>JACATO010000326.1:1200000-1656029 GCA_018389105.1 Nautilus pompilius | reverse complement strand
GAGAACTTCGCAAGACGGAAACCGCTAATGTAACCTTGACTGATGCTGTTCTTGGCTAGGTACACGTCTGTACCTGTTACGAGGAGATGTGCCAGATTATCCTGCGCAGTAAAACGTGTTATCTATAAATATTACAAGAATAAGGATGTCCTGTAAGCCAAATGCAACTCCACTTCATATTCCAAAATTTCAAATTTATAAATTTATTAAAAATTAAACAATATATCGCTGAAGTCCCACCAATCAGCAAAGCAAACACATTTGCCAGTTTTCATGAATAGTACGGTGTTGTTTGTCTCGTTATTGCTCTTGTTGTTTTGGAGGATTATATCGAAATACCCTTCAGCCCTTTACTGTTATTTTTTGGGGGTTTTTTGAATTTTGGATTAAAAGTAAATCAGCAGAAACTTCAGGTTGTAGTGACCGGTAAAACTCTCACCACCAAACCTGATTGCTGCTCTCACAGGTGAGAATTGTATACCATTACCACCAGTTCAGACCGACTCCCGTCCGGCACAGAAAGGCAGGTAGAGACTAAATATGCAAAAATACCTGTCATTGCTGGTGTACTTGGGTCGTGTGATTGACGACGACTTGAGGCTGCGCAGCCATCGGCCAGGTAAAATAGATGAAACGTGTGGCAGACAGGTGGAAGTTCTCATGCATGCCTATCTCTCACCTGCTAGCGCTCTCAACACGTTTTAGCCTTAAAAATACATAATGCGACACGATTTTGACACATAATTAAAAAGGAATATGCAGAGTAGATAAGGATTAGGGTGATGGAGCAGATGAATGAACACTTCCTTGCCTAAAATTTCAAAAATGACGAACCTTCAAATGTCTCGGCTACTATGACTCTCTGTTTTCTTTCATATGGCGGAGTTAAAGAAGTGACAAAAAGTCCCATATCTTAATATAATATAAGCGCGTGCTTTCTGTCCTTTTTGTTACCTTAAACATACCTGTTCGTAAAGTTTTAAACGTAATATTCGAATCACATACAATGCAATATTTGAGAGCATTTCATGGAACGTTTATTGTATTTCAAAATGATCCAGGTTGGTAAGGTCACCGCTCCATATTTATACTTTGGAAATATTTAACACAACACAAATTAAATAAATAAAACTAACTACTAAAGGTATAAGAAGATTCTGTTGAAAGACAGCCCTGATAAGATGGACAAAGATTGTCCGAAGGTATGGGCCTTGCTTAGCTGTGTTTATAGTAGAAAGATGATGAGCGAAGCCCAGAGTTTCGCTCGGATATCCTCCTCTCCCACGATGGTTTCTTTAATTCCACACCAATATCCCCAGTTTGTGATCATGAAAAACCACATTAACGTTCAGGGTTTCGGACGAAATTTTCCTACGAATAGAACTGATCCTCTTGATTGTGAAATAGTGGGGACTGGCTGATGAGACAGAAGACGGCCCGAACACCAAAAGCGACACTCAGAGACTGCACGTGCCGTCCAGATATCCAGATGTATCTTCCATTGAGCACCTATGGACTAAGACAGGGCGCCGAGTTTAACATCAACTGACCCACCCGGAAATGTTACCGATGAGGCAGGAATTGTAACAGCAATAGATGCAGCCATCCCAGCAGATCTGCTGAGACGTCTTGACAGTCCAAGCTTAGGTGATGGCGAACGTGCCTTGCTACCCATAGTAGACACTGCCAACTAAACAGTTTCTTATTCGCTTATCGTGACGCATCACTAGTAATACTATCGGAACGATGTACCAACGATGCTGAACTATTATAATTCACAGCGTCCCTTTTCCAAATCCCTCTTATTGTATTTCTAACAGTGGATACCAAAGGACAAAAAGTTTATTTCATCATTGATAAATGGCCTCTTTTTATCTTCTGTAAAGTCGTATAGCAGGAAAATCCCCACAATGAATAATGGTTTCTGTTTACACAGAATATTAAACAGATGTTTTAACTGTTATAAGATTTGAGAACCTGCACGAGATCTCGTCTCAACTGTCTAACGTCTACTCTAAAGTATGGTTATCGTGCGGCATGTTTATAATGTATAAACTTTGGAAACATTCAGGTTAATCTATTTCGAGCTCTTAGCATTTCCTCATTAATTCTTCAAATTTATTTCAGGTTATGTAAGGGTTCGTCTTCACGAGATCGGATTCTATTTATCTCTTTATGTACAGGCTGATCACCAGTGTCTTACTCAGTCCGTTAGTGTTAGCATTTCTTTGGCGGACAGACAGAAGAAAAGTAGCCCGAAAGTTAGCGGCGATCAGATTTGTTCCTTAGCTACTTCAGCCTATCTAATCTATCACTACGGGAGGATTTTACAGTCCGCTAATCCTAGTTCATGTCGTCCATGTTGTAAAAAAAACCCGGATGTTCACCGGAAACTCAACGTCTGACGCGGGGTAAATACAGTCAACTCCAGGAAGAGAACCACATATAATTAAGTCCCAAAAGATGCCGATCAGAACCGTCTGGTGATGATGAAACTGTTTCAATTGAAGTTAAAACGTGAGCCATGTTGTATTGTCCCTGACATACCACTACCTCCGATCATCGAATCCACGAGCCGACATCGTTTTCTTGCTATCAGGACAGCATAGATACAACATGATATTACGCTCGGGTGCGCGACATCACGCGCTGTGACGTCATTTCACACGACGTGCGTCAGGATGCCATGCTGGCGGGATATATAGAGGTCTTATAGGTAGGGGAGATTTCAGGCTGTTACCTTTGATGAGTGGAAAGTTAAGCAGAAAGAGATAAATGAGACTTTATGTGGAGGGTCGCCGAGGGCTGAGAGGTGTTCCAGGGGGTGGACGACCACCGACTCTGGAACCTTTACAGGCCCCTTTCACCCCTTTAGTTTCGTCTCTGTGTTTTCCGACCCCAGCTTTGTAAAGATACCAGCGACGATCCGTCCTGAACCATTAACAGGGATCACACGGATTGCGCAAGGACAGGAAACAATGAACTTATTCCAGGAAATCGCACAACTAAATCTCATCTAAAGGATGAAAATAAACAGGAAGTTAAAAGGCGAAGGGGATAAATAAATGTCCTTTCACTCCCAAATCAGAAGAGGAGGAGAGCTGCTATCTATCTACCATTAGATGATGGATGACCTTTTTAATAGATGGAGTTCGGTAGTTAAAACCTTACTGGATCAACATAAGTCACTAACCAAGAATTACCATCATATATTACTTGACTATTGAAGTTGGTTAAGATATAGTTATCGTTAAATACTAACGCGGCCTATTATCGATCCTTCGTCAGTCTGTGCCAATAGATAACGATCAGCCAAGCAGAGATCAGCAGGTCTACACGAAGATGCACATTATTAAAACAAATATACAGGTGTCAAAGTCTGACTGCAGTTCAGGTGAGATAAGCAGGCCTAGGAAGCGAGTTCCAAAACTTGTTTTGAGGCGGAAGGGCTGAGAAAGAACAGCAAAGAGAAGCTGGAAATAAATGAACGTCGTAACCTTCTGGTACACAGGCCGACATTAGGTCTAAGACATAACATTCGGTGTGACCGACCAGGTGAAGATGGCGAAGGAAGGGCGACCAAAGTATCCACAGTCATGTGAAGAACTCGGTTATCTAAACTAATGTCTCACTATGTTGATGAAAGGTGGAAAAAACAATACTCTCTATTGTTTGTTGGCACAACTATGGCAGACAGACGAAATAGTGGCAAACAAATCCGAGGTCACGTGCACATGGCCGTGTTAATCAACCAATCAAAGACAGCATAACAAAAAAGTCGGTTCTGGGATTAATTTTACCATTAGTAGGCACATACAAGCTATTGGGAGAGATTATTCATCGTTCATACCTATCTAAAATTACAGTATATGGCCGGACCTTTTTGGTTCATTTTTATCATGGGCAGTGATTGTTTCTGGGCCCCTAGTGTATTCCCTAGTTTTCGGGGTAACTGTCTCCGCCATCCCTCCAAACGGTATTATTGGATAAAGGAAGGAGTTTTTGAAAAAAGTTACCTCCCTTTATTTAAGCCATCACCAGACTGGCTCGCTATAGTAAGACACAAATACAAAAACACATCCTACTCCTTCTATAGCTAATTTACCGCTTAAGCGAAAATATCTTCATTGGTTGATCCGCGTATTTCCATAAAATCATCCTCAAGCCGCTGGCTCAGCTGGATTCTGTCTGACGCTGAGGAGAAAGTTGAACGTCAAGCTCATCTTTACACCATCAGATACATCTTCAGTTATCCCGTCACGTGTCCATACGTTTATTGGTCAAATCGTTGTGCTGTTGTTCTCCGTATGTTCAACACAATCGATGGATCCCAGGAATTCTTCAAAGTTCTATCCAATAAAGTCTATTTATTAGAAGCTGTAGACCTGCTACAGATGTCCCGAGCCTACAACCGTCATAACTCATCGGATTTCAGGCACAACCGACCAGCAGACAGGCGCAGGAACACGAGACCAATTTTGCCGATGGACAGTTTGGTTCCTGGATCCAATGTGCTCACGACTGTGAAATGTGACGGGAATCTTCTTGGTGGTTGTCTCTCTATTGAAGAACTAAATCTGTTAATTTACCATCCTTTATTTCTGACAATATGTAAATTCTTGTTTTGTTTTCCTTAAAACGGATCATGCTCGAGTAAAGGGTAAAATACAAACACAGTTCGTGTACAAGTACACGTGATCTACAAGGACAGGTGTATTCAGATATGTCAACAAAACAATATTGAATTCATAGGTAGACATGTACATTTGAAACCAGGGATCGATTAGAAATCGTAATTGTGCGGGATTTTTGTTGTGCTGATCACGATTACATTACCACAGACAGTGGATCAGTGCTTTGCTTACTATGGATCGGTATGGAAGGGTTACCGTACTTCCCTGCGAATTTAGCTTATTTGCATACAGCGGTGAATTGCATAATTTCCTTTGTCAAATAAGCTCTGTAAATAAGTGTCCTTAGTATTTACAACCAGTGCAACGACCTCCTGCACCTCTGGAGCCGCCGACATGCGTAACAGGACCTCATCATGGCCGCATTACCGTTCTTCGACATCTGGGAACAGCTGGATGATTTCGTAGAGATGACGTAAGTCAACTCAAATTCGTTTTCCTTTTTATTTTTCAATGCCTTTGCATATTTTGTCACAGGAGGGAAGGTATTTGGACCAAAACATGGATCTCTGAATAAACAAACACCTTCAGTGCTGTTAGCGATCTGAGTTCTGTGGTGAAAGAATCCATCCGGCGACTCGCATCGGCAGACATCCACCCAGTACTTTCCCAAATGAGCCCAGAACGGAGGAAAATGTCTGAGTACAGTTTATTTAATCACCATTCTTTCCTTAAAGCCGCTTCCTTCGACTGTTGGCCTGTTGAATAACGAGAACTGACGAACAATCTGGTGAGATTTCATATTGATTCCAAACGTTTCCATCTCTGAGTTTCCTGCTGTTATAGATTTTTAAATGTCAAACAGGAATCGTTGTTTAAGTATCCATTTTAACGTTTGTTCCAACACCAGTTGATGTAGAAGGGCAAACATGCAGGCCGGATGCTCGGAGACATAGCGACGTTTGCCGCATTTCTTCACATCGGTCAGATTAGATTTCTGTAGTATTCACCACTGACCGGAAGTTCGGACCGACGAGCTGTTCGGGAAGAGCCGGAGGTCTCCGCCATTAGCTCCGGCGGACATTTTCACCGTCGACCGCTTGTTGTTAGCTTCGTTAGCGAATGGCCGCAAGCGCCTAGGGGAGCTGTGACGTCATCTATGATATTCGGGGCCACCAAAACAAACTGTAACCGTAAAACCTCTGTTAAAGAGAAAGCACGTAACAGATCTCATCTGGTAAAATTATAAAATTAGTTGGATATCGATAGATGTTCAAATATTCGATCCGAGATACCGCTCTATGACTAAAGGATTCACGGTTCACGGACATTCACCTTCTGCTGGGTTCCTCAAAACTCGCACTGAAGTAAACGGTTCGTAGTTTAATTCAAAATGTTCCTAAAGTTCTTGAACTCGATATTTCTTTATTAAAGCGACAGATATATTCCTCTCTCTATTTCGTTGTATCGAACAGCCTAAGGAGGAAAGGGTTCTGTTTTATCGGTGATCGTATGTAAATGATATTGATTCCTGCTGATTTCTCATCGATTAATTTCTTAATTTATTACTGTTATTGAAAGGTACCAAATCCTTATTCCGCTAACTGTCGAAACAGTTCCCTCTCATTTGTTTCGAATCCTGCGGATCTTGATGCTAATCGAAGATAAAGATTAGCTAAGGATCAGGTTAATTCTTTAATCCGGAAATTAATTCCCGACTTTGAGCACAGATTTTTAGCACCACGAATTTTAAATTAGTCATATTCTGGCTTTCTTCTTCAGAAGCCTGGACACAGGTGATATTTAGTTAAATTGAAGGTTATACCTATAACGTCTATAACAGGTGACTTCAATAGACGGTTTGGGTTCTTTCCTTAATAAGAAAGAGATTCTGAATAATTTGAAATGTGGTTATACTTCGCCTCCTTATGAGTGATATTTGTTAGAGACGTTCGAGAAAGGGTTAGATTATGCTGCCTGCTTACCCTGTACGATATAATAAACTTAGCATCGGTAAAAGGGGTCAGTAACCACTACCGTTCAATAAAGTTTAAATTGAAAGAGTTCAGGGGCGTGAGAACCACGGGAGCATGCGCAGCATTAAGGGGTCTGTCGTTCTTCGTGCATCGATCAGTTCCGTCTTTGCAAGTGTTGGGAACTAACAGGGTTCTTTGTGCGTCATCCTTCATTCCGATTGGCTCCTGGTCTCGAGGGCCCTTTTCTTAAGCAAACGTTTTTCTCGAAAGTCCGTTTGTTACGTCGCTTATCGGCGACAGCGACCTTGTCACGTGACGTCGCAGCCTGCAGTGAATAGAGTCTGCGCTCTCACACTTCCGCTTTGATGGTTTGGGCCAATAAAGAAATAATGTTAGAGTGGGGCTGGGTCGAGAAAGGCAGCCGGGTAGATGAACAAAAGGCTTTCCTTTAGCCCTCCCCCTTTTTTGCCCAAAGGTTGTAGATGCTATCTACGGGCCCACAAATGTAGACTTGACCGGGAGGACTTGAAAATTGTCTGGTAGCCACTGAAAACAACGAATGGCGAAAGTTTGAGGGCCTCTCGCGTATCTCTAATTTACATTAACTACCCAAGGGGAGGTAAACGAAATACCAACATCTCTACAACAAAGAAGGTTCGGGTTGGCAGCAGTCTCGACGATATGACAAGTTTTAAATAGCGAACATCTACCGAAATTTATAAGTAGGTAAAATATTGGAGCACCGGGTGGGGGAAGTTTTAGTGTCACGTGTCGTTCTATGTCAGGGCCGCCTCGATCAGCTGTGTCGGCGAACCCACAGAACCTTAAACACTGCTGAGGGCATTCCTGTAATGACCAAAGTCCCCAATACTCTGGACGGTTCTGGCTCCGTGTAAACTACAGGAAAGAACTTACAAATTGAAAAAAAACAAAAAATGTTGCGTTATTAACACAGAAACCTTAACTATTAGGAATATATTAACTATTCTCATTATTAATATTTGTTCGTATATGAAATTATTTTGTACGAGGATATTTATTTTTGTTACCTAAGAAAAAATAATTAATCGGTCGCTTATTATGCAAAGGAACAATTTGTCTTTTGGAATAATTTACCCATAACAGACGCTGCCCAAAAGGGTTAGAATTTGGGGTGCAACCTGGGACCAGAGATTGGATATTGAGATAGAAAATTCCCGTAGCATTTAAGAAAAAATAGCCACTAAACTTTCGTAATATTCTTCCTTAGTTTTGCTTCTTGGTTGAATATATTCCAATGTTATCATTTGGAGTTGAAAGAATGTCACGTGTTACAAACCACAGAATATTCTCACGTCTATTAGTCTAAATCTCTCTCTCTCTCTCTCTCTCTCTCTCTCATCTCTCTCTCTCTCTCTCTCTCTCTCTCTCTCTCTCTTCAGAAATAAGTTGATATTCATAAACCTGCTCATTCTGTTGAGATGTTCATTCTCCAGGAGCCTTTTCTGATGGCTGCTCTCTCCCCAACAAATCGCTTGCGTTGCCTCTGAAAGAGTTAAAATGTAGAAGCTAAAATTCGGAATGTCGATATTTGTGAGACTGGAATTACTGTTCGCGTGAGGAAGTCTGGATTTGTGCAGACGGTGTAGAGGGAGTGTAATTATAAGAGATACTGTTTAACGATCTTTACACCAGAATTCACCAGTAGATCGTGTAAGTACACCTTGAAATTGGTAAAGGTGACTGCAAAAGTAATTAATCTAAAGCCATTTTATCGGTTTAGGTTTATTGGGAACGGAATTCAAAAGGTTTTTATTTATTTCCCTTAAAACCCTAAATTACGTTTCATATCAGGTAGTCATCATCAGAGACATTATTTTCTCGTATGCAGAGTTAAACATTTCAATGGGAAGAAAGCCTAATTATCCTCCTCCTACACATCTGCTCTTACGACAGTCATTCTACCTTTGGCTGCAGAGTAGTTACTGTTCTTCTTAACCTGATGTCGCCTTGATTCTCATTGTTTTTGAAGGCGATTTCCAGATGTCACGAGCGAGATAAACGTGAACAATGTCCTCGCTCACGATCTTTACCTACTTTTCGGGAAGCCAGGTGAGAATTTCACCTTCTGACGAACCGATAACACCCATATATACAGACTTCTCGCTTCTGGTCTCTACATCCATTTGAAAGGTTGACTGCACTTCCGAAGATTTCAGGTAAAACTTTGCTTCCTTTCTTGTAGGAAAGTCGCCGTGGACCGCTTACAGGTGTGACCTTCTTCTGGAGCGACGTCGAAGTCCTCGGAGTCTTTTCTCATATTTCGCTTTTCGGTTTCAACAAAATAGTCGACAGTCGCAGATAACTAACATCTAATCGAGACTTCGGGCGCAGCAGCCCGTGGTCCGAGCTCTTTGTAGATGAGGGTAAAACGCAGTGACGTCAGAACCCGTACGAACAGCGCGCCATCTTGCTCAGCGATGATGGGAACCGGTCGGCAAACAGAACCAGGCACAAATATGACGGCGAAGTTTGCCAACCCGAGCCGACCGGGGATCGAACTCGACCCCTCGAGCTGAAGAGTCGATCAATGAGCATCTGAGCGTGCAGGAATCTGAGTCACTTTGTAATTATGGCCTCTAGTTTTATCTTTCTCTTCGCACACTAAAGCCGCCAATTATCTTGAAAACATCTGTGGCTCAGGTGCCCATTAGTTAATTTAAAATGATTACTTAATTTGATCTTCCTAGACAAAAATGTTTGCTTGTTGTCTTCTAATCGAGTCGACTGTCGCAGTTTCTCTTTACTAACTCTTTTTATAAGATTTATAAATCGGATATCAAATTTTAAAAACTAACGAAAACCGTTTTTCTTTAGTGAGCACAATCAGGTTTTCCAGTGAGTGTGTAATTTTACTGTAAACCTGCTACCGTAGATAAATATACATAACAGCGTCGTCTTTTAATATAATTATTAACACGCTAGTAATAGATAGTTTGCTATGTTATCAAGAGACTGAAGAAATAATATTCATGCATAATTAATTAGAATATTACGAGAGAGAGAGAGAGAGAGAAACCAAGTCTTGGAAAGGTGTTGATCGTGGCATCTGCTGCTACAATAGTTGCCAAAATTACTTCATTACCTGACATAATTCTGACCTTTTGTTTAAGTGTAATTATGAGTAAATTCACTGTCCACTATTTCCATTGTTTCTGTTCTACCTTTTGTGGATTTCTTGTGTTGAAATCATATTCTTTAATCTGGTGGCCACTATTCGAAGTTGACTTCTTGTCACTAGATTAAGGAAATCCACTAAAGAAGAACAGTAAATATTAAACCTCATTTAATTGGCCTCCGTCCAACTTCGTATGGTAGCATACACAGTGAGCAAAAGAACACGAGGTGTGGCAATAAGTCGGAGTACACGGTGTAACTCCTTCATAAGGTATTAGACTGTAGGCCAGTGGCACATCCCAGCTAAGAACATTCGGCAATTAATAAACTTATCATGGTGTAGCAGACTTTAAGAAACTGTCTGCACGTATTCGATGGCTGCCAGTAAAAATGTACGTTCTACTTTCGCTTTCAACAATTTCTGTTTCTTCCTCAGTTATGAAGCTCGCCATTTTTTCTTCTTTGCCTTATCACGGTGGCTCTCGCCATACCGACGGAATGGGATATAGATGAAAAGATGTCTCGTAAGTAGCCATTTGTAATTATGCTGCCTGTTTTCGCTGAATTTGCGCCGTACAGTACACGAAAAGTTAATTACCAATTACACCTGATCTCTTAGAACTGCTTTGTATCAACAGCTCGCAGGACGATTGTCTGGCGACGACGAATTGATAGACAGGAAAATAAGTTCGTCTTTTACGTGGACTCCTGTGCATGTAGTCACCCGCGCTAAAGGTGAGATGGAGCTATAAGTCAGGTGTGCGACTAATGAACTCGTCGGTGAATTCCTTCACTGGTGGATGCTCCACTGATAAACATCGCATTGGCATTTATGTGATGTGACGTCTTCAACATACCTTTCTGAATACAAATCACTTGACAGGTGTCGGTTTAACTTTGATTGAAGAATTTATTGCTGTTATTGATAAAATGCTTCAACACTTATTTAGAGATGGGAATAAAGTTAGAAGACAAAGTTCATTCTTCTTCGTCTGATCAAAATCTTCTCACGATCTCAGCTGATAAGCTTTGGCCTCACAAACTTGTCGAGACCGATCAGTGTAAGCCGACCAAACTCGATCGTTGCGCAATTACAGCCTCTTCCCATCTTATAACGATCAGCGTCCGATGATTTTGGCGACTCATCTAAAAGTATAAAGTTAACGATTCCTTAAAATGTATGCCTCGTTATTGCCGAAAACGCACCGACCTCTTCATATCTTCGTGTTTCGGCTATTTTTCCTGATTTCATTTTACATAAATTAAAAAAGGAATTGTCTTCATAGAATCACAGGTCTCAATGATTTTGTACGGCAGTGATTGTTTCCGAGATATGTTCGCCACAAGGTGGGCGTAAAGCAAAATATCTCGGCTGCTAATAAAGTAATGAGAGTCTGGAAATAGTTCAGTAATTTGCTAAGATGTAACCTTCCTAAAATCCCTACTTCTACCGTTTCTCTACTTTCAGTTCGTGAAGTCATCGCGAAGTTGCGAACTCTCGACCTCTCTGGTGGTTGCGTCCAAGTCTGCGAGACCACTCTCCACGGACTATGGATCTTCCTGTGCGACGTTGCTTGCAAAGTGTAAGTCATCATCTGGAACTTCAACTTTTAAATTCTTTTTCTCAACTCATCTTTCCCATTTCCGTACTTTTCAAAACGTTGTAAATCTGGTTCGACTGTTTAATGTCTCTGTTCACTCACTGACATAGATGTGAAATGGCACCAGCTGGTCTACCAGGCACCAACGGCATCTCCACGTTCGTCTTTGCTGGAGCCGATGTCCTGCGCCGTTCTTGGGGTTTCTCCAGATGGACCGTTTTTACAAACGATGAACTTTTACATTTTGGGGGCCGAAAACCTTTTCAAGTTCTTTGTTCATCGCCTTGTTCACTGCTCCTTCAGTCTCAAAGACAGTGGGTGATTACACCTGACTTTGTCTATCATAGTCTATTGCTGTAGAATCGCAGTTCAACGCATTTTCTGACACTTTAATAATGGCGTCGAGTCGATTCCTCGTGACGGGTCTGTGTACCCCAGACTGTATCCACGCGAAGGCTACTGCGGGTTCTTGCAGCTCTAGAAGAACGTCAGCTGTCTGCCGTATCTATCTTGTGATGCGGGAATATTGTGCAGCATCCGTAATCAGCCGATTTCTTATGTCTCGCCGAGTCCTCGGCTTACCGGATGCAATATGATCAACCGTTTCTGCAGACCTGACGCCCATCTGCACCCGACATTCGAACCTTTCTCCAGAATCCTTTTGTGCGATATTAAGTTGTGCCGCTGGTTCTTGTGCTGCAGTCAGAACGGATCCAGCTGCTGCTTTACGGTCACCGCTGATCAGCCAACCGAGACTGCTTCACGTTAACAGCCGGTTGGTCATCTGCTGGGATCTGTCCACGAATGGTCGCCTCTCCATCTTCTGTTCTTCTTGTCTCCAACATTGTTTCAGTTGCTCCCTAACTGTTTGTGCAGTTTTCCTTGCGCTCGTCGGCTCTTTAAAATCCTGTTGATGTATTTCACATTCATTTATGGACTTGAGGACTTATTTTATCACGGAGAATCAGAATCCTTTTTTGATGTTCTTGTTTGTGGATCATTTGCGTAAACAGGTGCGTGCTGGATCTGAGGAATTCTGCTAATTCAGGTATAAAGATTTGATTTCCATCAGATCTTTTACTCCGATCTTACGAGGCCAGCAAACACAATGAGTGTCCGCTTTATTATTATTATTATTAATCTACTTCAGCTAAACATCAACAAATAATCAAGTAATCTTTTGTGAACTTGATTTGTGATCTGCCAATTCAACCAGAACCATCTTCCTTCAAACCAGCTGCAGCAGCTGCCAATCTCACGCAACATTAATTGTCTAATTCCTGTAATCCGGCAGGTACAGGACCACACAGGTGCCGGATTAGGTGATGTGCCGGTTTATATCCACATAGTTAAATAATAGGCATGATTTGCCTAAAATAGAGCGAACCACAGTAACAATGACTCGCCTGTAATAGTAATGTAAAGTAAAGCTCAATAAACAGAACTGCAATCGAAGTTCACCTAAATCAAGTGAAGAACGAGCGCGGTGCTGGGGGTAGCAGAGGATGAGCACCAGTAGGACTGACCAGAGTGGAGCTGTATCCTGGTGATGATGTTAACGGAACTCTCTTCCTTCACTTTTCACGGCTTTTTGAAGGCTATTCTTTGACTAACTCATAAAATAGTTCAAAGAAACGGATATTTATTGTAGGAATAAGTAATATCGTATGTTTCCTAGAACACTGAATATCCAAACACGCACTGGTAAGTGCGGGACGATGACTGACTCACAGCGCCCCATAGCGGCGATAAATTACACTAGTTCGGCCTGGTGCCGGATTACGAGTTTCCGGATTAAATAAATTTGACTGCATATAAATTTTCCATCATTTGGCTCCAACAAACTACTCAGATTTCTCCATTTACTCGTAATAGACTTCGCGAGAAGATGGATATTTCCAGTATGAACCGACTGCTCGGCTGGGATGAGGCTCAAATGACTGTAACTTTAAACTTCAGATGAAGATGAACTGTGAATTACAAACTGCTCCTAAGAAAAGCTTAGAAAAGCAATTCACCTGTAAACTATTTTTTTGTTATATGGAAAGTTTGGATTTATTTATCTGTGAAAGGTAATTTTTACCAATTTTTTATTTTTATTTTCAGACTTTTGCAACAAACGAACGTCTAGAAGTATTGGCAGACAGTACCTGTGTAACTTTGAATAAATTATTCTAAACATTCTCTTCTGTGTTTTCTTAATGTATCGTTAACATAAGGAGTTAGAAAATGTGGCGATGAGACTTTCATGAACCATTCGTCTGACTGCTGTTATTACAATAGGTTATAACGAGAATTGAATGTAGGCAAACTAAACCTACGGTGTTCAAATTATTATGGCAGGTATCTGTACTTTAGCCTTTTAAAATCAAAGCCCTGGAATCACAGTTTGGTTTTTTTGGCGGTCTGATCACGTGACCACGCTATCCGCCATCTAGTCATTGAGGAAGCAACGACACTTCATAATTTCTCGGATAATCCTCGAAACCACTGAACATTTTGGGTCCGGTTCATGGATACCGCTCTTCGGCCTTGTATCCTAAAGTTAGTGATAAATTTGTATTCTTACGAGTAAATGGGCGCAGATTAATTTTTACAGGTAAAAGTCGCCACACAGGTTCGCCGTCCTTGGTTTAACACGACGACGAGCTGTTGGTTGCTGTAGTGGAATCGATGGAGGATCTAGATTAGCTTTTCTTATGCTGTCACGTGATGGGTACCCTTAATCTGAGCAGAAGTCTCCTTTTTTTTAAAGATATTCTGAAACTACCGAGCGACATTTTGAATAATTTCATCGAATGTATTCCGCTAGCAGCTGGCGGGCTCAAGATAAATTTACCTATTTTAGGCGGTGTTTTCTTTTGAAGGAAATATCTTAAAAATTTTTTTGCTCATCCAACTTATTTATAAATCTGCAGAAGTGTCGCTTTAAGTGCTTGCCAGATATTCTTTTAATTTTGGTCGGCCAGCACCATCCGCCCAATGCAAGAAGCCATCTCAGACGCTGCGCCTGCGAGAATCGTCTTTAAAAAATCAATAATTTGAGTAAAAAATCCAAGATCGTCAAATATCGATCAGTTATGTTTACCGAAAAAAATTTTTTAGCGTGGAGTAAAATTGTATCTAAAGTAATTTATTGATTTTAAAGTATAAATAAATACCTCTTTTGTGCCACAACTAGGTAGGTAATTAATATAAAATATCTGTTGGTCATTAAGGAGGGATGGGGTTAATTTCAGACTGCGCGGAAGCCTACATTTATGACATCATTCTACTGGCTTCCCCTACTTCGGATCATATTTCGCATCGTTTGCACTACCGCAGCCAAACACAAACACTGGCTAGTATCAATGTTGAATGTGCACCTATTAAACAATACTCATAATGCAAGCACATGAGTCGGAGTAATATATGGATTTATCGTCACAAAATGTTATATTAATCAATGGGATACTACGTGCCGCAATCTATTTGGATCAATCTTTGTTACTCAATAACGATTCGAGGAGTAGTAGACTGTAAATAAATTGTCAATGGTTATGAAGTTCTCTCGCAGTGATATCACCATATTTAACGTAGCGTAGCTTGGGAAAAGTCTGCAGGTTTCGCTGAGACAGATTTTTGCAGGCAACCAAGCAGTCTGAACCGTGTCTTCCTGGAGTTTTCAGTATCAGAGCGTCCTTTATACTGCCATTATTCTTCCAAGTAGTCTGAACCGTGTCTTCCTGGAGTTTTCAGTAAGACTCCGTCGTTTAGACTACCATCATTAGCTTAAAAATATTCCATTTACCATCTTTGGGCATAGATATTTCTAGGGAGATTTTTAGCGTTCAGAATAAGTAATTGCTTGGTATTGGTGTTTGAGGGCAGACAAATTTCCAACTTTATTTTTAGACACAGAACCGTAAATAATGTAAATTTATTTATAAATTCTTTTAAAAAATTGTTTCAACAAATAAAAGAGCTTATATCTAAAAATCCATAGCCATATTTTAGAATAGCAGTTTACTGAACTTGTATACAAAGTCATCCTCATTTTATCTTTGGTACAGATCGGAGAAACACAAAAAAATCCATCAAAAAGGACATTAAAAACTTGCCCTTAACATGCATTCAAGTATTTCTGTCTGATTTATTGACCACATCGTTTCTGTATTTTGCATTATTAGCAGAGAGCCAGGTAACTGTTATACAGTCCTTTTAGATCTTAACTCTTTGCGTGCCACCTGTGATGCGCATGAGTCCCCGGGTCGAGTCATAGAAGCTGCGACACCATGTATATAACCCCTTGTGATGTCAAGTTCGTATCGCTCCAACCCTACGTGTTTTAACTAAATATGCATACGACACACCGGTACCGGTGCTGATGTGAGTGAGGTAAAAGCCAACGTAGTATTCGAAGGGTTAAATTCGTGTTTGAACAATGTCACTGGGAGGACGGCGTGTAATTAGGAAAAAATACGTGACCGCCAAGTTGTGGAAAAGTTGGAGTTAACTAAGTGAATACTTGATGAAGAGGTTGTATAAATTAAATTAAAGTGACAAACAAAAAGATTTATGGCTAATGAGACCACCATTTTGGATCTAATTAGCATTAGTGTGTAGTCAGAATTAGAAGTAGAATATCGAGATCGCGTCGACCGCATGGGTAATGTTAGTCCGACAGAGATTATCGATCATTTGGAGGAATGACCAAACACCCGGAAGCAATTTGTTGGCTCAAGACCTAACGTTAGTCAGTCCAATCAGGCTGACAGACAGGTGTGAAAATGTACATTTCACGTCGGAAATAATGACCCGTTCGTTAATTTACGAATTATCGAGGCGATTTGAGATGAGAAAATGGATTTCGATAGGACTAATGCTAGTAGCGACATTTATAACCCTTTCAATGCTGCGCCTAAATAATTATACAGAACGTGACAAATAAGACAACGTAGGAAAACTCAGATGCCTTCAGCAAGCCCCATAAAACGTCTACAACACGGAGCCATCCTGGAGACCTCAAAGTACCGAATATTTCGGCTATAAAATAAATCACTTTTCTTTCTGAAAACCGCCGGGATTTTCGTTAAAATATATAAAACATTGTGTAGTAATAAATTTCCATTTACGAAATATGGGGGGAAATGCCATTGGTAATTCTATATTTATGATGACTACTGTGTCTCAAAACCTCGTATTGCTTCCTAACGTTTGTCATCCCGCATTGATTTATGGCTGCTTCCCAGCATGCGATCGATTTTAATTTTGACCTTACCGGAAGTTATGAAGAGTCTCCAAGAAAGATTATAGAAGCCGGTCCGGTCCGGCAAATAATGTTAGTGTTTATATAAACCAGAAAGTGATATTCCATTCAAGTCGGCACTCGAAGGTTTTAATTTTACATAATGTTCGTGACTTTTATTTGTTTAGTGAAGAATAATTGGGGATTTGGAATTGTAGTTTATAACATTAGCTAAAATCTCATTTCAGGGATGGCCGACTATCTAACGTCATATGTGTATTTAGAAGAGATCAGTCCGGTAAAGCAAAGATGCGGAGCTTATTTGTAATTTTAAGATAGAAAAAAACGCGGTGAGAGGCAACTAAAAACTCAATTATCGCTCTACAGACAAAGATAGATAACTTGAGTTTCGCCGTAGTTGGTAATTGAAATTCTGATATTTAAGTAGGCAAATCTAATTTGTAATCGAAGAGGTAGTAAACCAGTTTTCTGTATTTGACACCTGACGTCCGTTGAGATGAGCAACCGTGAACCCAGTTTGCAATGCCTTTTTTTCTATGCCCTTAGAGACGGTACACTGTCGGACAGATAGAACCCTGACTCTACAGTGAGAAAGAATTTTCTCGGTATTCTGGGAAGCATGCGGCTAATTCGCAGTAAAACCGGACAGTTCCAAAAACACTTCCACTCGGTAGATGGCTCAAGTATTGTGCCCAATCCTCGGAATATTGTCGACGTGATCGGTAAAGATCAGGGCATAGAACAATTGTATCGATGAATGAGACTTCGCTGCCACGACGAAAATGAGCCTTTGGTGGGAAATTGAAGACCGGTTAGAAAACCACGCCCGCAGGAGTTGCCACCGTCAGATCGGCTAATTGACCATTAGTCGATGCGTGACACGAAGTTATATACAACACGACAAATAATCATACCAGAATGCCGGCGAGAGGTTCGAGAGTGTAGAATGGACTCGACGATAACCCGACTCAACCCGTTCTGTTTGATGTTTACCTATTAACAGCGAGACGATATCCTAGGCCTCGTTTCGAAAACCTACGATGGACTGTGATTAAATTAACCCTGACTTGTCCAACTTATAACGGTGCATAAAACCGTGGTTATTTTTTGTCGTGTCCATTAATAAAATTGTCAGTGGAGTCTTTAGCTTGCCAGTTACACAGTGACATTTTATAAAAAAAAAGATTTTTTTTAAAAACGTGATAGCTGGGTTTCTCTGCTATATTCAGGGAGACCGTTTTGGTTTCTTTCAGCTCCGATAAGTGAGGCCATCTTGGATTTTACATGAGAGATAAACAGCTGGGTCTTATCTCCCCACACAGAGAGATAAATACTATCCTGCTAACTATTGCAAATAAATTTATAGGGACATTAATACCCGATTTTATTGCACAGGCATTACTGGTATGTTGAAAACAATTAGTTCTTTATTAACGTTTTGTTTTAGTTTGTGTGTGTGTTCACTCTTGGAAGTGTAGCCAGTCCGGCACAACGTAAATCCTGGGACTTCCGACTTCGGTATGGAGCAATCGCATTGGTCAGAACATTTGAGAGATTCGTGAACAACCATAACGATTTAGCGAACAGTACAAACAGTGGTTGCGGTTGTTAAAATGCAGACCATACGAAGCGCAAAGCGATAAATAAAAAAACAGTCCACATCTAAAAATGAAAAATTCTGGCAGGGTTTTCCGAATAGTAGGTTTTCTTGTGTTCTCGGATGAAAGGTGCCACTGCTTGCTACCTAAAAGTATGGTTGCCATGCGAGAAGCGCCTTTTACCTATGCTATCAACAAACTCAGGTATTCGCGTTCAGAAGCCAATTTTGGGTAAGAGACGCCACCACTGTTTATCTGTTCAGGTTTTGGAAGATATTCTGTAGGTCCAGTCAGAGAAGGGTGCGTTTAAGGAAAATAATGCATACAATAAGGTATTAATTAGGTAAACAGATAAAATTATAAACAGTTTTTGTTATAAACTCTTAGACATTTTAAATAATTTATTGTATATCGTTAACTAAATGCTAAGTTGAAAATGACTTGAGATTGGCGATCAGCCAGCCACGCGGACTGAAGGTACAATGTACCAGGAATGTTTAATTGAAACCTTCCGGAAATAGCTTCGCTTTAGCAGTATACCAAGCCAGATTCCATTTGAACATCTCAGTAATTTTGTTAAGGATCTTCTTTATCTTTCTCCAAGCGCCACCACTGCCAAAGCGAAATGGTCTCTCTGTGCTGCACCTGTTTGTGTGAAGAAAACTAACAAAAGTTAACGTTCTTTTGTGTGGTTTTTTTTTTTTAAAAAAATGTATTTGCTTATTTCCTTTGACAGAAATGAAGATCATCGTGTTCCTTCTGGCTGCTTTGGCAGCAGCTTTGGGCCAGATGTCAAACGAAGAAATCAAGCAGATGCTGGGTACGTAGGGCGAACCGCTTGGGCTAACTAAAGATCGCCGAGAGCCCGTTGAAATATTTAAGTATTAAGGAGTGAGAAAGAGATTATCTTAAATTTTACCCAAACACGTGACAAAAATGGTTTCCAAGACTAGAAATCGCCCATCGGGTTTCTTGAAATTGCTAGAATGATTTTAAATGAAGGCATCGGAACATAAAGTAATGTCAAAGAAATCTTAGATCCGCGTAAAAGGCGCATCTGCCTATTTAAAAGAAAAGGAAATCAGGAACAACAAAATAAATAAGGTGAGTAATTAACTCTTCCCTGCCTTCATAGAGTTTTGTAAACTTGTAAAGAGAAAGCAATTGATTCCGTGAGAAGTCTGTCATCATCAGGCGCCGTGAGAGGTATTTCTAAAACTATTACAATGTTTATTTAATAAAGACATAATAGTTTAGCATCTCGTTCTGAAGACAAGGTGGAATTTACACGAAATTAAATCAAAGATGGTAAAATGAGTGTAGGATGACCTTTTGGTTTGTTATATTAATAGTAATCAGCAGAGTTCAAGGCGCTGGGAGGGAGACGAACAGGAAAATCTGTCAGTAACATTAGAGCAGGCGAACGTCCACACGGATGTAAGCTTGACCGAAGTCCAAGAAGAACATCTCTGTAATATTTCCGGACTGTCCACACGGATGTCAGCTTGATCGAGGTACAAGAAGAACATCTACTGTAATGTTTCCGGACTGTCCACACGGATGTCAGCTTGATCGAGGTACAAGAAGAACATCTCTGTAATATTTCCGGACTGTCCACACGGATGTCAGCTTGATCGAGGTACAAGAAGAACACCTACTGTAATATTTCCGGACTAATCCAGAAAAGACTGGTATATTAATGGAAGTTTTCCCGAAGAAAAGACCACCTGAGCAAGTTCGCCTTCCGTCCACAAGATCTAACTTTCCTAGATGACGGACGACTCTGGAAGTTGCCCAGATAACTATCAATAAACCGCATTTTGTTTCTATTTTATATGGTGGCCCTGTGGTAGCCACGACTGCACTTTTGGAAAATCGATTAGTTTAAAATTCGCTATGAGGTTTGAGTGTTCCCAATTTTTTTGATTTTTGTATCTGAACACTTTACGAAGAGGGGTGGCTTTCAAGCCCCTATTATTTCTACGTCATCTTTAACAGCAGCTGTTGCTTAAAAGTACCAGGTCATTTTTTAAAATATTCCCATGTTAACAAAAGCATCTGAGGCTAACCAGAACTTCTCCATAACTTCCCTAGCATCTCGAGTAGTTCCAGGCTGTAATAAACACGCTGGTATTTGGTAATGCCTCTTTACATTTAGATTCCCGGTCAGTAAACCTTTGTCTGACCAGCTCGAAATGTCATTTATTACTAGAAAACTGCCGGAATAATTCTCCCACCGTTGTTATTCAAGTATGGCCGTTTGTTGCGGAAATGAAGACAAACAAGAGAAAATTCTATATAGTAGTTTTCGAATGGGCTACCTTTTAAAGCACGAACTGTCTCTTCCCTGTTTGGCATTGAATCAGCGAGCTTCTATATTGCAGTCCGCTCCGGATTCCTCAATACTCGTGTGAAAGCTTTCCTGAATTCTATACCAAGATCTTGGGATACTAAAAAATGAAACTGAATACTCTGACTTTTTCCTTCAAGATATGATCATATTAAGGATGATGTATCATGTGCTGCCATCTTCCTGAAGAATTTAGGCACCAATGTCAGTATACTTCATTGGTTTATTGCTAGATGTCTTTTATAAGTAGCAATGCACCAGGAAGAATTGAAACGCCATTATTCAAGGTCAGTTTTGCTCTTTTTTGTGATGTTAATGTGCGGACTACACTAAGATACTCCTGCTTCCAAACGTATTCGTAGGCTGGAGACATTGGGATTGAAGGTCATTATCAGATATTCTGGGCAACATCCAAACGTGAATTACTAAAATCCAGGCTTTCCAGAGAGAAGTACGCGCCACAGATATTCTAGGGTATTGCCAGACATGTTCTACGTCTAGACCATTTGAAGAATTTAATTCCAATGGACAGAGGGGATTCTTGCGTGCTACAGAGTCTGTAGTCACGTCTTGCTTCATTTCTGATGACAGCAAAAGAATCTTGTTATTTTTGAAGACCTCCAGATCGCTTTTTGGAAGCACTGAAAGTCACTTCAGTGATGACAATAGCTACATATCCACGATAGATGTCAAGATCTTTTCAGTCTGCCTGTAACTCTGGTCTCGCTCTAAACATTCTCGGGTAAATGGAGAAATGTCAGTGAACCCTGTTTTTATTATTCTGCTGCCAGCACACGGTGGTCATTTGCTCGGCTAGGCGTCAGTGTACATAACTTCACCTGAAATAGGTAACTTGTAGTAAGACAAGCGGCCAATTCTACAGGCCTAGATACCAAACTGATTTACCATCCAGTATTCCAAAACCATGTTAGTCATCTAAAATGTGATCAGCTGTTCGCGTAGTGAAAGAGCACTGATTTCTTTGTTCCATATTAACTTTGTATATAATTAAACTTACGAATCATCTATTTGCTCTGGTGTATTAACGCTGAATATTTCTTTTACGTCACCAGAAACCTTTGACCTATCGGGTGCTCCTAAGAATTTTCAAGAATGCCAGGCCGCTTGCCACCATGTGTTTGCCAACAATACAGTCAACTTCAGAGCCTGCCGGTCCGCTTGCGCCCTGTACGTGTTTCTTTATTTGGAAATGGTCTTTCTAAAATTGTCATCATTGTTCTATTTAATGAAGACGTAATAGTGTATTATTATAAAATTATTTATTATATCCTTGACATTGAATTATATGAAGAATTCCAAATTTAAAAAACGCCAAATAGTCTCAGAAAATAGCATATATTAAAGTCCAGGGAGTTACAGGTTCACTTGCCGAGCAGATTACCTGCCGTAGCTTGAGACAAAAACCCATTCGCAGTTATTTCCGTTGATCGGTTTCCATTTCCCTTACTAACTCTGGATACTGTTAAGAAACCCGGTTTTCATTGATGTAAACCGACTTAGCATTCTAACTTTCCGATAATTTGGCCTGACCATCGTCAACAAAGCAGGGGAACAAATGCAAATCGATAAGCCGATTGATTTTAGCGATGGTCACGTGAGAGTAAACTGTAAACTAAAGCTGTGGGCCGCGCTGTTTGCTGAGCCAAGGCGCGACGCTGTGGTGGCGACTTTCTGAGACGGCCAGACGCCATCTTGTTGTCGCGTGACCCATTTTATACCTTTGAAAAATCTAAAGAATTTTTTGTGAAAAAGAAATAAAAAAAACAAGTATTTTTAAAAATATTTCGTACTTTATTATTAAGTTGTTGTGTTGACGTTTAATAGCTGATCATTAAAATAAATTCAGTAAGTATCGATTTTTGTTTCCAGTATCGTCACATTGGCCTGTCTTGTTTTTATGATAATTATGGAAGTTTCCAAACGATTCTATATAAGGTATTTCTCGGGTGGAAAGGGATAAAGATTTCTTAATCCGCATACCCTTTTTACCTATTTTTTTTGTTTGTTTCAGCATCATGGGATAACAATAGAAGTGATGATCATCATTAAAAGGTTCAGGCCATTTTGACCCCAACATCGAGCTGATGATGTAAAATCAAAAGTTACTTCCCTTGAGACCCTGACTCTCTCTCTCTCCCCGCACAGTGTCTCTGTAAAAGATTAAAGAAGATATTCTGGCAATGTCGCGTCTTTTCTTCTTCTTACTTTTATTTTTGCGCTTTAAATCTCGGTAAAATAACGACAGTATTTCCGAAGAGCAAGTTCAGCTTTGATTTAATACAAGATCTGTTGAGGAATCTGTGAAATATTCTTTTTCGTTTGGCTCCTGGAGTATCCATTACTGACCGTCCACCCTAGTCATCATCATCTATCCCTTTGAAGTCTTGTGGGAACATTTAATGAAGCATCGAAGACCGGACTAAATGTCGAACTGTACCTGAAGAATGTAATAGAAGAGCTTCAGCATTGCAAGTCACTATACAAATCTGGGAATCTTGCTCGGGTGCCACTCCACGCGATTCCAGGTCGTAGCAGTAACGCTGCGCCATAACGGTAGCGGCCAACAATCCGGTCACGTGATTTCAACAAGCCTCGCTCTGGTCCTGTTGCGAGGCACAAACTGCTGTACCGCCATGGGAATGTTTGCTAGAAATCGTGATTAAGCAGGCCTGCGTCAGGGAGTTAAACAGAGACGGAACAAGAAGAAAAAACCAGTTTTCCCTTGGGGATTCTGAATGATCAATAACGGTTTTCTTTACTCCAGTCCTAATGACTGACATGAAGTTCCGTTGTATAAATCCTTGGTTTGTCTACGTCTTGAATCCCCCGTCAAGACGCGAAAACCTTCTTTAAGAAAGGATATTGATTGATTAGAGAGAGTTCAGCAAAGACCTACTAGAAGCTTCCACTGAACAATTAAGGTCATTAGATCGATCAACTTGGAATTTTGGTTGCCTAAAAAAAAAAAACCATATCAAGGTTTTCAAAACAATTAAAGGTATAGAACGTCTTGCTAGAATAAAATTTTTAAAAAAACTCTCTACTACTACAAACAATCCGCGATAATAACGACAGATGAGCTGCTGAGACTACAGTGCGGTTACATAGCGGAAAAAATCTTTTTTAAAAAAGAGAACTGTTAATAAGAGAAGTAAGTTACTGGGAGGTGAATTAATAGTGGCAGTGTTATTCAACTTAAGAAATGTATTAATAGTCATGTCTCGCTCCTGGCAGGTAGGAGCCTGGCATAAACCATCATACCTTCCTGACTCTCTCTAACTACTAAAAATAAACCAAACTAGATTAAAAAAAAAAAAACAACATTGCTTGGAATTTACGCAACAGTGAATGCCTGATATGAAAAATAGTAAAAGTCATGTAAATAGTTTAAATCTGGTGTTTACATCAGACATGAACAGAAAATTATATTTTCAATAATGTATAGAATTTTGCATGTTGTTCTTTTATTCCTTAAAGGAACCCGTAGGATACTGAAATAACTATATTTTCATAAGTTTGTGTTCAATCAGCGTAAAGTAGAAACCTATTTCATCATAATAATAAAAAAAAGAATTCCACGTGATTTAACACCGAGAAGATTGGAAAACCCAAGACTAGTGGTTGTGGAAATTAGGTGACTTAAGTAGTCTTGCCACCACAGGGGATTCTTTATTGTATTAATCTGTGATTATGAGGCCCGCCATTTAACAGATTGATGAAGTAGCATCTATAGTCTTTCGACTGCTCCAGAAGCCCAATAAAACCTTTCTTTTTAAAGCTGTTCAGAAAACTGCTAGCCAACCACTCAGATTAATGTCTATTTTCTAATACTCGTCCCAACGATGAAATCGCTTTTAATAAAAATGGTGAGCACTGTCGGTATGTTTGGCTTTCAACCAGAATTATCTCTGGCTTCGGTGATTGACCAAGAGGTTACGGTTACTGCTTCCGTTATTGGCTTATAAGTGAGGGTAGCAGCTTGGGTTTTTTGGCACCAGGTTAAGATTGGCACTACCGTTATTAGCCGATAGGTTACCGTGACTGGTCAAAAGATAATTGCTCAAATGAACTATCTTCGATTCAAATAAGGATGGAAAGCGATATTTTGACAGAAATCCTTTATAAAAGCAATTTAAAAACTATAGTTCAAATTTTAAAAGTGCATGAAATTGACTTTCTAAGCGCGTGAGTTTATTCAGGTATTCATTTGTATCGTTGTAGATTAAATAGGCTTTCAAACGAATTAAGTGCAAAACTTGACTTATTAACCACTGAAAGGGAAAAAAAGAAGGTAAATAATGTAGACAAAGTTCTTAAAACAAACAATTTTACGAGGAATGTCCTAAAAGTAATGAACCCTAATAAATATCAGAAGAAACCTTTTCATAGAAACATTGGTTTTATTAGACAGATTATTGTGTTGCCTCTATTCATTTACGCTATTAGTATCAGTGCTACTTTACAGCCAAAGAAAAGGAAGTTTACCGTTAAATAGTGCTTTGAAACAGAGATCTGGAATACAGTTCCCCACAAAAGAGGGCGTGCACTCTAAAAACATTCACGTGCGACTGCTGTATTTGACCAAGCAGTTGATGCCGCATTCATGTTCAGCATCGCCAGTCGTTATGAATCATGGGTTCAGCTGAAGCTAAAACCAAAATAGTCTCTGAGGATGCTGGGGAGAAATTCTATGCGCAGTGTGAGGGAAGGCGTCATATTAAACCGCAATAAATAAACAAGTGTCAAACCGTTGGCGTAGATTATTTTGCAGTTTGATAATGCATGGGAAGAAAACGATAGACCAAGCTGTTCACCTACCATGTAACCCTATCTAGCGAGTCGTAGATCGGCTATTCTCTGCCGCACATTATCTCACACAGATAACCAATCAGTAGACCATAACAAAATTTGGGAGATAAAATGCCTGAAATTTCGCACCTGTAAAGTAACTCGTGTCGTATTGTTTATATGTTCAGTCAGATTTTATATCAGTAGAGTAAAAGGACCGTATTTAGGTAAGATATTTAGATTTATTGGTAGTAGAATATCGGAGATAACGCTGTAGAAATCTAAAAACTGTTTGTAAGTTAGCTCGAGGAAATCTAATGAGATTTGAAACTGGTCTAACAACAGATAGAAAAAACACATCTTTATATGCTATTAGACAAACTAAACGTCAAGGGAATACTAAGTAAATATTGTCTTTTGCATCTTCATGGGAATCAAAGTAAAGCTTATCTATCTTACAGGTTCCGATGTTCTACTACAAACAAAATCCGTTTGCAGGAAAGGCAAATAAATCAAAATCTTATTCCAGCTCTCCAGCTCCATTATTCGAAATTTATACGAAGTAGACTATATATGTAGTGATCAAAATTTACATTAATTAATAATTATAGGTTAATGAATTACTTATCTAAGTAAACATGGGTTTAAATTTTTCCATATAAGCATTTGCCTGTCTACCAATTTCGTTTCAATCGCAATTGGAGAAACAGCGCATACATTTGTTAATTAAACTGTAATATATTCTGGGAAAATGCCAAAGCTTTAAGATCTATTTAATATTGCTCATCTTTCTCAGATTAATAAACTAGAGTTAAACATGGCATTTCTCTAATAAACGGGAGATCGAGAATAGTTTGAGTAAAGATCGAAGGATGTGACGTCGATTACAGCGTCATCTATACATTTAATCAGGAATTACTGGTGTTGAAACAACTAGTCTCGATATTTTCTAAACCACAACTAAATCCGTAATATATTGGTTAGCAGCGTCAGAAACTGCAGCAGAAAAACATCTCCAGATTTGTTATGTGGATAAAACTATGCAGCTTTCTTCTCATCATTTATCTACTCGTTTTAAATGGAAGTGAAGAGAACGAAGTTGACGGAGAAGACTTAGGTAAGCGCCTAGTTTGTTTTCTTGTTTTCTTTCTGCGTATTGGCAAGGTCTGCCTGATGAATGACAAAATGTTTAGAGGCTAACGCAGAATTCTCTCTCTTCTTTACTTATTATGATTTTTTGCCTTTTGCCTATGTTATCGTAATACTTTCGAACTTTAAATGTAATATGTAAGGAGGATGCGCCATCCATTGACGGCGAAGGCAGAGGCTGAAAGGCTCATCTTGAGTTCAGTTTCCGGTTTGTATCCAATCTGCTCTGCATTGGAACCCCCAAAGATCTTCTCCTAAGACAAAATACCGCTGTGTCCACTCTTTGAAATACCGGAACTGCTCTCTGTAAGAATAGATCTCGCCTTTTATCCTTCTACATCCGCGAACGATCCTCTTGCGGATTTTTGATAAACCGGAGAACAAGGCGGCTTCCTCATCTATTGACGTGGCAGACGTTGGACGTCAGCCGACCAAATGCGACTCGAACAACCTTGTCCCCTGAACCTTCTTACTGGCACCGCTTGGGATCACAGCTTGAAGACAATTAAAGTCCATATAAAGTAGAAATTTAATCAACACTCTCCCAAATTACCCTCTTTAGTCGAGTTTTTTTTAAAAAAGAATGTTCATTAACTGTTCTCATATCTGTTTGTGTGTATTTATAAATAAATATTTAATAAAATGATTTTGTCTTAGTAGAAATTTAAATATAAAGATTCATATACATATCTAAATTTAATTGATATAATTAAAATTAGGCACCAGTGAAGGACTCGTCACGATAATTAACCACTGGAGAAAGATAGAAAAGCTTTATCTGACTGTTTAAAAAAGAGAGACGATTTCCAATTGTTAGATGTTTAGATTTGGAAAACTTAATTCCAGGTGTTGTTGTACTATATACCTGTTTTTGTTATATTAATGCCGTGTAGTTTTATTTTACAGACTTGGATTTAGAGAAAATTCTGAAGCACTTCAATTGGACAAGCGCCGGATGTGAGGCGGCCTGCCACCTAGCGGCCGGTGTGTATGCAAATGTTTGTGGAGACATTTGCAAGCTGTTGAGAAATGCTTCTTCAAAATAAACTATATAATAATAATTATTATTATTGTTGTTGTTTTATGATCACTATCGATAAATGATATTTTGTATCTTTTTTCTAAAAGATAAAAAAGCATTCCGACGACCATGGCTCCAAACTTTCCAGCACAGGTAGAAAGGATGATGCAGATCTCACGTGATGAACACCGTTGCTGCTGAGTTTTTCGGTCAGCGCGAAAACCGAAATCGATATACATAATTAACACCTGTCAGTCGGCAGGGAGACTGTGCAGATAAGCCGCGGGCAGACCTTGTGCTGTCTGTTCGCCTGGTTTTACCAAAAGCCACTTGGAGAACCGGCGTCCATCGTCGAAGACGTTCAATTACTTTCTCAGACGAGATGGAACCACTGCCTTTCCTCTCCGGCTAACTGCGAGACCGCCTGCTCTTGGCTTGATGAGACATCCCAGTGGTGTCTGAGCGCGGCCGGAACAAATTGGGAAACAAACACCTTGATAAGCTGGCGCCCCGGCACTCGCTCGCGCAGAACAGCGAGTAGTAATCTTTCTTTTGTGGACTACTTTCGTGAAACTGTGCTTCGTCTACTTTGAAAATCACTAAATGCTTTTGACAATTTATGGTCTGTCTGATGTTAACTCACAATGGCAAAAATATTGTTTAAAGCAATTCCGCCACGACTCTGGCGAAGAACAGGAACTATTTATTCCAACTAACTGAAGGAACGGAAAGATGTGCGTAAACAGCAGTCAAACACAGGGAAAGGAAATTCACCAGACTATTTCGGTACAGACATTTTCCAACCTACGAGAAAAATCTCTGCTGGGTTTTCCGTCATATAAAGCAACAGCAATAATCGAAAAGACCTGTGTATTTAATTAGACAGCATCTAGTGTACAAGTATTTCGTGTGCTGCTGCATCGTTCAGTTATACAGTTATATAAACGCGAGTCTCCATCAAAATTTCCGCAACAGCCAACAAAACATAAGCAGCTGAGGTTTTTTAGGGTACCATCCATTTTTAATTCTTATGTCTCCACACTTTTAATGACTTAGTTGTGTGCAGTAAAGGTTGCACCAATGACTTTGGACCATAAATGATTCTTCAAGATGAAGCAATAAGATAATTATTATTACTATTGTTGGAAGGTTTCTGTTAGGGATTTTCAATGGATCCATCCTCAAAGGACCAGGATTCGTCATTTATTACCGAACAAGAACGCAGTGCTGAGACACTGTCGTAACGGGACATCTGACCTAACGAATTATTATCATTTTTTGTTATGATAGGTCTCGAACTATAAACAATTAATCTGGAAAACATTAATTCAACCTAATAATTGAACTGGTTTAGGAAGTATGTATCGGCGCAGCTGTGTAATACCGCTTTTAAAAAAAAGAACTTGCTGTTGCGTTATTTCAGACCGGAGACGCTTCGTCTGAAGCTAACAGTTCATCGCAAAAAGCCTGACATCTTCTCTGTCAATGATGACGAGGACAAGCGAAAACTTATATTGTGCACGCGTATCTTTGGTTTAAGAGCAAAATTAAGCATCCAAGTTGGGCGATCTATCCGGAAACATTCACGAAGGAAAGCGGCACAAAAGAGCAGAAGGAAGTCTAGACCTGGGAGGGGCGGGCCTGCTACAGAGGAAGGATAAAGAAAACATTCAACACCCGACATGGTACCGGAAGTCGGCTCTTCGTGCGCCTTACGGGCTTCGACAGCGACAGATTTGTGCGCAGGTTCTTCGCTCTGAAGTCACGCGGTCATCCTGGCTGCTGCTAGCAGGTGTCCGCTCTGCAGATCCTCTGGTTTTCATCCAGAATGAACGGCGTATGCCTCGATATCTTTCTTTTTATATTAAGCGATCTTCGCAAATTCTTCTCCTGGCATTTCGGTAAATACACAAATAAACCCAGTGCTGTTTCCAAACTCTCCTCCGCTCACCCTGGCTCTTTACAAACTTCTCCAGTTGTTTCTGGTTATTTAAATGACTTCCGAAATTCCTGCTACATCACCTATTGACCAACCAGCCATTGATCTTGGAAACCTGGTGACGACGAAGTCCGATGTTTTCTGGAAGCTTCCTAACAAATAATATCTTTAGACCTTTAGACATTTCGTATCTTCTTCTCACGTTGAGTAATTCGGGTACTCTGGATGAGTGAGGTGCTCATCAATCGCTCCGGCTCTTCAACTCTTCAGACCTATGTGGCTCAGGACAGGTTTGAGCCACGATACCTCCCTCATTAGCATAATCCTTTGAAACAACAAATATGCATTTACATGCGGACAAGTTAGCAGGCTGGAGTGGTACATGGTATGCCGAGGGTTAAAGTTACGAGCAGTCGAAGAACTACCCAGAAATATCACGAAAACCGGAGATTTACTATCTTCAGTCGAATCAACGAGGTCAGGGTTCTGTTCTCCCGGTCACGATAATTCAGCGCACGTGACAGGCGCTATCATTTCTCGGTGATGCCCACTTATTATAAAGGTCGCCCATCGTCTGTCACAGCAGCCACAGTCACTCGAGCTGCGTGATTTCCCTCAGGTGAAGTATCGTTTGGTTTTACTGAAATCGTTTTTAAGGAAAGCGAAAGCGCGCACACGCACACACACACACACACACACACTCACACACACACGCACACACATGAGCATACACACGCACACACTCTCACACACACTCACAAACACACACACACACACGCACGCACACAGACACACACACACACACGAACACACACTCTCACACACACACACACGCACATACCAGCACGCACGCTCTCACACATACTGACACACACATTCACACACACTCTCACACACACACGCACACAAACACACAAGCACACACGCACACAAACACACGCGCACGCTCTCACACACACTCACACACACAAACACGCACGCTCTCACACACACACTCTCACACACACGCACACACACAGACACACACACACGCGCACACACACTCTCACACACTCTCACACACACTCTCACACACACACACGCACACACACACAGACACACACACGCACACACACGCACGCACGCTTTCACACACACTCACACACACTCTCACACACACGCACACAAACACACAAGCACACACGCACACACACACGCACGCACGCTCTCACACATACTCACACACACTCTCACACACGCAACACTCTCACACACGCACAACACTCTCACACACACACACAAGCACACACGCACACACACACTCTCACACACGCTCTCTCACACACACACACGCGCACGCTCTCACACACACGCACACACGCACACACGCACACACACTTGGCGGGAAATTAAGTTCAGCTAAACGATTGAAACTTCAAAAGTTCGGAGGGCAAAAATGAGCGATAATCAGGTGAATGGAAGAGTAGAGAGAAATCCGCCATGTTTGTCCTCTCTTCACTATCTACTCCTACGTGTAAATAAATCTGCCGATTTAGTTTTCTTAACATCATCATTTTTTTGTGTGTTTTGGTGTTGAAATAAAAGCAAGAAAAAGAATGATTCCCTCCAAGAAAATGATTATAAACAGAGCGTCAATAAGCTGTCGTCTGCTCAATGGCGATGACTTTTTTCCTCTCTGTCCATAATTTATCTTATCAGTGCAGCTATTTCTTACCGGAGACTGGATTTTTATTGTCGTGAAAATTTAAGGTAACCAAACCTGTATACAGCAGCTTGTTTTTGTCGAATTTTCTTTAAGGGGTCGAGTCTGGTAACTCTGAATTGCACTTCATTGTTCAAATGCGTATAAAAAATACTGTGAGCCTAGGAAAAGTAAATGGACGATTCGTTTGGTTGAATACGGATGTCGTAAAATTCGGACAAGACCGGAGGCCGGCAGAAAGATGTTAGTAGAACTTACGATCTGGTGTCAGCAGTGGCGTCTGTGAGCTTTGTTTTAACGATACAAAGAAGTTAGTACACTGTTTCCAGTCATCTTATTAATAGGAGGAACCCACATTTCGGGAATATTTCCCCGTTTCCATCTTCAGAATAACTCTTTGAGTATGCAAGTTTGAGCATTTCGGTTGGGTACAGGCTGTTGTCTCCGTATAGCCCGCCCTCGGCCCCGGACCTTGGTCCACTAAGGGCTGAGATAGCGTCTGTAAACAAGACATCGCCATTATCCACCCCGTTCTCGTCAGGAACAAATTTCTTTTTCCAACGAACCACGCTAGGGCCATTTCTCAGCCGCTACATGGACTTCATTAGGCGCATCCAAAGGAACGAGGAACACAGATCCGTCGGTTCCAAGAAGACAGAGCTTCTCGTCCTCTTGACACCATCAGTGATGCCTCGTTCTGCAGCTGCCACCCTGGGCAGCACTGGCCTCTGAAGGCGTCTGTCATCACGACAATCACGCATTATGGCTGCAATAAGAGATACATCTTGCTGATTTTATGAAAAGGGCTAATCAACAACCGGGCTAACCATCAGCCATCAGCTCGGTGCCGTGGTATAAAATAGGGAGAGTTTTCACTATTTCCTATGACAGTCACCGATCTCGGTTGTTTTAAACTGTTACCTGTTGTAGAAAAACGTAAATCTTGTTTACATTCTTAGAATTCATTCGAACAAAAACGTCAATTGTTTATTCACAGATTTCTTAGAATGAAGCCTACGGTCGTTATCGCTCTTCTTCTTGTTCTTCCATTGGTCTTCTGCCAAGACATTGAAAGCGACTTTGATGTGGAAACGAGACTTTCACGTACGTACAATAAACAGTAAATTCCGGATACAGGTCTTCAATAAAATAAGGTGGATAATAAATCAGTATCCTCGATCATAAGTAGATACACGAAATAAGAGCAAAGCTTCTTTATCTATTTAATCAGAGATTTGTTCATATTTAAGAATACGGCTGAGTAATCTTTAGTTTTTTTCCAATTTTTATAAAATGAATTGCATTACTTTTAGACACCTCTCTGGAGATGTTAGCAGAATAATGGAATATTTTACTAAAAGCAGCAGATAAGGTTTTGTCTGTAGAACGTTCCAGATATCTGTGGTACAGGTTACAGGAGATGCTTTCAGATTCTTAGTTTATTTAGTAAAGTAAGTTTTGTATGTACCCATAATTATTTTGACGCTTATTACACGAGTATTATTACATTTTTATTTCATAAAAAATTCGATTAAATGTTAACTTTGATATGTGATTTTAAAAAATTGAGAGAGAGAGAGAGAGAGAGAGAGAGAGAGAGAGAGAGAGAGAGAGAGAGAGAGAGAGAGAGAGAGAGAGAGAGAGAGAGAGAAGTTACGTCTTTTTGAAGAAACATCGCGCGTTTGACTAATGTATTTTTTTCTGGTTCTTAGTTTCGAGAGAATGAATGTAGAAAGGAAGCCTCGTTGTGTTATTATTTGTCACTCCTGCTTGGGTTAGAAGCTGACCGTTGCTATGTTACTTCCAGTGCACAGCTTGGTGGATAAACTGCTCCACAGCAAGGAAGTGAAAAATCTGGGATGCTCGGCGGTGTGTAGTGCTATCGCTGGTTGGGTCAGCTTCCTCTGTCCTGCTGCTTGCAAAATGTAAGTATCCATTTCGACCTCTCGCACCACTGGCCGCTACCATCCAGCACGCACCTGCTGACTTCTAATCTGGACGATTTAAGCGAACTGTTCGTTTCCAACCGTGGAAAGTCCACCATTAAAATCTGTTGGATTAGGAGATGACTGAAAAATGAACAGACTTCGCTGTCCCTTCGCCGAACCATTCGCTCCACCAGGATCTTGCAATGACCGACCAGGCGCCTGGTAATGGTCAGTGGAGGGTGAGGAAGCCAGCCAGTCTCTCCCTTCCGAGACGGTGCTCGCTAATCCCCTCTATTTTCAGATGTAAGGGGCAAACCGGAGCGTTCGGCGGGTGGAGAAGAACGAGAGGAACCATGTACGCCAAGGCGAGTTTGTTCCGACGAGGATTTCGAATTCGGGCCCTTATCGGACCAATAAACTAACCACTGGACCACCGCGCCGCTCGTACGTTTGCCCTTTAAGACTGTTCTAACCGTCGTCTGTTATTATTTCATGTCTACACATTTTTTAACAACCGATCTGCACCGTTTTAATCTGCTACACACGTCCACGGCTGGTACTAAAGCGGGCGAATCTCCTTAACGGCGTCAGAACAGATCTAGAACAAAAGACAGGGCTCAATCGAAATCCCGTGGGCCTATCTGGTTAACCGGAAGTTGGCAGGTATTTCACCGCAGCACCGCCGGAGTCTTTCGTAAAACCTCCGAAAGGAACGGTTTACCGATTCCTCCAAGACGCGTCCACCGATTGGAATTTGCCCGATATTTACCCACGTATCGAACGGTGATTTTGTAGAGCGGAAATAGCGACCTACGCTGAGCCAATCTGCTCTGTGGCATCTTAGATGCGCGGTCTCATGCGATTGAGAGGTTGCTCTTTAATGGCGACTGTGAAGTGAACGTAACTCGCTTTCTTTTCCTTACAGAGTTGTGGACAAACTGGGGAAACGTGACATAGAGTACTGAGAGAAAAGGGAGAGAGAGAGCCAGACAAGTTCCATTGGGAAGATGCAGGGATGAGGGATATTATATCTTAAATAAATATTTCAGACTCTACCTGTTGTTTTCTTAAGTGAACGAATAGAAGAAAACGGTCCACATAAACTTAACGTTGCATTTCTGATAGTAATTCTAAATTTCCATTCTAAACAACAGCAGTAGTGGATCACCAGCTGTGACATATTAAATGGAGGGATCCACAGCAGTTGTCTCTTTAAATTTTGTTTGTCGGACCTAAAATCACCGAGTGGCAGCTGCTCTCTTTAAAATATGCAGACGTATCTCGGCGAACAGCTCTCTCTGTATATATAGAAAGAATGACGAGTCCGAGGCGCCTGGATATTCTTGATGCTCTGTACATTCCTACAATGGATCCTGAAGGTTTCCCGTCTTGTAGATTTTAACTTTCGCTTTTAATTTTAATTATTGGCGGCGCAGACGATTGTACAACACGATTTCTGCGCCAGTCTTCGTCTTCTCGATGTATTCCTCTATCAGAAAGAGACCATTAGGAAATAACCAGGCAGAATCTCACTGGAGAACAACCAATCGTACCCGAAACCTGCGTCGGACCGATAGGTCTTGTGAAGCTGAACAGACGGGGTCGAGAAACATCTGAGCTGCCGTCTTGATCCAGCAAAGCGTGATGATGATGATGTTGATGTTGTTGTCTGCTGATCTGAGTCATTCATTGCTGGCTGCGGGATGGCGGAAACCTGTATTTTCCCGCCTGCTGGCACGTTGCGTTGTGTTCTGTCGGCACCCTCACGGCAGCCAGTGAGCATCACCCGAACCTTTTCCAGCGCCCAAGATTCCCAGAGGCAGGGACTTTCCTAAACACAGACCACTGCCACTTCTATTACATTAACCGCCTGGTCGTTTATTAGAATGAACCCTTTCCTGGAGTCTGTTGGAATGGGAGATCTTATTATTCGTCATTATTTTTTAAAAAATATTTTTTTCCAAAATAATCTTTAAATTCCCGCTCATCATGAAAGATGCAATTAATTCAGATAAAGGTGGGCGTCCTGTCATCGCGGGCTTGTGACAGTTTGTGACACCTGCGACAATTAATAAAATGATATGTCCAGTACCCGCACAGCCTCTCCCGAGATAGTGAATGGGTTAAATAGAAATTTCCCAGCCGCTGACCACGCAGTAGACGGGACAGTTCCTCTCTTCACCGAGACCAGCGACAGATTCCTGCGAATTAGGCGGCTTTAAATAAGGGAAAACTATCGGTGGCTGACGCCGAAGAAGCTGTCCTCACCGCCAAGTCTCTGGAGGATGGAGTCTCCCGTAACAACAAACGGAAACGGTCATAGCGGTTACCAAAAGGATCCATGCCGATGGCGTTTCTGTATCTTCGGTACAAAGTAGATATCACTCCCGGTAGAATGCGGCACGAGTCGTTCTGAAGCCCAATATTAATATCGCGTTTTAGTGAATCCAGTGCACATCTGACATGTGCAGTAAAGGGTTAAAACGTTTTCGCCATTCTGCCGACTATAAATATCAATTAAAGCTGCAGTGTCGTGGGATCGGGGCAGAAGTCGTTTTATCGCAGCTCAGAGAATTCCTCCCCATGCGCTTTCCGAACTGAAGGCGTCGAGACGAGACCATTCTTTTGACTACAGTGGTGCGCTGAGTGTAGATCCAATTGGCTGCGCCACAAAGCCGACAGATTTGGAGAGGCACAGCAGCGTGAAGGGCCGAGTCAGCGAGCCGTGGAAAGCCTGGGCGCCATTGAGCTTTGCATGCTTGAGAAACAGGGCCGAGGTCCGCCTTGTGCCACCGACTTAGGAAGGACACCGAGAAGGTTTTTACCGCTGCGAGAGGTGCTCAGTTATTGAGGTCTATAATTTCTACGCTGGCAGATGGCATTACCGAATCAGTTGTCACTCCTTGTGTTTCGCGACCCTTCTACTTACGCTGACAGCCGAAATTAATGCATCACCCAATATAATTCGGAAATTGTTTGAAGTGTTATTAGACGAGGAATATTTTGACAAAGGCCATGTTTCTTGTAGCGTCATCACCAACTATGTTCCCCCGGTAAGCAGATATTTGAGACTCGCCTAGCGAATTAACTGACTCTCTACAATTAAAATCTTCTTGTCTGACAAAAGGAAGGCGAACAATAACAGGACGGATCTGTGGTAATGGACTTCGGAAACCATTTGTCCGACAAACGGCCCAGAGAAAGTCGTCTGAACCGGTTGTTCTCTGCATCGATCGGAATTCGAATTCACATGATAATTTGTGCACGCGCTGGAAGGTCTTTTATCGGGAAATGGTAGATCATTAGAAGGTTGGTGCTCGATTACTCGCACAAAATAGATTCTGTCGGCTTTAATTTGTTTTCGCGCGTGCAGACGCTGTGTCTGGGTCTTTTCACCAACCAGAGTCGTAAATACCTCCACAGTTTATCTCTTGCTGAGTTTATGTATAACTGGCCATTTACGGATTCTGTTCGGTTCTCCCCCCCCCTTTTAACGTTTCCCCCTATTTATGTATTCGTTCAAAAATAGAAGTAGATTAGAACCGCTAACCCCGGTATCAGAGAAGGAAAGGATGGCGAGGAGGCTGACCTGACTCGATTAACGGTTTCCTTTCCAAGGTAATTAAAGGGCAAGTACCGCCGTTGTGAACTTTATCATTAACTTAAAATACTATTTGAAAGATCCCTATTAAGAAGAGCTGGACTGCCGTGTCAGGTGGTCACAACAATGGTGTCCAGATTGGAGGTCGAGAGGGAGGATTATGACTTATTCTACACTTTTATACAAAAAATAAAAACTAATAATAATAACCGTTAGCATCTGAGATATGTGTTTTCCCGCATTATCTCCCCCTACACTGTACCGCCGCGGTACGCACCAGCAGCTGGCTGGCTCCCTTGGTTTATCAATTCATCTCTGTGACCACTTTTCCTTGAGGTAACGAAGAGTTTTCCTCCTCAGACTCTGCTCACAGACAAATAAGAAAACAACAAGATTTGTTGTAACAGCTTTAATGCAAATTTTTAGAAAAGGATGCATGTCATCCGCACCATCATTATCATCAAAAACTGGCTGGCAAAATGCGCGTGGTTAAGTCGCATTCCTCCCCCTGCAGGCAGCCACTTCACTTTCACTTTACATCGCGCTTTCCTGGATAATGACAAGTTTCTCGTCCCTGTCGTCGTCGGCGTCGCTGGATAAGTCCTGCGACGTCTTGCTCTCGTCCGTCCCATCATCACTGGAACTGTAGGTAAACGAACCCTGCTGCCTTAAGTAGTTCTCTCCCGGAGATTCCGACTCCGTGTCCCATTTGATGGAAGAGGAGTGCGAAGCCTGCTCGGGATCGGTCTGCTTCAGGAAGCAGCCGTGCTCGCTCTGGCTGTTGCTTTCTTCAAATCCCGGGTTGTCGAATTCGGTTTGCTGTGGCTGGTCGTAGGTGGCCTTGGCCGGACCGACGGCCGGCTCCAAGTCGGTCTGCGCGCCGCCGAAGGTCCAAACTTGGTGAGACCTCACAGACGCTAAAAACGGGGTGTTAGAAAAGACAACGACAACCGGACCATTACTTAAAGCGAAACAGAAGACTGGAAAATAATTAAATTATTATTATTATCTCTTTTTAAGTATCGAGAAAGCAAAATCGCCGGACCGGAGACGGCGGCTGTGGTTCAGCCGTCACTGAAAAGACAAAGGAGACTTTTAACGACCTTCTCTGGTTCCTTACCGGGTATCGACTGGAATTCCCTCCGACAACAGCCACAGAAATACCGGGAAAACCCCATAATGATCTGTCGGTATCCCCTCCGGTAAAACTTGGAGAAGAGTCCGTAGATCAGCGGATTGAGGAGACCGGAGAGGGAGGTGCTGAGAAGAGCGTAGAGGATAGCCACATCGCTCACCTTCTCGCCGGACTTTTGGAGTGTTATCATCAGCTGGAAGCAGATCATCACCTTTTCATTTAATCGAGATAATAAATGTTTCGTTACCATGCAAAGATCTAATATAAAGAAAGTGGTGGGCGGTCAGCAGAAAAGCAACAAAAGCCATTATTCTACTAGGATATATAATAAAAAACCGGGCCAAAATAGAAGAAATGAAGCTTTAGACTGTATTTTTACGATCGGGAGGGACTCTCGCTCTCTGCCGTGTAAAGCCGATCGTTCTAGCTTACTTGTGCAGTCAGCTTGTTGGAAAGACCGGGATTTTTAATGTCCTCCTCGTGTCTCAAATGTAACTTTCTTTCTCCGGACGAAACATCCTCAGTTTACCAATAATGGCTTCCGCCATCTCAGTCATGGACAGAATCTTAAGCATAGGTTGATGATGTATTGTGACATCTCGCCTCGAGTTCCCACGACGAGTCTCTCCACCTGATGAGACCAGAACCGTAAACCTGGCGGTTCTACCGTCTGAGCGCAGCTTGAACTTTTGTTTGTTCCGAATATCCATTCTAGGTCGTCATTAGGCAGGTGCATAGCTACGAGACGGAAGTCACTCATATGCTGAACATGCGCGATGCAGCCAGCTGCTCAGTGTAGATACAGAACTTCCGTTTTGTGAAACCAATTCGTTTCTCAGACTGAATCGCATAGACCAACCTGAGTGGACTTTAAGGATAAAACTGCTTTCGACTATTCAGCGTGAACGTTTCTTTGCAGACTTTTCTTGTCCTATCTAAATGCAGTAGAAGCTATTGCGCCACGAATTATAAAGCCAGTGCGAGAAGCAAAATGGGGTAGCAGCAGTTATCTTTTCTTGCTTCCTATATATCTGTTAAACGCAATAAAATTATAATAAACTATCATTGTAATACGATTATTATTCTAATAGTCTTTCGCATAAATAAACATTACAAGAAATCTGCTGGCAGACCTAAAGCGTCTGTTATTCCGAGATGATGCTGTTAGGAAGACGTTATACGGATTTATCCTGGTGATGTTTTCTGTATTTAGCATCCATATGGCGGCTTAAGGGGTGGTAAATCGTCCCACTGAAGGGCCGCTTGAGAGAACTTTAGTGATATGGTATTTGTTCGATCAGCCAAGGCGGGGAAAACGATATTCGATTCTCTTCGGCAGCATTCTCCACATGATATTTCGGTGGGACATCAGACCGGACATGTTATGGATCCCCAGACGCTCGATAAATACCACAATCAATAGAATCGACACAGAAGTCCCGCCTTTTCTGTACCATTTGCTTGCTGACCAAGCTTTCCCCCCCCCCCGAAGATGGACGGAAGTGACCGCGAATTTAAACTGAGTCAGTCGTGTTGACCGCTTAGCGGGATTTGTCGCCATGGTTGGGGAAATAGACATTTCCAAACAGCCCAGAGACAAGCAATTTCCGGATTTCCAGTGAATCAGCAGGAGGAGGAGGAGTCTTTCCTAACGAAAACATACAGGTTAAACGATGCTTATAATATCGCCGGCCTAAAGGGGGAACGCCAACTTGCCGACCTTCTTTCATTTTTTTTAAAGAAGGTTATCCGGTGGACATGGGTCAAACAAACGTGGCGGTAAGCTCCCTGAAGACCCTGACTGCCCTGTTCTCCAGAAATACACACTGTTGCGCAATGCTCTGCCCTTAAAGGGCGCCCCGGTTCGGACTGGGCCGGACCGTGATTCATCAGCTCGAACCGAGTTGGTAATTTTGTCCCAAAGTCTTTGAATGTAATTAAAAACTGTAAGACTTGCAACCGACTTCCATCGTGGCCAGGCAGGTTCTCCTCATCGGCTGATCAGTAGAACACTTCATAAATGGCAGGGGAAATTCCATCTGTGTTTGCAGCGACACCTTCATAAACTGCAGAACAGCTGCGCCGCTGGTGTAGGTTAGGAAACCACTCATTTCGTTCTAGAATAATTGCCTGCTTCTCCGGGGTAGTCCTTTTTCCCAATAAATTTTAACCTTTCACGACCACATACGCTGTTGGCCATAGCTAATTAATCAAGAACAGCATAAACTATCCCAGTCGACAAAAGTCAGAAAAGAAACCTTTTTTTTTTTACATGTATGAATTATCTAAACGTGGTATACTACTGTAGGCGTTAATCGGGCGACTTGTGCGTGTGTGACCGTCACCGTGTACTGTAGTTCTTCGTCGAGGATAGTACGACAAGTCTGCCAAGGTCGGTCGTCACGAGACTCCGCTCGAAGAAATAGGCGAGTTTAAGGAGAGATGTTCTCGGACTCACAGCAGATGTGGCTCGCCGCTAAGAGAACATGGTTCCGACTGTCCTCCTGCTAGACGCTCTACTTGGCGTATTATTTGAGAAAAGTGGGCAGGGTTAATGCGATAAGATTAGTTCGGGGCGGGTGCTATCCTAACGTCTGATGAAGATCAGCATAATTCGCTGTAGGCCGCCCACATTAGTAACGATTATTTATCAGTACCTCTTTATAGTGTGTGCTCTGTTTTACTGCATAACAACCGAGAAATAAATTATGTTCTAAGAAATCGTTCTGTTTGCTTTTCTCTTGTAAAACACGCAGTGGTTCGTCATTCTACAAATAAGTGCTTAGAACTATTAAAGTATTTTTTAACTTTTGCATTAAGCCGCCCATATTAACGATCTATTGCAATGTTTCTTTTGTATGAACAAGAATTCTCTGAAATTTAGATCGCTGTTAGTTGTTTATATTTCTATGAATAATTCGCTTACCAGAGCCGGAAACCAAGTCAGATAGAAAAGCAAAGCATTCGCTAAAACCATCCATGTTAGACCAATCAGAGCCGTTCTCTCAGTTTGTTGCTGGGCGTTCCTCAAGGTGTCGCTGTCTGTTGCATCCGTCTTCATTTTAGAGTTTGATATCCATATAAGGCAGAGGAGCCGACCACCGACGCCTGCTACGGCAAAGAAATTCAAGTATCCAAAGGCCAGGAATGTGACGTAAAACACGTGCTGCCGAGTGTTGCAGGGAGGGGAAGTAATCCACCCTTTACAGAGATTTTCGGAAGACGGCATGGCCGGAGGAGCGAGACCCATCAGAGGAAGTGACGACACCAGAAAGGAAATGACGTAGACGAAGGCAACCAGTAACCACGACCTGCTGCTGCTGCTGCCCGACGAATGACCTTGGAAAGAAAGCAGGGCGTTGTTAAGCTGTCTGAGGCGGTCTAGGCAAAGACACGAGATGAGAAACATGGCGGCCAGCTGGAAGGAGATCGTGGTGAACTGGTAAAACTCGCAGGTAGGCTTACCGCCATACCAGTTCTTGCTGAAGTAGGAGACGATCCCCAGGGGCGTCGGCACGAGCACCGATAATATGTCGGTGATGCTCAGGGCCACGATCAGCTCGTCCGTCGCCATGCGTTTCTCCGGCCTCCGCCATTTGAAAACGACCACGAGTGGAAACAGATTGACGATGACCATCAGCACTTCAACCAGAATGCTGAGCGAACCGGAAATGTCCTGGAAGGTGCTCGTCTGGTGACTGGCGCCCGCTAGCGGGCTCACCGATGGCATCATACCGGCCACACCTGGTATGGCGCAAGAATCTAATGATAATTAACAAAAGGAAGACTTTTTCTTTTTTTTCTGTGCAGAAAATAATCTTTACATTGTAAGGTCGAATCTTACTGGCTGCGGCAGATCAAAAGGCAAAAGAAAGAAGGAATTGGTGCGTCTACTTTCCCCATTTATCGTTAGTATCTGAAGTTGCTTCTGGCGTGCATCTGTCTTTTCTCCAATTCAACGTGTTCATGTCAGCAGATTCTTCCCACTTCATTGTCTGCAACAGAACAAATATTTATATCTTATTCAATCTCGCTGTTTGAAAGAGTATAAAATTATAGATAAATTAGTTTTAATAATTTTAAAAAAAAAAGAACATCCTACATTAGCAGCTTGATCGGGTCTGACCAAAGAAGAATTCGTATTAAATTGTCATAAATTCTTTATCCAAAATATTATGGGGGGGTGAATTTAGAAGATGCGTTCGATAAAACAGAGCCGAGTTAGGGTTAACCCTGACCCCATCACTTACAATTTCCCTAGCGAAGGTGAGAAAAGCAAAGTTTAGAAGAATTATAATCAACGTTATGAAAAAAAACAACAATAAAAACACTGGAAACTAACTTATATACAGAAATGTATTTTTCATAAATAGCAGGCTTATTAACACCACAAAACAGAATTATAGAAACAATGGGTTGGTTCTGAGTACTCTGGGAGTTAAGTACATTAAAGGACACCAGTAATAACAGGAAAAAAAACACAAGAACATTGCCTCTTATTACGTCATTAACGGACTGTAGCGTCATCTCCTTAGGCGGCAACACAGATGCACGACTGTGGCTCTATTAAGGCGACGCAGATTATGTTATTACTGTAAAAAAATAAATATCAAAGTTTCATCTATTGTTCTGGCCCTTACTGTTTTGATAATTAGCTTAATTTTCAATTTGAATTTGGCAATAAAAATTATTTTTTAATAAAATGTATGTTGTTGTTTTTTTAGAGACTGGTACTTTTGTTAGATGATGGCTGCTGAAACAAACCGCTGTTCAGACAGTCAGAAGCAAGACAGACTTTATTTAGTGCTAGTTTCAAAGAATTGGAAAACCTGGAACATTCTTTAGTCCAGCTGATAATCATCTTGGCTATCGAAGGTCTCTTAGGCGCGTCGAGTTATATTCGATAACGTGCCACGACAGAACTCAGGCAGTCGAAGATGGCGTATTCATTTATTTACCCGCCATAACGATCGTGTTAAACAGACTGACAGTCCATAATGGCACCACCCTCGACGACACCGCCATTAGGACATTTGCAACTGTTAGAAAATGCCACTTGCTGCTATTGAGCCCTTGTCGAACGATCGAAGCATCTTGTCCAGGCTAACCAGACACAGTGACGTCAGTTACTCACAGGGAGACTAACAGATGCACCGTTGACGCATAACTGATGAAGTTAGTCTCTGATGGTTTCACACGACACCCTCCTCCCTCTGCCGCCCAACCCCTGCGCCATCTCTCTGGCCGTCTTCTATCATAGACTGTCACCAAAATCTACTTTCGTCATCTTGCACAACCATAATGAGAAACAAACTTTGCGGTCTTCCTGTGAGGAGATGCCCTAACATTGGCCGGACATATCTGACAAGCGCAGAATCTTTTAATATACTTAGTTTTTTCTCACATAGTCATTCGAAAATAGTTGGCTATTAATTTTAGCTTTGAAAACTGAATCCCAAACGCTAGTAATGGTGTTAAAACCGTTGTACAAATAGTGATGAAAGGTTTGGTAGATATCAATTGTGAATCTAAAAAAAATAGGCATCATACAGAAATTAATCATTTAATTAAGAGTATAGTGTAGCCTAATTTTGATGTTTTTCGTTAGTTTTTACTTTATCTATGGCTGGTTATTATTTGTCTTCAACTGGTTGTATATTTAGCCCACAAACTTTGGACTGGAGTATCTGTTACAGGGGGCCATAAGATGAGAGAGGGAGGTACTACAACATGTCCCAGTTCAACCTGTGTCAGATAATACAGGTTTGAACGGTATCGGGTACAAATTTACTCCAGGCAAAGGGTTAAGTGCAATGAGGTAGCCTTTAAAAATTAGATAGAACGATAAAGCTTGAATAATAACTTGAGTGTGTCGGGTAAAGCTCCATTGTTTTATATACAGTTCATAGTTTTAATGTCTGATAGCGGTTCTTCTCCGGAGGATATGAAGCAAGATTTAGCAACCACGTAGTAGGAAATTACATTCATCCGGAAAATCGTATAATATACGCAGAGAGGCGGCTGGCTGCTGTAGCCTTGCTCGGCCACTGTAGCTAAATGATGGACTAGGCGCCGAGAAAGCATCTGCAGGAGAAATGCGGCGTTAAAGTTCCGCCTCAGTGATGTGGAGATAGATACCTCCTCCTTGTCTCTCTCCTCCAGTCGAACCTGAAGCCGTGATGCGAGACGATTTTCACCAAACACGTGTTTTATTTAAGATCTTGTCGTTTCGACGTATTTAAAACCCGAAATATTCCCTTCAATTACACTATTTCAGGAATCCGTATTCAGTGCTTTCTTAGCTTCAATTGTTACAATAAGATCCGCCCGGCTCCAGCGAAGAAGAAGACGGCATCAGGAAGAGACATGTTTCGAACCAGATGATCTTCAGATAATTGGTTGTCACGGAAGACGACTCCCTGTTACACGCGAAGGGGTCTATCTGGCTGATGAGTGCATAGATGTTGGATGGTTTTGCCAGATCGGCGAGAAATACAGCATCACGCAAAAACTTTCCAAATTTTCCTGTTAAAGTAGAATGAAGTCGGATCCGGCGTGTTTAAGTGAATAGCGCTTCGTAGTTTTCCGTGTAATTAATGAGAAGATGGGCAAAATTGTGAAAATGTGACGGTGTGAAGTCTGACCAGAAAAGGTCATAACGACAGGTGACTCAATTAGAAGAGGTCACGAGTACATTTGCAAAGCCATTATTTGAAGACGGATCTTGTTGGGTTATGCCAAACGTTTGTCCGAGTCTGTAGATAGCCATAACCTATGCAGTATTAAAAAAACATGGTGTCAGTGAAAAGGAGGAAAAGATAAAAACATTTAAGGTCCTTAGGCTTGATAACTATGACCAGCCCTATTTGTATTCCAAGCGGAAGCCGTAACAACGATCCCTTTTATCAGCCCTAACTCCAGAGCTCAAATACAACCAGCTGTCAATAAAATCCCGACGTCCAAAGTAATTTACTCCATAATTAGTCGTACTCGTATTGCTTGATAAAGAAGGGTCTTCAATAAGGCGCCACGTGACCTCTGAACTTAAGAATTTTACACCAGCTGCTGTGTTCGGCATCAAACCAACGGCGGAGAAACCCAGGTACATACGAAGAGTTGTCGTTCCTGAGTAACGTCGCGACACCTAGAGGAATCAGAATATGTCAGAACAATAATAACCACGCGCCATGTTTTATATTTCAAGAGTAGGAAAAAGCGATCAACGCAAACAGAAAGTGAGAGAACAAATTAACTACTACGTTTTAATTTAGCGGGAAGGTGCTGGTGCCAGCGTCGTCTCGACACGGGTTTTCATTGGCGGAGCTGACACCTGAAGTGCCAGGAAGTCAATCAGAGAGGACAGGAAACCCTCAGCCACAGCTGCCAGAGGCAGTGACGGTCGCTTTATTAGCTTCCGTTATAAGTTCACGGGTGAAACCTTGATGGAGATAACCGCATACTGACGATTTCTAGCTGTTACAGTGAAAGAAGCCTTATTTCGCAGGACAGGCGGCGCCAGTGCTGTCTGCTTAATACCTGCTCATTAATTTTTAAAGTTAAATTCCGATTCATCAACGGCGACCATCGATTTTTTCGCGAAAAAAAAACAAAATGTAAAGCGAAAATAAGTGGAATAAATTGAGAGGAATTAATGTTATCACGGAATACATTGAAAAATAATTTGGAAGTGAATTTGAATTTGAATTCGGATAGAAAGTTTTGCATGAGCTTCCTCATCATCAACAATCATCATCATAATCATCGTTATCGATTGAGTGAGAGAGAGAGAGAGAGAGATGACGTCATTACAGAGAGAGTGATGACGTCATTACAGAGAGATGGAGATGGAGAGAGAGATGGAGAGCGAGAGAGATGACGTCATTACAGAGAGAGTGATGACGTCATTACAGAGAGAGATGGAGAGAGAGAGAGATGGAGAGAGATGACGTCATTACAGAGAGAGTGATGACGTCATTACAGAGAGATGGAGATGGAGAGAGAGAGATGGAGAGCGAGAGAGATGACGTCATTACAGAGAGAGATGGAGATGGAGAGAGAGATGGAGAGAGAGAGATGGAGAGAGAGATGACGTCATTACAGAGAGAGTGATGACGTCATTACAGAGAGAGAGATGGAGATGGAGAGAGAGAGAGATGGAGAGAGAGATGACGTCATTACAGAGAGAGAGAGTGATGACGTCATTACAGAGAGAGATGGAGATGGAGAGAGAGAGATGGAGAGAGAGAGATGACGTCATTACAGAGAGATGGAGATGGAGAGAGAGATGGAGAGAGAGAGAGAGAGGTAAAAAAAACAAATGCTGCATGGAAAATATAGTTTGCATCCATCACCTTTTCAAAAAGATTCAGAGTATTTGTCTCTGCTGGACTTCTTAACGGGCGTTTCGGTCAGTGATTCATTGGGCCCTCGAATTAGCGGACCCGGCAGAGAGTAGTCAGCCGAACGGTAAAAGTTCTAACACTGAGCCTTCATCGCGCTACGCTATCGTCAGGAAGGGTTCTTGCGTCAGACTCATTCTGGCCGTGCATCCAGATGGTGTTGGCTTTGGAAAGAATGACGTGTGAGCTCAGCGTGTTGTCTAAAACTGCCAGTGCATGCAGTTACCACACAAATATACTACACAGAAGCTCAGAGATTGGAAAAACAGTTGGAATGAAAGATTCTGGGCTTTTTTGCAAGGATTAGAAAGCGCAACTCGTATTGCAAAAAGAGCGCATCCCTGTCGAGCGACTCAGGGGGGGGCGGATAGTCAGGAAACTGTGCCGTATCCCATCAACAATTCACTTAACCCACGAAACCTTTGTAAATAACAGCGGGAGACTGTTCTCGTCCAGGAGACTGAACGATCTCGGTTGCAAGAGAAACATTTAGGATTATCGGACCCGCCTGGAACTCTCGCTGTCAAAAAGTGGGATAAAAACATTTTCGAGCTTTCCGTTCGTTATTCTGGCGATCACCTGCTAGCAAAAAAGGCAAAATGAATGAGCGACACTTTCCGGTTGCAGTAGGGAGATATCTTTAGAGGAATACATTCGAGTCTCTTTGCTTTCTTTCTACGGGCCCGGATTTGAAGCCTACAGAGCATCTCTGTGATCCAAACAGGCTGATGTGAAAAATAAGAAACTTGTTCATGATATTCCCCAGCTGGTTTTTCTGCTCAAAGAATGCAGACCATCTAACTCCAGTGCCCCCGTCTCGTTCAAAGCCCGAGAAGTTTCTCTCCTTTGATTTATTCGCTCTCTAAACAATATTTAAACCTCCCAAAACTCCCACATGAGCGAAAACCGACCTAGTAGAGATACATCGCTTATTACGTGACATTTATCGATAAAGACGGATTCTGCGGGATTATTTTATTTGAATTATCGGGACTTTGTAAGCTGATTGTCTACTAATATACAGCCAGCTTCATCGGCGGAGGGCGTCACGGATACTTTCGAGCAACTCTTAAAACAACTTTCCTAGATACAACAAATTTGTCCTTAATCCGAAACGTGACACGTGATCTCGCACAGCGTCACGCCGAACGTTGACTGGACGGGATCTTAAATCGACTCGTGCGCTTAGCATATCTTCATGGGAACAGACTGGAACAAGGAACCGATCCTTGAGACTGATGCGCATTGTTAGAGACAGATCCGCGGGTCGTTCGAAGTCGGATAGGGTGTGTGATCCCGATCGATGTTATACTTCAGGCCAACCAGAAATGAGAGATTTTTATGCGACCGCCATCATCAAAGAGGTTTGATATCCGTCAATGCGTTGCCCTGGAAACGGCTAGAGAAGAAGGACGTGTAGGCCAGAAGAAAACTAACAGCTTGATCCGATGCTCGATTCTGTTTGTGACGAGCAGCTTTGAATGTTGCAGTAACAGATAACCTTTAATGGGTACCACGCTTCGGTATCCACCATGCTGACATCATGACGGAGCATAGGAATACCTGGAAAATAAAGATCTTCTGTGGGTCACGAGCAGATTCGAGGGGACATCATGTCTACCATTTCTCCCTACTCTCGCCACAGAAGTTAGATATGCGGCTACGGGAGATGGGGGGATGGTTTATATTTATCTGTGCGATTCAAATCCAGATAATCGCCGATCTCGCTCTCCGGAGACGGGCGGGGTGTCTTCGCGCGAGTGATGAGTTTAAAACCCATCGTCAGCCAGACCGGATGGGGCCGACCGAGTCCCCGAAACTCGATCACCGATCGCACGATCCGGGCCCCTCATGTAATTGTTTTTTGCTACTACCGAGCGGACATCAACAGGCCGACTTCTCAACCCCCGTCTGTGTATTTTGAATCGTTATTTCGGTTAGTCGTAGCCATCTTTCCACTCCGTACTTTTCCTTTCGCCGATCGGGTAAAGGTGGAACGGAGCTCCTACCACCTGAAGATAACAGAAATCGCTCGACACTCACCGCCTGAGACTGTGGAATCGGCCGAATCTTCTAAAGGACTGGTCTTTAACTGGTCTCATCCACGTGACAAGGAGGAGCAACGGTGGTGGCCATTAAGCCCGTTTCGTACATGGATACTGCGCGCGGATCTCTTATGTTCCGCTGAAAGCTCCAGCCGAAGAGAATCCGCAGGGTTTACACAGGTTTGGGTTAGGGGATCGTGACCAGTCCCCTATCGTTTTTGAGAAAATACAGACACGCGACCAGTTCATCTCCTCCTCTGCGCGCTGTCCACCAGACTTCCCCGTCGTGACGCTCAAATCAATCGAGCGCCGTGATTGATTACAGAAGTACAAGCTGGCAAGAAGTCTGACAGGGACCACTCTTGGCCTGTGAACGATAAAATATATGAGATTATGATAGAAAGAATCTTATCAGTCAGAGCCTTGGGATTTTTTCATACGAGACTCGGAGAACACGCAGGTATCGATAGTGGAGCACCTTCTAACAGGTGTCTGTGGTTGGCCGCAGGGTTTAGATTTGAGATTTTTCTATTTGATTTATGCAAGAGACACCTGATAGTACGGCAGACGTACAGTGGCGGCCAAAATTTGGTGCCACGATGCTTTTACTTTTAAGCATTTGGAAATATGGACCCTGACAACTTGTTCTAGACGGTCTGGCTATTAATAAAATAGTTATAAACTGGCGATCGCTTAAGTGGGATTTGATGTCAGAAAAAAACTAGTTTAGTATCTGAATTGCGAAACAAATTAAATCTTCAGAAACGGTAAATAAATTTAGGAAATCATTTGGAAAGTATTTTTATTCACAGACAGAAGAGAATATATTTATAATCAGATTTTAGTTAACATTATGGCTTCCTGCCTCTATATAATCACCACTTACACTAAACTGAATTATTTACTCTTAATTCTTGTAAATATCACCATGGTTTCGTGTTTTCAGAATATTCTTTTGAATAATGCAGACGTCTATTATCATGATATTCTTCCGTTCCTGGTAGTGAATCACTAATACTTATTGCAGATAAAACAGCTTCAATCACTATGATATATTATTGCTCTCAGGTATAATAGTAATTGAAGAGAGAAATTGTCAATAATATTCGTTTTCTCCTTTCAATTGCCATTTACACCTGTAAATAGCTCATACGTAAGGGAAACCGGGGTTACAGGTTACAGCGCCAGAAATTCCTAATTAGGCGTATAGATGAAGATTTAATCAAAGGACAAAGCACCCGATGTCGCTTATAGCTCATCTATACATTTAATTAGCAATTACCTGAGGTGTAGAACAAATAGTTCGCGGTGTTACCCTTGGTTATTTCTATTAATAACATATATCATCACTGCTAGATTTCGTATCCTCCTACGAATTCCTATTGATATATTGTTCCAGCTGCGTATATTCAGAAACAATAAATATGTTAATCGCTTGATATTTATTCCCACATTCAATTCTGGGGTCAATAAACAAAGGGTCATCAGCAGAATACAGCGCCGCTGTTTATTTATAATATACCGTCACAAATATAGGGAGAATTTGGTACATGGTACTCATGTCCCTGTCACCTCCGCATCCGATGATGATGATGATGATGTGTCGTCTCCACAAACGGTGGGCGAACTGGATCAGACTGGTGGTGGAAGTTGTTGGATCGAACAATCGGGGTCGGCTAGACAGGACTCCGCTTACGTGACCGGTTCTGGATCCTGCTGGAGACGGGTCAACATGGGGTCGGCGCTAACGACCCACCCTACTGTTCACGGATAACAATTGCTTACTGTCGATTTTAGATGCATATCCTTAATTTTTTTTTTAAAGATCACATGTGTACGTACAATAGAATAATACAAACAATAGAGTTTGTTTGAAACCCGGCCCGATTACCGTTACGGAGATGCTATTTCGGCCGGGATTCATTTGAACAATCTCCATAGCGTAAACCAAAATATCTCCTATCTCTTCTTTTTTAAAAATTTTTTCTGTCTAAATAAAATGTATTTTTACATAAATAATTTCCTTTTCGATTTCTAATAAATCCTGCACATCGTTAATAATACGGCGTTCTTTATTTACACGAATAAAAAACTACTTTTAGAATGTTTCTCGGTTCTGTTTATGGTATGCAGCCTCCTGTCTGTTCCTGAATCAAGTAGCACACCTGTAACGACTCCGAGGCTGGTTCGCGGCCTCAGCGGACCCAGGTAATAACACACCTGCAGCCAGTGGCCGTTTTATATATACCGCGATGGAGAGAGATTCGAATTTTGCGGCGATAAATTTTCTCGCTCTTCCTCTTCTTTTAAAACCTATTTTATATATAATGCCAGAGAGTGCAGTCTGGCAATAAATCCTTCATTGCTGGGGAGTTTTTAATTAAAGAAAGATAATCGAATTCTATTACAGTTCCAAACCGAGAATCCCTAACTGCCTGCAACATTCGCCGTCATAGAAAAGGATGGGAGTCGCTCCTGCCTAGACATCGTAAGTTAGTACTGTCCATTAAAATATACATTAACCGCAGTAACACGGAACGAGCCTGGCATTAGTCCATTTGTTGTCTCTGTGTGAGTAAATGTAAGACAACTCGGGGGGGGGGGCCATGAGGCAAACCAATTCCTTCACCGATGTCTTACCACGAAGGGGTCTGGCGGTTATGCAGTGTCTGAAGTAACGCACCGGTGAATCTGTTGCCCTATCGGCCGCTGTTTTCCACAGGGGGAGGTAATAAATCACCTCCCACCTAAAATCGACTTTCTGCGTAAATGATCGGCGCAGACAAACGAAAGGATGACGTATTGAAAATCCCCATAATCCTTCACGTCACCAGTCTGAAAGCTAACCCCGGCCTTTAATCTTCTCCTGACAATGAGTTTAGGTTGGTCAGGTAGTCTCCGTGATCTAAGCAATTAAAGAAAGATGCTGAACGATGTTATGTGTCACTTCATCCCGGGTCCGGCGGGCAGCTTCCTTGGACGGTGGGCTGGAGGTAGGAGTAATCGCTCGATAAACCAACGGTTGTAGGAGATCCTTGATTCCAGCGACGAGTTCAGAAGCAAATCCTGACGTAGAGCAGGCGGGACACGGTGCACGTCATCACAGCGGGGTACTGCGGCAAATGAATCCAACAAGAAAATCTAGGGATGCGTTTTAAAGATGCTACCAGTTGGTATTAAAAATTAAAGTTCCGGTTTCTACCTAAGTGATGTTCGAGGTTGCGAACAAGATTTTAAAACCAATCAGTGAAGAACACGTTTTAGTTAGGATTTGAACAGAGGTCCTTGAGGTTTCTTAAATCATACCCCACGGGATAAGAGATTACTGAATGGTGGGAAGGCTGTCATCATACCTGACGTTAGTTACATTTTTAAATAGGGATTCTGCATCCATCTGCTAAAGATTTGCCAGCTTCGATAAAATGCGAAGACTTAAAGAACACGCCCTCCAGAGACGAGCGCAAACACACTCTAGACTCTGCCTGAAGAATCCATAAAGTGTTGGAAGATCGCCTGAAGGATAGTTCCGCATTCCGTCAGTAATACTGTGTACGGGATCTGCGGCGAAGTAGACAGAGGATGGCGATAAGGAATGCGGCTTTCGAGTTAATTTCACAAATGTTCAGTTGAATCGAGATCCGAGGATGGATTTAGCCGGTCTTGGGAGAATCGCTGTCTTGGCAGTATGTCCCCCACGTGACACACGGCTATCTGCGCTGGATCGGAAATGAGGCTGAAGTAGACTTTGGCGTTCATTCTGCCTTTTAAAGAAACTAAAGGTGTGTGTTCCATCAAAAGCCCCAAACCCTGACTCCACCACCGAGGACCTGAACAGGAGGGTTCAAGTGGTCTATGCGGTTTTCTCCACATCTTTCATCTACACCGGAAAGGGTTAAGCCTGACTCGCCAGTCATCCTTGGTTCGGCGCTGGCCATAACCGCGGATCTATCACTTAAGTGATATTTCGATTTAAAGTCTTTGTTTGGAAAGAGTTAAAAAAAAAAACAAATGTTCGTACACGCGTGAACTTTCTAATGGCCGAATTCCGAGAAAAGTCGTCTGTCGTGTGCATGACAGACTCAAAAACGCCATCAGCCTTCCGCCATCACTCTAGTGTAGCACACAGGACTTTCGTTACGGAGGAAAGGTATCTGCCGGCTTCACCACAGCTGACTTTACTTTCTCGTTCTTCTACAATATTTTAATTGTATTATTTTTCGACATTTTAGAAGGTTCATGCGAACTCCCTCTCTCTCTCTCTCTATCTCTCCATCGCTCTTATAGTGACGTCATCTTTCTTTACTGACTTCATCTCTCTCTCCCTCCCTCCCTTTCTTTCCACCTCTCTCTCTTTATCTCTCTATCTCTCTCTGTGGTGACATCATCTTTCTGTAATGACGACATATCTCTCTCTCGCTTTCCATCGCTCTTAAGTGACGTTATCTTTCTTTACTAACTTCATCTCTCTCTCTCTCTCTCTCTCTCTCTCTCTCTCTCTCTCTCTCTCTCTCTCTCTCTCTCTTCTCTCTCTCTCTCTCTCTTCTTTTCTCTCTATCTCTCTCTGTGATGACATCATCTTTCTTTACCGATTCTCTCTCTCTCTTCTCTCTTCTCTCTCTCTCTCTCTCTCTCTCTCTCTCTCTCTCTCTCTCTCTCTCTCTCTCTCAGGTTCTCGTACTAAGCTAAAGCAAAACTGTACATGATAGTAGTTCGAGTGGGCTGGTTTAACACTTTTACAGCGTGGGAGGGGATGAATGCCATCTCATCTGGCTGTAAACTCTACAGCGGGAGCTTCTAGCTTCCCCATTGATCCGCCTGGAACATGAAGAGCAGCGATGAATATTTCCCTCGATACCGTCGCTATCTCGGCTGACTCGACATCTTTCCTTCGTGGACCGCTCTCTCTGTTTCACCACCCACTGATAGAAGCTCTGTATATTTCCGGTTACAGCTGTCGTTCCTATCACGGAAGGATCAGTATTTCAGATCCTCTGATCAAAAGAATACATATGAAAAGAAATCCGGATTTAGCGACCGAAGATAGAAGAATGTAAAATAACTCTACCTCTGTTACGAAAATTGTTTTATATAACAGCTATTATTAAAATTGCAGTTTTATTTTGGCAACAGGATACATGCATTGGAATATAAAATTATTTATCTGTTTTTCCACTTACAAAATTTTTGTCATGGTTAAATTCCACAAAAATGAGACAAAATCCTTGCACTTTCGCTATTTCAGTTCGTTCCTGTGCACCGTTCCCTTTTTCCAACAGCTTTTCGAATGGAGTTTATGACGTCAGCACACGGTATACTTACCTGCAGACCTTTTCAACTTAATTACGTTTAACATATTTATTTCTAACAAAAATAAGCTGCTAATAAGAAGAAAGTTAGTAATTTTAACAGTTTTAAAATTCATAACGGCCTTAATCTTTTTACGTAGCGCAGATACAATCCTGGTATAATCCTATTCTAGCCAGCACTGCAATAATCCGCCTATAATCTCTTCTTTACCAATGTTTTAGCCTGGCATTAATATTAACTCGGTCTTTTTGAAATAACTCAACCCTAATCTTTTTCCCTTATCCACAGTTTCTTCTGGGAGAAAGAAGAGAATCGTTATCGGCCACAGTAACCAGTAGCTGGAGATCTAGCGTACCACAGATGGTCAGAACGTGCACCTGCTTGCCCGACTACCTGGCTATTAGCATGGCTGCCATCCTAGACTTGTATCTATTAGGCGGTCATCCCTACAGCGGGTACAGCCTTGGGGTGGTGAAAGCTTTCACTATGCTCTAGACACCACCGAAAGAAAGAAGTTTTAAAATATGTGGACACCCGGCTGCTAATTAGAGGACAGTTTGAAAAAAATATCTTTAAGAAATGGTTGTTCGTGCTCGGTGTCGGCTGACAGCCCGGACCGAGTTGGCTCGAATGTCTCGCGGGCTCTGTCATCCAGCGTCGGTCTAACGTGGGGGGAATTCCTGCTGTAAACCGACGCAGACGGCGTTTATGCTGAGCGCAAGAAGAGAAGTGAAGAAGCAGGACAAACTTACCTGTTGAAACCTTCTCGGGGAGGTGCGTCGCCTCTCTTTAACGTGACAGTCTTAGCACATCCCTGTTGCGGTACAACGGGAAATTACAAAGCAGATTTCCGGCACCCGACTGGTTCCTATCTGCTGTACAAAGATCGTAGCAAAGTGTTCTGCATCGATACCTGTTGAGGAAATCAATCCGATGAAATCACCCCGTCGTTAGACCGTTTGTGCGGTCAGACCCATCCGGCAAAAGTTCGGAGAGAGAGGAAATTCCGATAAAAAAGGAAAGTTGACAACGTGGTCCGTGAGATCGATATTCCGCTACATAAAGCTGTCGCTGAGGATGAGGATGCGTGCGGGGAAGCTGGGGCGAGAGAACTGACAGTTCGGAATCAGGGTTTGTCTAGCGCACTTATATCGCCCTCTAAGCCGTAAAATGTCGTGAAGTGGTCGTTGGCGAGATATTCATATTGATGAGCCAGCAGAAACCGAAGAAGGATGGAAGGGAAGATGGGGATGCAGATAACAGGTGTCTGAAGCTGCGTCCAGGCTGGCGGGTCTGGACTCCAGAAATCAATAGCAACGACGACGTTGAAGAAGAAAACCACCAACCGTACTGGAGAGTAGTGCGTGATGATTTATGTTTACTTAATTGGTGGGGACGTTCGGATCCCGGTTAGTTTAATGTTGGTGTCAGTGGCGAAACTGTTCTCTGTCAAATCTCCATGCGCTGGTCGTGAGAAAAGTAGTTCAGGGACTGGCGACAGGTGACAGCAGATCAGCGCTGCCACTCTCAAACAAACGGACGTTTTACTCAAGATAAAATCATATTAAAACCTTTGGAAAATATAAATACCTTCATCGTCTTAAAATAAAGGACAGCTTCTGGATAATTCTGAATGATTAACTAAATCCATCACTTAACGTTTTCCTTTTTTCTAATTATTTCATGATCAAGAACTCCGTCTTGCGGATTTTACACCTACCATCTTGATCGCCCGGGGGGGGGGGGTCACCGGTCTTGAATCGCCATCGATGACCCCTCGTAGACTCTTCCAGGGCCGGATCTGCTTAAGAGGAACAACAGCCAGCTTCTCGGGAACAAGCCTGTCGAACCTCGCCACGAGAACTCTACATTTTTATAGTATACATTCTGCAATCGGTTAATTTCTGTACTCCCCCCATTAGTTTAAGAACCTGACACCAGGGGGGGGGTGGTGCCGACGTCGGTACGCGGGTATCTCGAAGATGAAGGTCCACCCTGGTTTATCGCCATTTCTTTATTTGTACACGAATGTTTTCGTTCTTCCAGTAAAAGTCAGCTGCTTTCCTGGATTATTAGGAGATAGCGTCACGATATTATTCGATACAAATTTAATCGCAGACATTTCTGAAACATGAAGCGAGATGCTCCTTGGAGCCTTCCTTCAGACCCGACATGGCCGGCAGCGTCTTCCTCGAAGTCAGCAGACGCCACGTGACCTCAGTAGCGCGTGGAATACTAATGGCGGGCGAACGCCACGCGCCTTCCGATCCCAAACCCGAGTGCCGACCATCGATTCATCACCACTACTGACAAACTGAGCGGACCCTCTGTTAATACCTGTTCAGAATTATCTGTCTTATCGCTGGAGCCGATCTCTAAACAATGCGGCGATGGACCCCTGTCTCCAATAGATTCGCCCAGACACACGTGACAAATGGCTGTGGTGATGCACCGGACGGTGAATGAAGCCAAAGGTGGGCGCTCGTCCGGAAACGGTTTTTCTCTGATTAGAGCAACAAAATAAGCTAAAGATAAGCCTTATTTACTCATAATTAACTAAATAATTAATATGCAAATCAGCTAAAACGATAGTTTTGAAAATAAAAGTTAGTTGTTGAACACAGCTTACATTTTCTACTAAGTCTATATAATATATTCATTTAGCACTATATTATTTGTAACGAATCAATTCTCTCCCTCCATCTCTCTCTTCTCCATCTCTCTCTCTCTCTCTTCTCCATCTCTCTCTCTCTCTTATTCATGTACAAAGAAAACAGACAAATATACGACAGTTATTGAACGCGCAATATATCAACGCTCACTTTCACTTTCGCATCATAGAGTCTTTGCATATTAGTCATCCATCTAAACCAAATTCAAGTCAGAACGTAACAAAATGTTTCTATAAATTAGTACTCGCGAGAGAAAGACTGTTCCAAACGATATTTACTGAAAGAAATGAATTAACCTGGCAGTACAGCGTAAAAAAAGGTATTCTGTATTCTTTTGTATTTCTAAGCTTTAGACGCACGCACAGAGAGAGAAAAAACTTGATTGTTTAAATCCTCTATTCGATACATCATCTTCTTGGCTTCAGGCTTTATATCAGCACCGGGCCAGACTACTGCACAAGTCTTCTTTGTTCTCCCTGTGAAGAGTTTAAATTCTATCTCTTGAAGCAATTCAGTTCCAGCTGGGGAGACTTTTGTGAAAAGCTTCCCATCCCTCTGTGTAATGAACTCCTCAAACATTCCTTGTCGTTTCACTGTCAAAGGAAAGCAGAGATGTAAATATGGCGAGCTTTTCTTTTTAGGGGATGAGACGGAGAAAGTTGCGAAAGACCTTCAAAGTACAGGATACATCAGTTAATCTAAATATCTCACATCCTCAGTCTCTAGATGAAAAGGCCGGACACGTTCATCGTTTTACTGTGAGGAATGGGAATCTTCCACGGTATTGTAAATGCGAGTAGTTATGGATTTTCTGATTCTTTGTATTTTTCCGGCTGCTGGGAGAGTTTTCCTTTAATAAATTGCATATCGAGCACCCAATAAGGATATTTATCTCACTCTTTCTTTATTTTAAAATAAAATTTGAAAAATCCCCCGCATTTGATTTTAGTGAGGCAGGCTCATTCTCTTAGTAAGCATGGATCTGCGTTATTGGTGCTGACTGATTTTGTTCACGATCACGGTGTATTCCCTCTCTACTCAGATTGATTCCTCTGTTGGTAACTGAGAGACGATCACCTGTTAATCTGCCCGAACTGAACGGACGGGGTATTTCTAGCTTGAAGTATCGATTTTCTGCCGCCTGGCTGCTGGTCGGAAAATCGAATCTGCTCGAACCGATGATGTTATTTAACGGGAAGATCCCCATGATGGCGAGATCGGCAACTTCTGGCCTGATTAGTTGGCTGCTTCTCGCCCAGTCGGCTGAAGCTCGGTAGAGAGAACCTTTCTTTTTTATCTATAAAAATATTTCTAAGTCTGTTCCAAACTTCACCAGTCCGATCGATGACGGTAATGATATCAGTAAAAAAATACAATTCTGTTCTATCTACACGAAACTGTAATAGAAGTTATTACGATGGTTTAACAAAAAAACTTCCTGTTGGCCCTGGAGTGGAGTCCCAGCACAGGGTTTGTGCCTTTATTGTTAGTTTGTTTAATTATCTAAATGGCTTCGTTTAAATAAATGCAATGTTTCCGGTATTTCTGTTCAGCTGCTTATAATTTAATACATTTATTGATGCAGGGACTGACAAGAACTAACCAAATGGTTATCATTGTATGCTCTGTCCGGAACACCAGTCGGATGGGAAGGAAGGGTTGTGTGACACCGGTGCGTTCCAACTCGACCAACCCAACAAAAGTGCCCTTGCTACAGCCGCGGCCAAGAGATTTCCATTTAAACCCCAGTGAAGTTCCTCAATAATAGCCGCTTTGTGGGTTTTCCGCATACATAATGGAATAAATGGCTGTAACTGAAGAATGTAATAATTTGAAATCTAATCTACAAACGCATGGTTTCTGGAAATATCTTGTAAACTATGACGACCGATGTGATACCATTGTGTAGTTTCTCTGATTAAACCCTGGGGTGGTACTAGAACTCTTCAGAAACTCGTCAGCTGGTAAAGGAGAGTGAGGAGCAACTCTGGCAGGGAGCCTGGCGGTACAGCGGTCTCTGCGATTGGCAATACTTCTGATCGGTTTTCACCAGCTGTTTACAATCACTAAACAGCTTTCTGGGCCTGATTTTCGTCCTCATCCCCGGCTACAGACATCAACGAAGCAAAGGGCTTAAACCTGCTGTAGCCAATTATTTATCAGTCCATTACTGTCGATCTAAAATAGTTCCATGTTCGCTCGCGTTTTACCGCCAAATCCTGTTGTCTTCCAGGAAGGACAATGAAAGTCGTCTTTGACGATATGATAGAAAGAACATAGAAGACCATACTTACGTAGCATTAAACGTGAAATGTATGTGTTAGTCATTAAAGCTGAAGTAACGATGACTTTTCGTCCCCGTAAAAAATTCGTCAAATCTGCTATATAACCGGAACCCCGCCGCCTACGCCCCAGGTGGCGCTATAGCGCGGCTACTGCATTGAATTATAGAAAAAATGGCGGCCGAATGTATTGATCTTTTACCAAGATTTTCGCAGATCTCGGAAATAAATGAATGAAACGGAATTTGTTGAATGTACGACATTAATCGTTTCTGTCGTCGTTTGACTGTTTGTTTTTTGGGAGGGTAATTTTGTCTTTGCATTCACCGCATATCAGGCCATCTTTAATTCCGGAGATTTTCCTTTAGGGTTTCGTAGTGACGTCAGAACAGTAAAAACTACTTACCCGATGACGTCACCTTCAGGCTACGAGCTGTCGCCGATATCGTACTAGCCGCTCGAGGCGAGAGCCACCTAATGATATAATCGTACACTGCTAGGACTTCTGGACGATTCCTGCTTCAGCAACGGGTTTGTGCCTTTTTAAAGAGGTTTTGAAACATTCCGGTTAATGCCTCATCCCTCAAACTTTCTGTGGCTTTCCTTAAAGAGAGTAAGTATTCAGAATACGTGTAAGAAATGTCTTGCGTATATAATAATGTGATTGAAAGAATGACCTTCAAGACAACTTACGGTAGATATCATAATGTAGAGGCAAGGCCAGATATGGGCACTTACAACATTGGACTTTACCAAGACAGCTAGACATTAATAAACAACCCATACCCTAGACATTATACTGGCAATAAATAGATAGTAACCGAACAGTACTTAGATAGTATATGGATATTGCCAAGACAGTACCTAAAGATGAAATAGACTTTACAAAAAATAGTCCCTAGGCAGTGCTCCTTAAACATTACTTAGTATTTACTAGTCTAAATAGTAGGAATAATAGTATGTTACTTAAAGTGGACAAAAATTATTCTTGAGCAAGCTAAAAGAAGTCAGACGAACACAGCTTCTTCAAAATATCCACATCTTCCCATCTTCGAAGACAGGGGTGGGGGCAGAATGGAGTCATGCTGGGTTCTGCAGACCTTATTTTTGGTAATATCATTCCTCGCAAGCAGATCTGCATGCATAAATATATGTAATAACAGATTGTTTATGTTTTTTTTCTTTCTTCTTGTAATGATGCCAATCGTAAGTTTGTGCCGTCTTCTTTTTTCTTCTTCTCGGTCATTGAGAGATTCTTCGTTTGTTTTGTTTACTTAAGTTCCTAGAAACATCAAGGGAAGTTTTCCTTTTCCTAGCACAGGTGGGTTATAGGTAGAAGTCTTTTCAAAGATCCAGCCCATCCCTCGCCCGGGATTCACTTTCGATTTACTGTCTTTGGTCGGAGTCTACAGACCTTTGGGAGCCGCGATTTCTCAGTTTGTACCTATTTCTTATTTACACTGATCGTCGATACCAAAGACTTGTAAGATAAAAACCGATTTTGCCTCGAGTTTGTCAAAGACCGCTCCCGTGACGGTTTACAGATGGCTGCTGATGCCAGTCGTTGACTGTAACCTCGTTCTCGGTCTCCTGATTTAGGGTGATGAAGCCCCTGCCGCTGGAATACTGTAACATCTTATAAAGAGCCGGTGAAAGATTCCCTTTCATCTGATTCAGAATTCTTTAAAAAAATATTTCTCTTTGTAATAAAATAAACTCCGCTGCCATCTTCCTTCTCGATGGAATAATAAAACGGACACTAGAATGGTTTTGACAGAGTCTTTATCATTATCTATAATTTAAGAATAAATCGAAGTAATTTAATTCATTTTTCAATATACGAATCGTTGTGTAGATCAGCTAAGATCAACTCGCAGCGTCGTTATTATCTCCCCTTGATAAATTGGAAATTGTTTTACTGTGAATGGGTTTCAAAGCATCGTTAACGGCCTCTGCCGGCGAGGAATTGCGTCAAAATGGATCCTAATGACAAACTTTATAGCTTCGAGTTTTGATTGATGAATTGACAAAAGCATTACTTTCTGAAGCTTTATCCTTTAATAGATTTCCAAGTCAGAACGGATCACAGATCTGATGAGTGACAGAGAAAACTTCAACTGTCTCCCACCCAATCCAAGAACTGCTGAATGGCAGCTTCAAAGTAGATGTCAATTGGTTTATAACGGTCGTTTATTTCTCAGCCCGCATCCATTATCTCCCGTATTCTTACACGGACACAGGACTTGAAACGGCGCTGTTGGATTCCAAATGAAGGCAAAAGAAGAATTTTAAAAAAGGTCAACCAGACAAACTCCAAACCATTTTGAGTTATTTTCGGAATAACAAAAAATAAATTGAAAAACACTTAAGAAAGAAAAAATTGTTCTAGCTCTCCCTCTCTCCATCTATCTCTGTACGGATTATTCTCCAAGTCTCTCTAGCTCTCTCTCTCTCTCTCTCTCTCTCTCTTCTCGATCTCTCTCTCTCCTCTCTTCTCTCTCTCCTCTCTCTCATCTATCTCTGTACGGATGTCATCTCTCTCTCTCTCTCCATCATTCTCGATCGCTCTCTCTCTCTCTCTCTCCACTTTCTCCCATCTCTCTCTCTCTCTCTCTCTCTCTCTCTCTCTCTCTCTCTCTCTCTCCTCTCTCTCTTCTCTCTCTCTCTTCTCTCTCTCTCTCTCTCTCTCTCTCCTTATCCTTATCTTTCTAGCCCGTAGCTTGCACATGACAAAAAAAGAATTTTTTTTTATCGAAGTTACACTTAATAATTTTGACGAGATATTATTTCTTCTCCAGCCGTAAAAATCGATACCTTTCGCAACAACAAGTTAACCTCTCATATCTGAGCCGAGTAAAGTGAAAGCTCGGTATTAAATACATGTTAGGTTCCTTCAATAAGCCAACTTCCGCATATTAAAGAAAGATATTAATTCCGTGATTTTAATATCGAAAATTGGAAACAGGAGATCTTCAGTGCTGGGATTCATGTCCTGTACAAACAGCAGTTGTTTTGCTCTCAGCTTACATTTTGTGGAAAGTTTAAGACCGACCTGCAAGATACAATATATCCCAAGCCTTTTCGCCTAAATATTATATACTGGTATACTTCATAAAAGTAAGACTAAAATCTCTGTCACTGAGAGCGGGCTGCCCTCACCTGGTCGAGCATATCCATCTTTGTAACGAAGCTTTGGTACAAATGTAATCTGGTCTTTGGCTCAAAAACTTTGATAATAGCACTCGATCCTATTCATGACAACGACTCTGCCCATCTCCATCACTATCTCTAGATGCTGACATTGTGGGTGTGCACTCCATCCAGATACTAAATCACCCTAGTAGTTGTACCTCTGCTTCCGCCAAATGAAAGTCCATCGATCCGCTGTTTAAATCGACAGGAATTTCCGTTTCCTTCCACAAAGAATGCTACTGTGTGGCAAAAGACCTCACCGAAACTTTTCGTTTTTAGATGCGGGAGGAAATCGTGCCACGGAAGTGCACAAAAGCGAGTCGGCTACGGCTGGGATCCAGACTTGGGGCACTTCACTTACCACTCTGTCGACTGGACTGCCTTCTCGCCCTCCATTAGATGTAGTTTTATATTAATTGGACATTTTATTCAAAGACATAAGAACAAACTTATTTCTAAACCAGCTCCCGTTTATTGGTTGTTTGGCTGGTTTCCGCGCATCTTTAGCAGCAGCAGCAGCAGCAGCAGCATCATCATCTGGGGACTTCGTCTGAATGTAATCAGTGCTTGCCAACAGTGAAGATTCTTGCGTGGAGTCGGCAGTAACCCTTGTCTGTCAGAATGCTTTTAGTTCTGACAGCTGGCTGAGTGCGAATGCTGTTTTCTTGGCAAGATGCGCTGAGAATTCTTCTTGCATACAGCGGCCTCCATCTCACTTGCGCATAACCAGCGACCCGGTGACAGGGAGCCGCTCTCAGAATTCTCCGAGACGTTGTACAGAGACAAAATAAAATCAATAACAGATAGAACTGGTCACGCGTAACTTTACAAGTAACCGTATAGAATACAGAGTGAAACAGTCTCGTCAGAAAGTCTCTATACGTATTTACATACAGCGGTGTGCAAAAGTCTTGCATAAAAATGATTTTTCCTGTAAATTAGCTCGCATTTTGTGGAAAGCAGCTGTTATCAAATCTTGTTCATTAAAGTATTTCTATATTACTGTTGTGCATCTGTTCCAATAATATCCATCATATTGTTTCATTGTAAGAAAAGTTATAATTTTTAGAAAATCATTTGAATCAAATCAACGTGTGCAGAAGTGTTGCATAAAATCTAGACAGCTATCTAATCAATTCAGATTCTATTCCAATTATGCAGAAAGTGATCAGATCTATCAATAATGAGTAGAATATCCGAACTTCTTGATAACTTGTTCATAACCACGAGGCATGGTGGCTACCAAACACTGACAATTCTCACTACTGAACTCTGACCAGGCTTCCTCGATTTTCCGCTTCAAATCGGTTTTATTTTTCGGTTTGTTGGCGCTAACGCTGAGTTTAATCGAGTACCAAATGTTTTCGATGAGATTGAGATCCGGCCAGTCGAGGAGGGGGGTTCGCAACTCTGCCATCAAGGCCTTGACACTCCTAGCTGTGTGGATGGGGGCGTTGTCCTGCAGATAGATGGCCGTCAGGGGCATGTGGTCACACACATACTGTTCGACAATGTCCGAGACGATCTTAGCATAGTCATGAGCATTCATTCGACCCTCCACATGATGCAACGGACCGACACCGGACGATTGAAAACAACTCCAAACCATGGCCGAATCTCCCCCTGCTTGCAGAGTCGGTCGATTGCAACTAGGATGGTATTTCTCGGCCACCGATCGCCGAACGTACACCCGACCCGCCGAGTGGACCCTCACGAATTTGCTTTCGTCGGAAAACAACACTGGGGACCACTGGGCCACGGTCCAGTGGAGATGGTCGCGAGCCCACTGCAGTCTTTGGATTGTCCAGAGTGATGAACGGCTTCTTCTGTGCCGATCGCCCGAACAGTCGTCCCATGTGGATCAAACGCCGTCTGATGGTGCACGAGGCCAACTGGATCCCATGGTGCCTTGACAAGGCGGACTGGATGTCGGTGGAAGTGCGGAATCGGTCCGAGTTCGACGTGCAGGCGATCAGACGATCCTGTCGAGCCGTCGTTTTCCGCGGTCTGCCGGCCCTGCGTTTCGAAATTAGGCTCCCATCGGCTTTCCAACGTCTCAGGGTGCGAGATATCGCCGACTGATTGCAACCGATACGATCCGCAATGATCCACTCAGTTTCACCATCTTCTCTCATCCGAACGATTGTGGTCCGCTGTTCGGGGGTCAAATATCGGGCTCTCGGCATAGTAATAAAAAAAAACAATAAAACTTACTATAGTAATTGACTAAAACACTTGGTTAACTATGCAATAGCGTGATTTTTAAAATGATGCTGGTAAACATTCTATAATATAATAGTCGAAAGTCATGTGAAGTCGTCTATAACTTATCTATACGTAACGACGTCGGTTACATCCTGTGCATACGTCATGTGACGTCGCTTATATTCTCATCTACACGTCATGTGACGTCGATTATAGCTCAGCTATACGTTTAATTAGAAAGCACTAGATTTGTAGCCAGTTACCCCTGTAACAACTAACCCCGGTTTATTTTATTTACAAATGGCAACTCGTGGTAAATTGAGAAGTATTTAGTAACCTGATATCTTTTATCGAAATCTTGGAGTAACCACGACATAAGGGGCAATTACTAATATATCTCGCAAGATATTCTAGGTTGTTAAGGGGGTTGTCAGCTCTCTAAGTACTGTTCTAGTCTGCTTCACGGCATGTAAAAATCACGTCTAAATTCACTGCAAAGAAAGGTAAGCTGGGTTCAAATATTTGGTGCATCCCTAATTATGCTGGTTTATCAGTAAAGTCCTCTTGTGGTGTGTCTACTCAGAAAAAATTGCTTTTCTTCGCTGACTTCAAGAATTTAACAAACAGGCGCTCGGACTGCTTGCTTAATTTTTTGGAGAATAATTAGGGCAACGTTAAAAGTGAACAGATTTTTGATAATTATTTGTCAAAGCGCACAATATGAAATAAGAATTAATTTTCAGGTGTAATCATGTTGTAACTGTCACAGCAGCGAATCGATGTTCCACGAATTCATAAAAATTACATTTGGAAATTAAAAAGAGAAAATATCCGAAAATATCAGAGCGAGAGAAGGGCAGATGATAAGTTCACGAGGGCCATTTAGAAATATTGATTTATTGCAAATTCGCTGTTGGGATTAATGAAAAACCAGCTTTGTAAAGAAAGGAATTGGATCATTAACATATTTATAAGTGGTTTTGGGTTTATTGACCAGTAACTTTTGAAGAATAGAAGAGAAGAGAACTTTCGACTTTCCATTTATGTTAAGCAGGCCGAGAGAAATCAAAACGGTTAAATACGGTTAAATGCAAAGCTCTTGGCCTTTCTAAGAACTTTTACACTGTGACCAATATTTAACAGCAGATATTAACAGAGAATTCGCATTCTGAAGTAAGTCAGAGTGATTTTCTAACGTCCATACGCCTGAAAATGATGACAAAAATAGCAAAAGAAACAAAAAAACAGATATAAATGGATATGGGAAACAGATTATATATATTTTTTAATAAAGCAAAAAACATTTTGAAACGACAGAGGACTGAATGCTTCCAAGGCTTGGTTTTCACCATCATTTATGGTCATACTATATTTTAAAATAAAAATCACAGACACAAGATAAAAGGTTCTAATGACATCTTGCTAAGACGATTACTGTGCCGCCATTGCAGAAAGCGGACAACTCCTATTTTAGACTCCATGTAATATACCTACTAGAAATGACTAGTCAGTGGCACTGTCGTCTGGTGCCCCTTACAGGTGTGTCAAACCTCTCTGAAGCGCGTTCTGGGGGTTATTTTACTGGGAGATAGAAGCTATGGAGAATAACTCTTATTAGTGGCCATGCCCTGGTGACAAGGCTTGCGAGACGATGGAACATCTGCGACAGTTGTTTTCGAATGTTCCAACACGGAATAAATCAGGTTTTACGTGGATTTTCCAAGAAACCCCGGACCCGATTCCCGACGATCTTCGTGTGAGCGCCGCCATATTGTTCGGTCGGCCGGAAACAGTCGAACGTGAAGCCAATTTCCTCTTCGCGTGACAGCTGAGCTGATTATCCTGATAATGTCCGCGTCTGCAGCGCTCTGGAGAAGTTTTTCGTCGGCAAGACAGAGTTTCGGTACGCGTTCGCAATCCTATTCATTGCTTAAAGACTGGATCTCCGCCCAAAGCTTCGTGAGATTGATCCACAAAACAGAGCCAAACGAGTCGCCGTTCGCCGAACGATCCGGCATTTCGCTTTCGAAACTCGCCGTCTGGCGGCGGAAGGGAGGCAATCAGCGTTGTCTGGTAGTCCTTCCGTCTGTAGGAGTTCGACTTGGCAGCTTTTGAAAAGCGCTGCGATCTCGCCTTTCTTCCGAAAAATTTTTGAGCGACGTCTCTGGACGAGATCAGCAGTCGAGGAGATGTAATTAGCGGATAAAGTGCGAGCCTCATTACTCGTCTTCATGAGTCACATCATTCTCTCACCGTGGGAGCGGCCTCGACTCCTCCGTCCGGACGGCCTGATGCGCAGAGTAGAAAGAAATTACAGATGCTGAATTGTCGCATATTTACAATAATGTGGCATATATTACAAGAAAATCGTGACAGTCTATATTCAAAATATCTGCAGCAAAGAAAGCAGCAACGATATATCATATACATCACGTGCTTAATTGCTTCCATGACGTCGGTTACACGTGACTTAGTTCGGGCCATGTCTCCGTCAACGATTACCCGAATAGAACTTGAGAGAGAAATAGTGGCTGATTCCTGGAAGGTGTAAGAACCCTAGGCACATCCAGTTACGCGCCATCTGGATGAATGGGACTTTACCAAGAACCTCCCGGTTAGCGCTATGTTACAGATTACCGATGAAGCGATAATTAAATAAAGGCTCTGATTAACCCTACTCCGGCTTCAAGTTGTTAGAATTTAAGCTGCCGCAACATTCAGTCGTTTCTATGGAAACCTGTCACGGCTCAACGAAAACTGACCTTACTTTCTAGGCTTGCGGTTCATTTACTAATAATCGATGATTACGTTTGTTTTCAAGTATTTCCTTACTTTTTCCTTTATTTGAAGAATACAAAACAAAACAAAATCAAAAAAGTTAAGTGTAAAATCTTCTTATTCCTCTCACTCACTAACCCCTAACCCTCTCACTTACTAACCCCTAACCAACTCACTCACTATCCCCTAACCGTCTCACTCACTATCCCCTAACCGTCTCACACACTAACCCCTAACCCTCTCACTCACTAACCCCTAACCCACTCACTCACTATCCCCTAACCGTCTCACTCACTAACCCCTAACCCTCTCACACACTAACCCCTAACCCACTCACTCACGATCCCTAACCGTCTCACTCACTAACCCCTAACCCTCTCACACCTAACCACTAACGCACTCACTATCCCCTAACCCTCTCACACACTAACCCTACCCCACTCAACTCACCATCCCTAAGCCTCTCACTCACTAACTCCTAACCCTCTCACACACTAACCCCTAACCCACTCACTTACTATCCCCTAACCCTCTCACACACTAACCCCTAACCCAGACGGAATCTGCTAATAAAAAAAAAAAACTAAACAATTAAAGCTACGTGTCTCCCTGATTTGGATGATAGATGAAGAGAGGTAATAGAAATTCTGACCATAATTATGGGTTTCGTGCGAGCGGAGAAAGCTAAATGATTTTAGCTATCTACAGTTAGTAACTAACTGGCAGGGGCTGAATATCACGAGCGGGAAGAGTGGTTGGTGGGGGTTGTAATAGTTAACTGGACGACTGACGTCCTGATGTTCCCTGCCTCTCTGTAACTACTAAGCTAATCTTAAATTCGGAAATCGCGGCGTCTTTCATTTTTAGGGTAAGAAATGAACCAGCCCCCGAAGAAAGAAAAGCGCTTTTACCAGAAGGACGTCCGTCTCGTAGGCAAAATTGGTCCCAATGTCTTCCTTCGCAAAGGTTCAGTTTTCGATGATTGAAAACAAGTCTCATCGGTGACCTGTTTGGCAGGACAGGCAAATGAGATGCGAGTATTAAAATTCTACCATTTCTCCGGAAATCAGACAGAATCGAGCCATGATAATGAAATCTTTAAAGCTGACGGGGAAAATGTGGTATGATGGCAAAGGAATTGAGGTCCTGTGATTAGACCAACGGGAGATAAGATAGCGAAAAGCGCAGCCGATGGTAGGAAACTAAGGGTAACACAGGCTTACTTCATTACCTGCTGTGTTATTCTCCGTACCCCCGCCACAGTGTTTCCGATTATCTAGTCTAACGACCCCTCCGTGCAGCTCGAGTAGATTTCTTTAGCTTACAGAAAATTCCCTCCATACTGAGAATAATTAGAAAATGTTTCCGCAATTTATTTCAAGTTCTCTCTTTTACGTTACATTCGGCTGACATCAATTCCCACCTTCATCAACCCAAAATAATTTACATTAGGATCAGTTGTTCGACCTGTCCTTTACAAAATATTACGGGAAAGAAATTTTGAAGACTTAGGTGTACTTACCTGAAGGTTTCCCAACTGAGGCCGTATCAAGTCTGCCAGTTTCTCTCTCCTGCTTTAACTTTGTAGAATTAATCCAGTGCCTTTCACAGGAAGCTCCCCACAGACTGACGTAACATATTCCAGGTTACCATTTGCTGCAGCAGCGACAGCCGCCACGGTTATCTGTCGATTTTCTGGAAAATGTCGTTCAGCTTTATCCCCATCCTCCTCCCGGGCGCCTCCTTCCGCTGGTGGATCGTTTTTACCACGGACACCTTAACATGTCTGTGATTTATTATTTGTCTTCTTGCATTCGCAGCCGCTATTTGGAATTCCGGTCCTCCGGCATCATTCTCTGCTGCTAATTAGACAAGCTTCGGCATTCACGGGCACGCAGACCGACGAACAGTCAGCGTGAAACCGTCTCCTCGTCAGAAACGTTCCAGGGAAGCTGGCGCGTGAGCGGCGAAGCAACCGGGGGGGGAGAAGAAACTGTCGACGCCGAGCCCGATTATGTCATCGGTCACGTGGCGGCGCACCACGAAGCCTTCACGAATTAGCCGTTCCCATTGGTCCGTTTCTGATGTATTATGTAGGCGGGACTCTGATTCTAATATTTCTCGAAGAAATCAATTTAAATAGGAAAATGAGTTTATTCTAAACGAGATGAAGGCTTCCTTCGGTTAAGAGATGGGGAAAAAAACAAAAAACAGCTAATTATTAACTTCTTGAAATCCTTCCTCATCAATATTGTCGAGCCGGGAAAGCAGATCGATATTCTTTATCTGGTGATTGCACGAGCCAGCGATTTCAGACGCAATCACTGAAACAGTAAAAGGACAGAAGAAAACTGGATTCGCAGTAAAATCGTCGAAACACAAAAATGCCCCAGCCCCCCGATCTGGATGTTTCCTCCGAGATTCCATTAGTGAAATTCCAGTCCGGTGATCAGATTAGAGCGGCTTATATCACGGCGGTCCCCAGAGACGGCGATAATCCGCCGGGGCCGCTGTTCATCACAGAATTTCCGTTAATGGACAAGAGAAAACCAATGCATTATTTTCAAACCAATTTTACTTTACTTGTTGTTCGCCGAGAGTGAGAGCAATTTGCTCTTGGCTGCCGAAAGTTCTTGGCGCTGTAATTGGTTTAAAGACGGCGAGTAACTGAGACGTCCGGGAAGTAGGGCTAGACAGCTTATCTACTGGGCTCGAGCCCACCTGCGTGCAAAGCCCATTATCCAACTGCATCACTTCAGTCGTGACGTAGCCGAAGATCACTTTGTCCACGGAAGTCTCCGTGTCGTGGATAATTATCAGGGAACTGTAAATAACTTTACGCTTTTGTTCAAGCGCTAGAAAAATGGCGCCGGGGAGAAAATTTGGTTTATACAGCGTAAGGAGACTTTTCTAAGAGCCGCTGATTCTCTCGGTTCGGCCAGTTTATAGTGATGGCCTCTGATATTTGTAAGCCCAGGTAGCCAGGAGAATTTATGAATGTCCGTACGCTGAAAGCATTTGCTTACTTTAAAAGCCTAAATGACATCTGTCAAATACCAGACACCAAACTAAGTAAATCCTGTGCGTACAGGCCCTGTAAACTCTGGGGGACAAATGGGTCGGCAGTGGGGTTTTCTTAAAAGAACGAAAGAGGGCTGAATTACATATTAAACCCCACGGTCCAATCAAAAACTGAAAACCGGAAAAGGTCACGGAAAACGTCGAGACTAAAATGAAAAGAAGTTCAGGCTGCGCTGTCCCAAAATGCGAAACGGAGAGAAAGGAGAACTTCAGGCGTCAAATATCCGCAAATTAGAGTATGTAGAAATTAAGGCAGGCTCATTAATTAAACTCTAATCACCACATCTCTGCCACCTGAATAATTAATGCAAAACAGAAACCTCCATAGTTCTTATTAGATCCTTTGCAGTCAGGCGGTTTTCAGAAATCGTGCAAAAAGTAGGGACAAAAAGGGAGCCTGCTCCCTATTCTTTGGTTTGAGCCCCACCCGTCTCATGTATCATTATTCTTTTTTTATCTCTAATGCTCAGAATCCCTTGAGAAATACCAAACGCTTTCTCTCATGCAGATTGTTTCAGAAATAAGTTGTGGGTAAAAACCCCTGATTTATGAACGAAACACACACAAAAAGGAATTCTCAGAATTTGTCCATGAACTGTGCGCGATCACCCTGGGGTCGAGAGTAGTTGGGCCGGGGCCGAGATTATTCGTCGAACCCCCGGCCGATCTTTCGTCGCCAGTGTCCGTCGGTCACTGGATGTCTTGTCCGTCGCGCACATACAAAACGACTGCCGTCTATCAGATTTGCTTTCACCTCCAAACAAGTTTCAGTCGGATGTTCCAGCAGAGGCCGGTTTACTAGATGGGCCCTTCCCTGGAAGCCGTATGGGTGTTGCTCTTCCAGAACCATCCTGATATCTAAGACAAACTGATAAGCCAAACAATCGAGATGATGCCTGAACAGATATCCCGAGGCCGTGTGCGGGCAACAGAGATCGAACCCTTCATCGGCGATATTACCGACCGAAATGTGCGTATTCTGCGCACGATGGGAAAGGTCCATCTAACCAAATACAGCGCCCTAACTCACCTTTTGGTTATTTAAATGTGATAGGGATCCTTGGAAGTTAACAGAACCTCGGGGTTACATCCTTGGGTGGGAACTCGTTCTTGCGCTTTTAATGGTATTCAAATAAAAATCGATAATACGAAGGAAAATTTCTGTTCCTTCACCTCGCGAATCTTAACTTGCCCTCTATCTTAAAACAGATTATTCGTTTTCAGTTCGTAATATCAGCAGCCGTGGGTTTCCTCTGGTCGGGATTATTTCTGTTTTTTTCTTTAAATAAACAAAACAAAACTATACTGGCAATGGGTCGTTCAAAGACCTTTCGGACATCAGTGGTAGGGAATGTCTCTAGACTGCGCTTCTGAGGCCATCATGCGAGAACTGCGCGATCTTCTCCGTTTGAGGCGAGGGGCTCGCTATTCACAGAAGAGAAGCCTCGTTACGTTTGGATACCCAACAAAGCGTAAGTTAGACAGACGGGCTGACGGAAACCAGCGGGGTGCGTTACTTTATGGAAATTACTTACCATTATACCTGTTGATCAGCTGGATGGTTGACTACTTGTGTAATTTCAGCCTAACATATAGAGTGGAAGCAAGATTAACTGTAGACAGTTATGGAAGCGCTCTTCAAATTAACAGTAAACTATACGACACTTGTTGCTACATTCCTTTATGGAACTTGTCTGTTTCTATCGTTAATAGAGTCCCGGTTTTTAGTCTGGCGGTTCTCTCAAATCTAAGGCTCTTTGAAATGTTTCCACTTGGAAATCGCTTCAACGAGAGGTATTTAAAACGGTAACCCTGTCTCTGCCTCCTTGTTAAAGGGTGAACTAACCCATCCTTGTCCAGTCTTCGGCCGGGATGGAGGATTTTCAAATAATGGTCTACCCTAGAAGTGATTTAGTAATAAAACAGTGGGAATACAAAGTGATCTACTGTCATGAAAGGGTGTGTCCGACAAATCCTGCGGATGTCCGTTCACAGGCCTCGCGCCGTGCCAATAATACTCTCAAAACAGACGCTGAATCTTCCTCTTTCACATACAAAGCAATTTCCGAAAAGTAAATGTTATTACATTTGCGTAATTCTTGGGACATGCAGAGTGTTCGTGTTCCTATCATGTGAGGAGCATCTGGACCAAGTATTGCAGCACATTTTACAGATTGAGAAAAGGGCGAATGATTTCCAGTGTGAAAGCCACTTAGAACATCGACAAACCTTGGAAACAGCCTGAAATTGGATGAGAGAGTTATTCCCTTCAGCTTCACTTAAGAAATACAGCTTCTCCATTCTCTTCATTGACCAGCCCTTCATTACACCTTTCCCTAGATTCTAATGGAGGTTTTTCGTTTGCCTAACATGTTTCTCTGCTGACTTGCTCGAGTAAATCCTAACGCGTTGTGTGTGTATGTGAGAGAGAGAGAGAGAGAGAGAAGAGAGAGAGAGAGAGGAGAGAGAGAGAGAGAGAGAGAGAGAGAGGAGAGAGAGAGAGAGAGAGAGAGAGAGAGAGAGAAGACATCTAAAAATACGTTCATATGCACCTTAAAGTTGATTGAGCTTCATACAGAATTTTCTCCTGGCTCTTGATAATCTAAAATTTCTATAAAATCTTTAAAATATAACATGACCGTAACAAAAACATTTTAATTCCGTAGCTACCATCGAAGATCCCTGAACATAGCGAATCTGAAAACATTCAGAAGTTTTCCCGGGCAGTTCACGTCACTTATTTCTAGGTAATTCGGACGAAGCTTCCCGAACTCAGCATACGAGGTCAATTTTCGATGCATGGCTGACTTCAGCTAGCCTCGAACCCGAAAGTGTAAAATTAATACGTTTTCCATCTTTAGATCCCAACACTCCAGCCCCTACGCTGTGTGCCAGCCATCCTGTCCCCATATTTAAGCCCTGTTATATCCTCACCTACTGGATCTCAGCCAATCACTTTCTGATTTCTTGCTGTTACGTTTATTTTGTAAATAACTTTTAAGAAGTGCAGAATTAACATCATTACTCTCCAGAAGCACAGTTTCACTTTGGTGTTTGCAGCAAGGAAGATACCAGCGAAGAACAGACTCATTGGTAGGTTTATTTTATTATAGTTTAGTAGTTACAGAAGAGCTGTCGTCAGTTTTCATGAGAATAATTCCGATTTACATTATTCTCCCGTAGATTTATTTTAAAATGAAGTCAGAGTCGGCCAGCTTATGTTATTAAGGAGTTCTCGGGGTCCTTGTTGAATATGAGTGCCCGTCTTATGTTATTGAGTCTTCTGATGACACTGACCCTGTATCGAGATAATTCAAGTTCAACAAAAGAAAGAAGAATAAGTTGTTATGAAAAGAGATCATAAACATCACGGAACCGATATCAGAGGATTTAGGCGATACCAGTAAACAGTGGTGTTGGAAATCTATTCCAGAGACCATAGCAGACATTTGTGTATCGACTCTGTGAAGATTCTTCAAATCAACAGAAGCCTGAGAAGCTAAACGCTAGTCAGTATTTCGGTTTTCGTCAAGCCTAAAACGAAAGGACATAATTATCAATTAATCCAAACCTCTGCTACGCCGAACCACACCGAGAAATAACTCCTATTACAAAAGTAAAAGTTCGTTTACTGTTAATGATGGCATGTCGCAAATGACTCTTCAGTATTAAAGGGGGATAACTGGCGAAAGTTATCTTCAGATGATCCCTGTTACGCGACCAGCTGATGAAGAAGAGCGAGAGCACTGGCCGCACGTTAACGGCTTATATAAACAAAACGCGTCATGGTGATGAACAATTCAGAATCTTTCACCAAGCCGACCTTTTCCTTCATTCAGTCTTCAGGATATCTAGTGGACATTTCTAAGGTATCAAACTTCTACCTCCGTTAGATGATCACTCACCATTTTCTACTTCAAATATTACTGCTGCTAAAACATTTTATGCTATCAAAGTCTCTTCTGATGGCATCCCGACGTCTGCCTGCAGTACCAATTTTAGAATTTTGTTGATGCATTTCACGATTGGTCTCACTGCAAAGTCCAAGCCCTGAAGCCAAGTGATCTGAGACAATACATAACATCGCCATGGGCCATTCAGAATCCTACTGTACGCCACTGAAAACCTTTTGATGTAAAAAAATTTTAAGTGGAAGCAAATCTAACTTGATGCTAGTTACTTTCTGTGTTGTTTTATATTATGACAAAATATTCAAACGGGGCTACAAGCCATTGTCAAATATTTTAAAATGTTATTTCGTAAACGTCAGTGTGGATATATTGTTAATTACTTTCAGGAAAGGTAACTCTTTCTCAACAAGAATTTGTGTAGTTAAAAGGAGACTTTGGTAGCTTATGTACATAAATGAGTAGAAGTTAATTCTTTAAGTAGCGACTGCTTCTAACTTATGACAATGAAAGTAGAAGACAAGAGTTCAAACCTTTTATTGCTTAACCTTTATCCGTACTATGAAACTTTGAAGAAAAACTTGAAAAATATTTCTATGAGTGATACAGTGATAAATATCTTTCTAAAACAGGCGACTTGACATTATAACCCATTTTCTGAAGATGTGTGGTTCAGCTTTAAGAAGTATTTAAAATCTCTAATATAACGTATATTTCGTAAATACGAACACATATATTGTTTTTTTTTTACCTTTTATCTCAGTACTGGACATTTTTTTACAAGATTTTTCTACATAAATTTATGAAAAATCGGTCTGATTTTAGTGCCACTAAAGAAATTAATGGTATAAGCCAGTTATATGATAATTTACATATGAATATATGCACTAATGAATTGATTATATATGAAACGAGATATCTCAATGTTATGTCTATAATTATGGTCTTCAGTGTAGTTCTCTGAAACTTGCGTTCATTTCTTCGCGTATTTTTTGAAAAATCTTTCGTTACATTAAACAGTTAGTTGGGGCCGTATTAGGGGCATGTAGCAAGAGTTCCAGCTTCCTTTCTCAATATATGGGAGAACTTTGATACTATGCTCATTGTCTTACCTTGGAATCGCATTTTTGCAATCTTTTTGAATTTATAAACATATAAGAATACTTAGGAAAGAATTAATTCAGTCCAATGCCTTCTAGCCTTGATATCAAATTCTAACTTTGTTCTCCAACTCAAAAACAGACAGGTTATAAACTTACTGGTGGTAAAATCAATGATGGATTTTATCACGTCCGCTAGCTACTGGATTTCGTCTGGAGGCAATTCTCTCTGGCGCCGTGATGTTGTTCTTGTGTAAAACCATCCTCCAGTACGGCTCTCAGATGTGAACGTCTACCGTAGGGTTTGTCTGTTGTCCGCCATATGAAATCTAGAATGAAAATCAGCGAATGAATTTTATCTAGATTCATTCCTCGGGGTTTCCATCCGGAATATTACACAGAGACAGGTCGTCTGGATTCGTTGATAGTCACGCGCTTATAATAACATTTGCGTAGAAAGCAGACGTTTCCTGGCGTTCCATAATGTATCGCACCTACTGATTATTCTTCATCTGCATAGTCGCCATTTTAATTTCGCAACGAAACAAAGCCAAGCGTGAATACGATATACACTAAATCTATTTTATGTGGTTATTAACCCTGTACATGGTGGTAGTGATCTCGAGTTAAGACCCTTGATAATTTCTGGAGTCGATCGCAAGCCCTCATACCAAGAAGATGCTGCTGACTTGTATTTTTGTGTACTTGCTTCTCGCTATGGTTGCAGATATACATCAGTAGGTTGGAGATAAAATCGTTCGAAAATTGATTGTAAGCATTTAATCTCTTGAAAGTTTTAAAGATTATCCACGGTATAAAAAAACCTAACAAGTGACTCAGAGGATTACTCAGGCCCAAGTAGCGCGGGAAGAAAAGTGTCCATTCGGTCTAACCGATGATATGCCATGAAAGTTTGTCGAAGCTGAGCCAGAATATCACCATGCAGAGACGATAACTTTCTGATACGAGTGTGCGATAAACTCGGTGTTTCGGGGAATAATACTCTCTTCGTTAATTATTTGAAATAGCGTCTGCGCAGCACTAGAACTGAGTCTTCTACAAACCTTCAAAGCGGCTGAAACTTCTCCCTAGACCCAGCTTTCTAAGAACATGTTTTTGGTCTAATAGACATGAATGAATGGAAAGCTTCTATCTTCATTTTTTTTTCCAATTGGACACGGTTCTTTTAGTGCTCGCAGTGCTTCCTGGGTAGGAAAACGGGGTTAGGGTTATTTATGGTTGCTTCCGGGAGATGAAACGAGTTTCTTTTTACAAACTCTGGGGCTTCGTGGGAGCAGCTAGAAAACCAACATCCACCCAAAGCTGTTCAGATTCTGGCCAGTGCCAGCGACTGGTTATCCAAGATCTCGACATTTCTCTTGGATTTGTGGCTAATATGACTGTAAAATTCATGGAGGCAAACATTATGATCTTGGAAAAAGTGGTGTCGTCACGACAATAACGCGCCGCCATTACTCGTGACGTTCGCGCTCCCCGCCAGGGGGGGGGGGGTTCTTGACCATTGTCCTTGCGACAGAAATGAGCCGAATATAACAGTCCAGCGTCATCTCTACCGATTTGTTGCTTCAGAGGGCGGATAGCTCGTAAGAAACCATTTACGCCCGACGGGAATAAAACGCATCAAAAGTCCAGTCAGGGGAAAGTGTCTCGAAAATCCCTCGATTATTGTCGGTGTGTGTGCTTTTCAGCCATGAGCCAAATCTTCAGGAGTTCTCGTCTGGGAGCCTCACTTCCAGATCTGGCGAAGACCTTCACCCCTGCAACGCTTTCAGCCAACAGTCCACAACGGAGCCGGCTGTCGTAGCAATGGCGTGACCACATTTCGGAAGGGGAATCAAAGCATTATCAAGTATCTCGATCGTCAATGAGATGAAAGCAGTCCGAGCGCGTTCAGCCATATGATGGAATTGAGGGAAACACACACAGATGAGGCAATTTGGACCACACCTTATACAAATTTATTTTGGTTTAATGCCAAACATGTAGGTGGCTCTGTCTCTATCGCTTGTCTTTATTTTCTTTTTTCCGCAGCAAACTAACAGACTGTATCCGCTAAAAACGCCCTTTCTCTTTACTTACAGCATCATCATCCTCTACACTTTTACATTGTCACATATGATCTTATTAAACGGCAGCGTCTTCATCAAACTCCAGCAGTTTCTAAAAATGCTAAACCAAATGTAAAAGTCATAGTTATTTCAATATTATAATTTTAATAATGAAACTAAATATATTTTTATTTCGAAATATTTAATTATATTGTTGCGTATCTTTATTGATGTAAGTTAAAATATATTCATGGAAATACGATGTAGGAATGGCAATTTTATATCCGTTAATCACCAAGATCTGAAAAATTCTTTGTTACACTGCAATCTGTACATGCGATAAGGCATATTGCATTATTAGGTTAAGATAAATCTTAAAAACAAGGCAAATTACAAAAAAAATGTGACATCTCTAAAAGTCAATGGCCAGTCACGTTAATTAGTTAGATTTTACTTTGCCGCAGAACGCGTGCGTCAAACGGTATTTTGGACCTTCAGTCATAGAAACTAATTATTAACAACTGATGGAACACAAAAATTCCTATCGCTGTTTTAATGCAGCCTACAGAAATAAACCCTTTTTTTAAATTATGCGCTAGCAGAAAGATGATCAATAATTTGACGTCCCAGATCGAATCGATTATTTCCTTTCCGGCTGCGCAATTTCCTTACCCCTCTCTTCACATCTCTCTCTCTCTCTCTCTCTCTCTCTCTCTCTCCTCTCTCTCTCTCTCTCTCTCTCTCACTCTGTACTGACGTCATCTCTCACTGTGCTGACGCCATATCTGTCTCTCACTCTGTACTGACGTCATCTCTCACTCTGTACTGACGCCATATCTCTCTCTCACTCTGTACTGACGCCATCTCTCTCTTTCTATCCCCCCTCTCTCTCTCTCTCTGTGCTGACGCCATCTCTCACTCTGTACTGACGTCATCTCTCACTCTGTACTGACGCCATATCTCTCTCTCTATAGCCCTCTCTCTCTCTCTCTCTCTCTCTCTCTCACACACACACTATACTGATGTAATCTCTCTCTTTTTACTGACGTCATATATCTCTCACTCTGTACTGGCATAAGCTCTCCCTTTCACTGTACAGACGTCACTCTCTCTCTCACTGTACTGACGCCATCTCTCTCTGTACTTACGCCGTCTCTTTGTACTGATTCCATCTCTCTTTCTGAACCGACGTCGGCCCTCTCTCTCTCTCTCTCTCTCTCACCGTACTGGTGCTGTCTCTGTCTCTCGTACTGCAGTAAGCAGTCTTCTATAATTTAATTTGCATTCGTGACATAATAGTGTACTGAGGCCTCTGCTTTTATTGACTTTGATGAATAGAATGAGGCAGGAAGTCCAGGGTTAAGATATATCTATCTATGTGATTTAATAAGAAAATGAACGGTCAAGAAAAATTTGTAAACGTGTCAGCTAAAGATGTATCGTAATACTGCACCAGGATGTACTTCACACCAGGAACAGCGCTCCAAGGAGACTTTCTGACTCTCAGAGGCGCAAAACTAATTATTAAGAACTGATTGGACATAAATATTCCTATCAGAGTTTTGTTGTCTTTCCATCAAAATAGGCAGAATGTGGTATTTTAGGCTAAAGCTGGCAGGTTGCTTAATAGCAGTCTCTCGCTTCCATGTGATCTACTATAAATTCAAAAATCGAGATGGATTATTTCCCCTGTTGACAGTTTTTATTCTGCGATTTCTAATGGGATTTCTATCGGCAATCATCCCATGCACCAAGCATCGAGAGATACTTTGTAACAAGTCGTATCTGTAAAACTATTAGAGGTAAAGATTTACGCTGAATATTCAGTGCTATACTGACTTCGTGCTCTATATTATAAGAGGTTGTCATATTTGCTGCTTAGCCACCAAAACTCCACGATTTTCTCCATCCGCACCCGCGGGATAGAATAAATGCTTCAAATGGACTCTTCTTGCCATCAACGGTTTTACTGAAAACAAGAGTAAAACGTGGGGTTAGGTTTTCTGTATCGAATGGTTTTGAAAAGATTGATTGGAAATTGAATGCTGAGAATAACACTGAACCATATTTATTAGTATTCCCCACATACCAGCAGACTGAGACCTCGCCTGACATCTTACCTAGCTCTTCATTAGCGAGTGCCATTATTCCAGTCCGTGTTGATAATTCTCGTAAATGCTTTTTTTTGCATCCTGAACCAAATCATAAAAAAATAAAAATATATATAATGCTTTTTTAGAAAAATACATTATGTCTGCGATGCGATAAAAGTGACCTAAAATGTATTAAAACGTTGTAAGCTTTGCCTTTTATATACTTACATATTTTAGTAGACGATTTTTTGGTGGAACTCTGGTAAATTGTCAAACATTACTTTTAAGTAGATTTTAGAACTTTCCGGTATTAAATTGTCCACCTAAACAAAAGGAATATTTTAATTGCCAGATATATGCTGTTAGAATAATTAAGGATATTAGTACTGATTTAAAAGATAACAGACAATAAGCGATCGTTATCGAATACTTTGTACCTCATATATTTTCAAGTGTTTGCGCAAGTGTCACTCTTTCACGGCCGAACTGCAGCACGAAGTGGCCCCATATTTGGGGTGTGGATCCTCCAGAACCTGACCAGGGTTTTAAGCTACCGCACTTTAGTCTTGAAGGCCGTTTTTTCCCCTGTACAGAGCCGAGCACTCCAAAGAGTTTTGCCAATAATCAGAGTTTGGGACATTCTACACGTACGCAGCATACTGTCAGTAGCCTGTCAGGATGTCACACCTGGACAAGGATCAGTTTCATTCGAATTTGTCGACTAATTAAAAGCACGAAATGTCGTGGATGCTGATGTTGGAACAACGCACTACTGACGAGTCTCAAGATTGACCTAGCATTTATCGAGTTGCCCTTTATTTTTAGAAACGGTGACATCAGGACCGGAAGTTAGTACTATTACTCAAGTAGAAGTGAATTTATAACATTTGTTCAGTATATTTCTTTAGTAGCGATACACAATAGAAACATCAATGCAGTGCTAGAAACTATACATAGATAAAACAAACCGGAAGTGATTATGTAGAGAGGTGGCTGTATGCGGAAGTGTTTCGAGTGGAGGTGGGGGTGCACCACTTATAAAAGATAAAGCGAGAGAACTCGACTTTAGTGATTTTCTTACTTGCCCTTTCATTGAGGTTTCCGAAAATCTCATCACTAATAATCGAAACCATTCAAACGGATGGAATTGTGCAAACCTACTAAACAACGTCTGGTGATCTGTACAGGGGCGTGTGGGACTCATGTGACCCTATCTCCGTTTCCTGCACAGATTTCTCCCTCTAACGATATCTCTGCAGACTAAATCGCTATTTCCGACTGTCGTACCATCCTCTCGTATAACCCTATCATCAACTGTCGCACCATCCTCTCGTATAACCCTATCATCAAGTGTCGCACCATCCTCTCTCTCGTATAACCCTATCATCAACTGTCGCACCATCCTCTCTTTCGTATAACCCTATCATCAACTACTGCACCATCCTCTCTCTCGTATAACCCTATCATCAACTACTGCACCATCCTCTCGTATACCCCTATCATCAACTACTGCACCATCCTCTCTCTCGTATAACCCTATCATCAACTGTCGTACCATCCTCTCGCATAACCCTATCATCAACTACTGCACCATCCTCTCGTATACCCCTAATCACCAACTGTTGCACCATCCTCTCGTATACCCCTATCACCAACTAGTGCACCATCCTCTCGTATACCCCTATCATCAACTACTGCACCATCCTCTCGTATACCCCTATCATCAACTACTGCACCATCCTCTCTCTCGTATAACCCTATCATCAACTACTGCACTATCCTCTCGTATACCCCTAATCACCAACTAGTGCACCATCCTCTCGTATACCCCTATCACCAACTAGTGCACCATCCTCTCGTATACCCCTATCACCAACTGTTGCACCATCCTCTCGTATACCCCTATCACCAACTAGTGCACCATCCTCTCGTATACCCCTATCACCAACTAGTGCACCATCCTCTCGTATACCCCTATCACCAACTGTTGCACCATCCTCTCGTATACCCCTATCATCAACTACTGCACCATCCTCTCTCTCGTATACCCCTATCACCAACTGTCGCACCATCCTCTCGTATACCCCTATCACCAACTGTCGCACCATCCTCTCTCTCGTATACCCCCATCACCAACTAGTGCACCATCCTTGTTGCTTGTCTCTATGGTCAATAAAAACAGAATCCATGCTGGAAATAAAAAAATTAGTTCCGCCAGTAAACCACATTCTTTATTGACTCGTGTTTTCTTTACTTCATTGTATTTCAGAAAACGATGGAATGAAAGATTTTATTCGAAAAATAAATACAAAACAACTCTACAGCACGGAAAATGTAAATAGAGAAATTAATCGATACTCCATCTTTTGCATCCGCTTTGCCATTAGCGCTAAATCTGAGAGAAATGATACAATTATACTTGGTCCGACCTGACCTTCGTGAGTGACGTCAGTGAGAAAGATCACGGTGTGTCGCTGAACCTAACTGTGGGGCTAACCCGGCCCGGTCACGTGGATTATACTGACGCTTAAAACGCCATGGTAACAACGCGAACTCGTCTATCCTGGCAGCACTTGGAATAAGATGGTTTGGCTTTATCAAAAAAACTCAACAGACGTTTATCACCAGTTAGTTTCTCTATAACAAACAATTAAATAAAAGGGCCGTAGGGCTAACCATCGCCACACACCATTTATTTGAGCTCACGTATATAGGGGACATCTCCATTAAATATATCCGTGCATCTCTTCAGAGGCTTTTAATTCTTTAAGAGCGGCTGCAATTATGTTATTCTGTGGGAGATTCGTCAGTTCGCAGCCCATTCGTGCAAAAGGTCTCCGTTTTAAAGAATTCCTGTTTTGTCAATGCTTTTTAGCGCATGTTTATTAACAGACACGAACCAATGCTAATGATGATGACCCGGACTTAAAAATATATTCACACCGAAACATCACTAGAAAGTTCGCGAGCAGCTAACACGGTCACTGCTTAGAATTAAACTATGCACTTGAATATAACGGCAGTCATCATAACTGTGAACTTACCAGTAAAATAATTCACAAGACATACAAAAGGATATTTTGATTTCAAAATCTTCTGACAAAAGTTCAGTTTTTCTCCTGTCAGTTTTCTAGAAGTCCTGTTGTTAAGTAGGCACTAGTAGGCTGGTCTGTGCACATTTATGGCACCCAGTGTAGATCTCAAATACATTTACTTGTCTTAGCTATGACGCTGTCGAATGAATTATTATTTAAAATCGATGATGCCATTCCTAAATGACAATTGGAAACAGATGCTGCTGATGCAAAGAACATGAAAATGATCAAAGAATATTTACATATAAAAGGTAGGCTACATGACGCCATAAACCCGTGTCGAGTTCGTGTTTCTTGGAGAGGAAGATGCGGCTGAGATGACACCATTTTTGGAGAGGAAGATGCGGCTGAGATGACACCATTTTTGGAGAGGAAGATGCGGCTGAGATGACACCATTTTTGGAGAGGAAGATGCGGCTGAGATGACACCATTTTTGGAGAGGAAGATGCGGCTGAGATGACACCATTTTTGGAGAGGAAGATGCGGCTGAGATGACACCATTTTATTGTAAAGCAATATTTTTTTGGCTGCACGTGAAAATAAGATTTGGCGATAACCCGAGTTTCACTCCACCGATGTTTAGCCAAGAATGTTAATAATTTGCTCTAAATATAAAAATGTCGTCGTTTTGTTTCCTCGTTACACCGGCTGCTGGAGAGATCTCGACGTCCATCATCTCCGTGGCTCTTTTCGTACTCGCCGTCACGCGCCTGCGTTCTATTTGAGGGTTTCTACCGCGAAACGGAGAAATTTCTCCGATATGTGAATCTTTCTGGTTTTCTTACTGTTAATGTTGTCGTCTGCTCCAGACACATTCTGGCGTGACGCAATCAGAGAGGTCCAACCCACGCCTGGTGCATGATGGGCAGAAGTTGACGAAATCCTTAAAGCTGATATATCTTAGAATTAGACAGTCTTGAAGTCGCAGGTTGTGGCGTACAGCAGAGATGGTAGCAAAAAAATAAGGTGGAACTAAAATACTTTTCTAAGTTCCAACCGGATTCCAGAAGCCAGCCAGAGATATCACATCCTTAGAGCAGTCTGCAGATACTCCATCCGGCTGAGCCAGCTGTACTTTATATCTAGAAGCTTAAGTCAGCGCGAGCAAGACGACAATGAGGAACTTGTCCGTTGAAATTGGAAGTCGTCCATCCATCGAGCTTCGAGCTGCAAACATCTAAGGAAACTTTTCCAGCCGAATTTTGTTCTCCATTTTGAAATTCAAGAAACCCTCGTGGTCAACCGCGAGTTTCAGAACTGATATCCAAAGACGGAAGAGCATTTTGATTATTTGAATTACCCAGCGTTCGTCACCTTACCCGCGCGTGCGAATCATTCTGCTTAATTATCAATTATTAGTTAAACTTTTTAGAAATATTCTAGGACTCTGAACTATTACTTGGTCTACATCTAACTCAATCTATCGTAAAGAATAATTCTACTTCTCTAGTGCTTTTGGATTAAATCAAATTAGCGCGTGGCTTTAAATTTTACCGAATTGTTCAATTGTGCTTATATAATTCCGCTTTAATTTCCAATAATGTGTCTAACAGGAAAACCTAATCGAATGATAATTGCAAACCCTCGAAACATCACAAACGTTTTATCGGTAGAGAGGGAGCTGCAGGCAGAATATGGTCAGACTGCGGGGAACATTTTCCCTACAGCTCGGCGGCTTCGTTAGCTGTCATGCTGCGACAGAAACTCCATTATCAACAGATCCAAATCGCTAATCTCGGGAGATCACGCGTAGCTCCGTGATAGCCATCAGCTGATTTATTTTTCGTGGAGTTCAATAACACAACGCCGTGCGCGTCTCGAAGGGCTGGTAGTGATGAACCAAGTACACTGATCTCGAAAGGTTAAGCGACACATAAAAAAAAAAACAAACGTTTTTTCAAAATGGTTAATGTTCCATTCACCGGATGTCCAACAGAAAATTTTTATCAAAGAAATATGTACATGAGTTTTAATATAACTATCGCAAACCCAGTGATGGTCGCTACCTGTCACAATTGGCTCCGCGAAGCAGAACTCCAAAACAGACACAAATCGCTTCTAATCATTCTTCAGCCACAGGGAGGTCAGTGTCAGGCTGCATTTAAAAGGGCTCCATGTGATACGACCCAAGGTGCGTATCTCCTTAGCTCACTGCCATAAACAGGATCGGTTGGATTTGGACGCCACGTGACTGGAGCCATGTTATTTTTTTGGTGTCAGGCTTAACAGGCTGCATGGAAAAGGGCTCCATGTGATACGACCCAAGGTGCGTATCTCCTTAGCTCACTGCCATAAACAGGATCGGTTGGATTTGGACACCACGTGACTGGAGCCATGTTATTTTTTTGGTATCAGTCACAGCGCCTACTCGCCTGGAGGTGACGTGGATTGTACAACCAGCCCACATAGAAAGGAATCACCCTGGTGGTGGAGCTGTGATGGTCCTGAATGTCGCCAGACTTCTCAAATTTAAATATTAGTCGTTTAGAAAGAAACTTAATGGTTATTCGTCAGAAAAATTAAAGGTTTTGAGCGCGTGCAGCAGAAGTTATATCAGAAATTAGTTAAGATTCCGGCATAGTTATGTATTATACAATATATATTTAGTAATATAATGTTAGTGAGTGGAGTAAATTGCCAACAAGCGAAGTTAGTGGTGAGATTATTATTAGCTAATTTAAAAGTCGTACTGATGGCTATTTCTGTTCACTGGAGGCCCCCTCGTATTAACCCTGCTGCCTCCTCCTGACCACCGAGCTAAACTAAACAGCGTCAGCTATCACGTGACATTGGATGCCATTTTTTTTTCTAATGCAGAAAGGAATCGCGAGTTAGTACGTGATGGTAAAACGTCGACAGCAAGAACTATTTTCTCGAAAGCATCCTTCATAGGCTTTTGTTATTAATTAGTGGACCCTATCTCTTTCCACAGCAGGACAGAGGAGCGAAAGCCATCTTATTATTATTAGTCAAGAATCAAAGCGAGTTTCAGCTTAAAGGATTTATCTGTTACGATACTGGAAATGTTCTTTCAAAAAAAAGGCCCAATACACGCAATTATCACGTTTCCGGTATTAACCCTGTTACTGCAGCAGTAAATGCAGCTGCTCATCATCTACAAATTTTCTTATTAAACTTCATTTTCTAAAATAAAGTTTTTATTTTCTCGACCCACAGAATCATTTTCGGGACCCGTAGTTATGGGCAACTAACTTTACGTCTGCGAGCTGAGTGAGTCTGATTTTTTAAATCTTTCTGCATATTAAAAAAAAAATGGCAAGCGCCGAATAAATCTGCCTGTCGTTAAGGGATACAGATATCTGGGAACTAGGCCAGCGTTCTATCTCCCAGCTGTTTTCGTTTTACGCTTTAGCCTCCAGCAGCCCCGGTGTGTGTTTTAGATATTTATCGAATTTTTCCTTGAATCGGAATTTACCAAAGAATCAGCTCTCGCATAGTTTGATGACAGAGGGTTTTCATTGTTGGACCGTTATTCTAATGACCAGCTGCCGCTTATCTGATTGTTATCGCAGCAACAGTTCGCTTGTAGATGGCTTTCTCGTCCAATGCCTGCAACATTATCTTATCGGTTATGCAAATAAATAAGCACTTTGTGTCAAGAGAGGAGACAATTTATTCGGTTCCAAGAAACGCTAATTAACGTTTTCTTTCTTTTAATCATTAAAAGATAGCGTTTCCTCTCTTTTAATTAGAGAGCGAGGCAGAAGACGGTTGACAATCAGAATAATACTGGCTTTGTTTGCCAAATAGTAGTAACCAGCTGAATAACGGAAAAGGTAAACTGGTGGTATTAATGGTTACGTGGACAGAGGACAGATACCCGCTTGATTATTGTAGGATAGAGACCGAGCAGCAGCCGTGTTTGTATAAAGGGATGGCACACGGAATTATCTTTCTAAATTCTTCTTACGGCCGGCCGGTGCCTAGACTACAACGCCATGATTGAAGGCCCGGGTTCGAATCCCAGTCTCGGTTCGACCTGGTTCCTCCCACATCTACACACGAAAAGTTCTAGTAGGATTTTTCGGGTGTGGGGGAGTGGAGGATCAGCAGCTAACCTTTGATTGGCTTGCACCTGGACCACTGCTCGAGAACCTCCCGCCACCATACGCACCTGCCCAGGTAAGTCGGTTGGTCACCAGAGTCAATAATCCGTACCTTCGCCTTCTAGCGCCCCACCGTGAAACAAGGTCCTCGGCCCTTGGAGGCCGGCCAGGAAGAACTGTACGATAAAGGAACGCATAATTCATGTAGGACGCTTCAGTCACGAGAAAGGGCCTGCCTGGCGAGAAACACGAGCCGGAAAACCATATTGCTTCTCTTTTGCTTCATTATAATATTCGTCGTTATGTGTACTCGAGTAGAGTACACAGACAGATAATAACGCTGTTAAGTGCTGAATCCACGGGGATGACGTAGTGTATGTGCTTCTCAGCTTCCCATGCCGTAGCTACTTCAGCGTGGTTCATCAGAGGTATCATTAATAATAAATGGTATCTTTTATTTTCAGATATCATTCCAATATTTATTAATATGTTGTTTTTTTTACAATTTTCATATAGTATAAAAGTAAATTAATGTTTAAAGATACGTAACAACGCGGTGCAGGCAGACTGGAGTTCATCGTTCCTCTCTTAAAAAACCGCCAACGGGGTCAGGTTAGAACATAAGCTAGGTAAGCTACAGCTTAGGTAGGGACTCAACTCCAAAAGGGTCTCCTGCAAAAAAAAAACACACTTTTAAAATAAATTGCCAGTCCTAATAAGCTATTATTTGCACCATTTGGGGTTCTGGGCCTTTTGGGACCTCCAAAATAGTTTATCCTACGGCCTAAGCTTTAATCCGCACCTAAGCGCCAAATAAGGATCTTATTTCCTCTCTATTTTAGGAATAAACAAAGCCGCGCAGAGTATAGGGGCAAAAACCTATTACGTAATAATGTACTAGGTATGTAGGGGTTAGGGGCATCACAGTCCTGCTAATGTGGGGCGTGTTACAGTTAAACCAGTAGTTTACGATCAAGTTTTGTTAACTTTTAGGTTTTAATTGCTTTATTATACTTTACAATAAAAAGCTAAAATATTACTGTTTATAATTTTAGTAACAGCTTCTATTATATATGCGCACACAGTATTAGAAATAAGTATAGAAACACTACAGGGCTGGAACACGTTTTGTTTAACTGCAACTGAAGGATGACATACAAAGACAAAATGAATGTGTTGTACAATGCGTTAGTATCAGGTCGTCACAGGGGGGGGGGTTGTCGGGTTTTATATCATGTAATTAGGGGTTCATTTGTCGCATGCTCGGGAAGGTGTGTGTAGGTAAGTCGTGTATCGTTCTGTAGCGGCATAGAGTATGCAAGACCGATCTTTTAAAAATCATAAAACGGATACGTGTTTTCGGGGTCCTGAGTGAAGCAGGGATAGAGAGGTTTTAGGGGCCATTCTGCTTCACTGGGCCACAAAAGGGAGCGAGGCGACCCTAACATCGGGCGGGGCGAGGTTTGGATCAGGAGATGAGGATGCTCCCAGCTGTGATGACGACCGTCTGACAGCCTCAGTTGAGGCCGATCCGAGGAAACTGGTGCGGGAAATTGATGGAGAGCTGGACGGAAGCACTGCAACTGTTTCCGGCATCTTGACGGAGTCGGCCAGGTGAAAAGGCTGGACAGGTGGGGGCGCCTGATGAGTTGGATGAACAAAGACAAAATCGTCGATTGGAGATCTGCTCTTCGCTTGTCATAAGAAACAGAAGGGACCCATTTCTCGACCGAATCATTACCTGCTGCGGTGACAAACGGATCCCTCACGACAGTCGCAATCGATCAGCTCATTGGCTCGACAGAGACAGGGTCATGGTCACTGTCTGGTGGACTGCAACTGGTGTCATCCGCTATAACTTCTTGCAACCTGGCGAAACCATCACAACTGAAAGGTACTGTGGTGAATTAACCCTTGTTCATCAGAAACTCTCCCAACGACAGCCGGCATCGGTGAATTGAAGAGACCCAATCCTGCTCCATGACAATGCTCGTCCTCATGTTGCAAAAGGGACTCTTCAGAAACTAAGGTTGGGGTACAAAGTTCTCCCCAACCCAGCCTATTCACCACCTTTTCAAACACCTCGACAGCTTCCTCCGTATCAATCCTTCTCCAATCCAGCAGCCATTCAAACTGCATTCCAACAGTTTATCGACTCCAGAAATCCAGATTTTTTTCCAAATGGTATAAATGCGCTTGTAACTCGTTGGCAGAAGGGTATCGATTGTAATGGAACTTACTTTGATCAATAAACTTCACGTTCAGCAACAATATGAAGTCTCCTTGTTGCGGTAAAAAAAACCGACAAAACGTTTGTAACCACCTGATATTTGGTATAAAGATCGAGACACTTTTGTTTCATGCTCCCACTGTAGAACGTTGCTCCAAATACCCTGTATCATTTAACACAATTTGTCTATGGTTTTTCGTTGCCGTTTGAGTTTTTCAGTAACCAAATAACCCTATAACTGTTCAGCGTTGCTCCTATTATGACTTTGTACAAGCCATGGCATCTTTGTGAGTCTTCCACCAGCCTCTTTGCTTTCAGATAGTTTTCCACCACACGGGCCGTATGTTTGGGGTCACTTTCATGTTGAAAGCTGGATGCCTGCCTAATTCGATGTCTTACCGGGGAACTGTCATGATGGAAGAAAACCTACTCGTACCTGTCGGCAATCAGTATACCGTCACATTCTTGGCTAATGTGCGTGTTCAGAATTTTATTCATCCTCTCCCATGCTTGACTGTAGCTGATGCGCAGTAACTGTCCTACCACTCCCGGTCCGCCTCCCAACAAACTTCACTTGATTACTGCCAAACAGTTAAAACTTGGACTCATCTTTAAAGAACATCTTCCGGGTTCAGTCATCTTGCTCCATCATTTCGAATGCCTCTTCTCAGCAAAGGTTTTTGGTCAGCGACATATCCGCTGAGACCACTTCATGCTAATGTGTATTTTGCTGTCCTTGAAGAAACGTTAGAGCCTCTACTTGCAGGTGGGTCATTCGCACTGGCTCGACTATTAGGTGGGGAAAATATCCAGAGGCACGTAAATTCACTTTTGGAAAATTTTGGCTTTCTTCTTCGATCGCGTCTACTGCCAGCAGCACCAGATACGTGTATCTTTTTCAGAATCTCGCATACAGATCCTTCTGAAGCATGAAGTCGGGCTGCAATCTGTCATATGGAGTAGAGGACTTTAATTTTCATACGCTTGCCATGTGATATTTCCTCCCCGGGAGCTTTTATATCTACCAGACATTCACCACACTACAATGATATCAGTACCCATAATTCCTGCTGCAGGTGTGATACTTACTACCTGCTTGCTTAACAACCAATCACAACGTGCAACGTCAATGTAAGACTGTTCGTTCACAAAAGATGCTCTTCTGTCATGTGTTATTCGAGTTTTACACCAAGTTTTTCCTCTACACACACAAAATGGCAGATGGATTAGGTCACCTTTTTCAGAATAAGAGTCATAACTTTTAGTCTTTAATATTGTACTCGGTATAGAGAGAGAGGTAGGAAGATAATCGAGATAGTGGATACGTTTTTAAAGTTAATTCTACAGATGGTCAATTAAATTGAGATCCGGAAATTTGGATGTCCATAGGGGATTCCTGAAATGTCTGTTAGGCCCCTCGGGTGATCAATCCGCGGTGTGGACACGGAGTATGAGGGGTTTTCCGTTTGGGGAGTAGCCGTCCCCCATCAGGGTACACATAAACGTTCACTAGATGCACCTGACCAGAAATGATGCTGTGGTCAGCTTTGACATTCATTCCGCCTTCTAAATCGACCAAAGTGACCGGGGTGCGTTGGCTTCACCGCTAGAATCCTGGTTGGTCTGAGAGACTCATTCGACCATCTTCAAATCTGCCGTCTCTCATCTGTACAAAAAATGGTAGAGCCTGACTCGCCAAACCAGATCGTTCTTTGTCAGTTCTTCCCAGTCCCCTGTCTGCTCTCCTTATACCACACAGAGCATCTTCTGTGTTGGTGACTGTGATCGGTAGTTCATGTGATGGTCTTAAACTGCTACAGTCCATTCGTTTGCAATGAGGGTGGATGTGGACTTTGTAATTTAGTCTTTTGTTTTATGACAGTTTGACTTTACTGGCCGCCTTTCTGTCACAAGGTGTCTGAGGCCACAACTTCTCATCGTAGCAGATATTTTCTCATTTTGTATCATTGCTGATAAACTCAAATAAAGCCGACCAATGAAACTGTCTTGGCCATTGGGGCACCTGCTGAATGCGCTTCCACTATCGAGTCTCTTTTGAATACTGTAATCTCTTTGTCTTTTCCCATGTCTATTATACTGACAGCGAATGTGCTTGTCAAAGTCACAGGCAGTGTTGTTGCCGGCACCACTTGTCACATCATGTGGTCAAGTTAATTTACATCTAAAGCTCAATTCAGGTCCACGTCAGAAAGGGTACAAAGTTCCTAATAAATATTTATGTGCTTTCTATCTCCCTCCCTCCATCTCTCTCTCTCTCTCTCTCTCTCTCTCTCTCTCTCTCTCTCAAGAAAATTTTTAACGAAAAACCTGTTCATTCTGTTATGATGATCATACCATAGGTGTCCCTTTCTGATGGCTGCCCCCTCCGCGTCAAATTGCTTCTAGCGCCCTATTAGGTACCGATAAAAAGAAACCGTTTTTGGAACCCACAGACATACGGGCTTTAAAATGCCCTGAAAATTAACTGACATCGTGAGCTATAATTAACTGTGAATTTAATGTCCGTCACCCCGTCCACCAGGTGGCGTGATTGAGGTATTTACGTGATCGTTCTATCCTAATGAACGCGTAAATCTAGACAGAGACAGGTCTTTTAGTGTGTGTCGTGTAAAGGTTTTGCCCTCCCGCAGAAGTCAGTAAGTATGTCTGGGTTATTTCATGGAATCACCGCGCGTCAGTTGGCACCAACTTTCGAGAACGCGATGGTGGGTCGCTCGGCGCCAGGCCTGGCCACCACTTCGGGCAGAAACTCCCCTCTCGAGACCATCCGAATTAACCTGCTAAACACTACTTGCTAACCTCTTCTTAATTGCCGACCGCGAGCTGCATCCTGCTTGGTGAGTAGGTGATGATCGCCTTTAAAGGTCGGATTTCTGCAAATGGAGAAACCTGGCGTTTTCGATGCAAACGTCCGTGTAATCTGTTTGCTGAGTTCTCGCTGTCAGCCTCTGAGCGTGGTTGGGCTCCCTCCTTCTCCCAAACTGGGAAACGTTCATAAACCCTGCCTCCGAATATTTACACCGACACGGATTAAATTATAGCGAAAATGAATATATCGCCATCCACTTGAAAGCTTCATCGGTGGCGAGAGGGGGCGGCCGGTAGCCCAGTCGTGCCGATAAATAAATATCAGAAGACAACTGAGCTTAAACGTTAATATTAACTATATATCAGTATAGCAGACACAGCACTGCTCGCAGTTTCTTCTCTTTTTGGTTGCTATCTATCGATCCGGTTTGGTGAAGTCGATTCAGTTCGAGCCCCGGATCTGTCATTCTAAATTGGCCCGCTTACAAATCTTTTCTGTCGACATCGGAAGCGGACAAATTTGTAACGCATCTTTAATCACCATTCTTCTAGAGCTGTCGCTATAACGGGTTGTCTTGATGCTATGAAGTGTCAGGCAGGTCCCGTTCAATCCGGACGTGCTTCTCCACTTCCCATGCTGACCAGAGGATAAGGCCCGACGTAAGACCGATTGGAAATCGACATTCCTGCCGTTTTCCTGTCCTTGCAGCTGTCTGATCGAACGACTGATGTTTTCTCGTAGTCAGCAGAAAGCTTGCATGCTGAGATTACCACGGAGTTCGGGGAAAAGATTCACAAAAAATCAAGACTGACTTTCAAGATCTGGTCTGGTTTGTAGCAGAGGTGGAACTAACGTTTTTCACTCTGGCGAATCGATAATTTTTCTGTGAAAACTGTGCGTACGAAGTATTCCACGTGCAACACACGATAGTGTACTAATTAAATCGCGTCGTGATTGCGCCTAAAATCAAAAGATTGGAAAATATACGGCTAGCGTAGCAACGAGCGTAAAGGCGCAAGCTTTGAAATTCAGCGTGAAGGAAGCGGTAGAGAGAGAGAGGATATGACGTCAGTACAGAGAAAGATGACGTCAGTACAGATAGAGACTTTAAGATGGAGAGAGAGAGATGACGTCAGTACAGAGAGAGAAAGAGAGAGAGGATATGACGTCAGTACAGAGAGAGAGAGGATATGACGTCAGTACAGAGAGAGACTTTAAGATGGAGAGAGAGATGGAGAGAGAGAGAGGATATGACGTCAGTACAGAGAGAGACTTTAAGATGGAGAGAGAGATGACGTCAGTACAGAGAGAGACTTTAAGATGGAGAGAGATATGACGTCAGTACAGAGAGAGACTTTAAGATGGAGAGAGAGATGACGTCAGTACAGAGAGAGACTTTAAGATGGAGAGAGAGAGATGACGTCAGTACAGAGAGAGATATGACGTCAGTACAGAGAGAGATTGAGAGAGAGAGAGAGAAGAGGTGCTTCCAAGACTACATAAACGACCATTTTGTTCTTTTGGAGGACCGAAAGTCGATAGCTTTCTAAACAAGATTTTTCTTCTTCTTCTGTAAGCGAGTTAAAATTACTCGTGCGATCTAAGATGGATTGTTGTCTGATTATAATTTGCTTGAGTTAAAAGATGGAGATAATCGACGTGTTGGGAAAAGTGGTTGGTACAGAAAAACGAGAGAAACCGTGCCATTTGCTGGACGCCCAACGCCGCTCTGATTTACGCCATCATGACGAGCGACCTCACTGCGAACTACGCTGTGTTACTGTTACATGTTGTGCGAGAAATTAAGAATGTAGATCAGATAACGTATGGAATAAACATTTTTGGTAACGTTTATTTGTCATAAATGCTATACTTTTTGTAATTTTGTTCCAGTTGCTAATGCACTCGACGTTCATTATATATTATATAAATCGTTTATCGATTCACAATCTAAGTAGTATTTTGACTCGATGAGTCACCGGGGCATAATGCGCATGTCAAAGCTAAGTCACCCATAATGCACTGGAAAGTAGAAAATGAACGAGGTAATTGTTCAGCGGGGTATAATGCGCATGTCAAAACGGAGTTACCCATAATGCACTGGAAAGTAGCAACTGAACGAGGTAATTGTTCACCGGGGCATAATGCGCATGTCAAAACGGAGTTACCCATAATGCACTGGAAAGTAGAAACTGAACGAGGTAATTGTTGCAGCAAAGATGTCTGCATTATTTGTTTATAAAAATTCCTCAGCTATTTCAGTAGGATTTATTACTATGAGCATCGTCATATAATGTGACTGTAACTAGGCCTGGTACAACCTGGATGAATTTTCTTGAAAATAATTCTCTTGGCTACATTCACCCAGTAACTAATAAACACGGTCTGTGGAGTTTATTGTAAGTGAGAAAGAATGAAAAAATCCTGGTTCCAGATTTCTGTGGGTAATTCTTATTTAATCTCTAGCGTCGTTAGCGAAATAGGTAGATTAATTCCATTTGAAGCACGTTCCAAAAGGCAAAAACAGGTTAGATTGAGACATTCTGTTAATAGAGGGGACACAATAAAGATTCAGGGAGCAAGTTCACATATCACGAGACAGGTAGTCAGATAACAGTTCCGCCAATACTGGACAGGTTAATCCAAGGTTGATAATGTCAGCTTCATGCTTATTTTACATATAGTCGAGTTATCGATGTTTTAGTTTCGTCCACTATTGTCGCTTGTTTTTATTAAAGGAATAATCTATGCTGATTGGTTTTCTTTCCTAAATATTTCTTTAAATCCTTTAAACCTATTTTCGTTATTTCTTTTGTTGGTGTCAATATATTAGGTACAAAACAGAAACAATGTCTTTCTCTTACATTCTTCAAAGAATTTTCTTTTGGCATTTAATACAATTTTTCGTCTACGCTTCCAAAGAGTCAAAGGGTTTGTAAGTCTGAGATCCCTATTTGAGGATCAGTAAACCATAAGTGGCCCCACTTACGTCTGAAGTGAAAATGAATAATTTTACTAAAAACCTATCACCAGATTTTTTTTTCTGGAAATGAGAAGAAAAACAAAAATTGTCCAGCTTAATTAACATCAATATACAGAAAGATTTTAGTGATTTCATTTCAGATTGTAATTTTTTTTTTTAGATTTTGAAATCGTTTTTGGCTGCAGATATAATAACCCTGGTCAACAAGTATTTTTCATCAAGCACATGTCAATGTGTACTTAGTGTACTTTTTAATGCTGATTTCAAATATACAATTAGTTTTTTGACATCACGTACAGTTTTCAAGATGAGAAAGTTTTTTGGTTTTAGCTCATGCATTATATAGAAATTCCAATTAATGACGTGTATGCATGTATTTCATTTACATCATGGAAACACACCTTTAAAATAAACTACATTATTCATTGCTGCATAGTTCAGATGCAATATTTCATCATTTTAAATTAACCAATCAAGTTTTGTCTTATGAAATAGGTATTTCAACATCTCAAATTGTCGTCATAATTGGTCTGATGTTAATGGGAATGCAGGCAGGTTTCACAAAATACTGTTTTTCTTGTGTCTATGAGATAGTCGGGCAACTGACAGACATTATTCGGAATCAAACTGGCAGACAAGAACATCATACCAGCCAGGACTGTCTAGCGTCAAGAATACACCTCTTGTAGATCCATGTAATGTCCTATTGCCTCCTATGCACGTAAAGCTTGGACTGATGAAGCAGTTTGTAAAGACACTAGGGAAGAGAAATGCCAGAGGGTTTGAGTATATTGTAGAAAAGTTTCCCAAAATCACACAGGCGAAGTTGAAAGAGGGTATCTTTGTCGGACCCCAAATTAGAGAAGTATTCAAAGATGTCAACTTCAAGACAACACTGGATGAACTGGAACTGCCTGCCTGGAATACTTTCAGTTGGATCTGTGAGAATTTCTTGGGCAACAAGAAGGCAATGGACTACAAGGATGGCATCAAGAATCTTCTGAAATGTTACTCAGCAATGGGTTGTCGCATGTCACTGAAAGTTCACTTCTTGGACTCCAATCTGGATTTCTTCGCAGATAACCTTGGAACAGTGTCTGATGAACATGGTGAAAGGTTTCACCAGGACATTAGTGCTATGGAGAAACGGTACCAAGGCTTCTGGAATGACAGTATGCTGGCTGACTACTGCTGGACACTTTACCGTGATCAACCAGATCAGGAACACTGCAGGAAATCCAAATCACAATGTTTCTAACTCTGTTGTTCTAACTTTGTCTGTTTTGTCTGACCCATTTTTTGTGTATTCACTCTTTGTAGAATGATAGTGATGATTTTTAACTCAATAAACTCATTTACTTTCTAAAAATAATATGTCCTTATTTATTACGTTAATGATTTCATATATACAAATATGTAAATATTTGCATGTATCTACTGAAAAAACTGATACGTTCTGCATACAAATGGAGTGAAATTTTGAAATCAGCATGAAAAATTAGTCTAAAAAAGTTGGTTTGCATTCATAATGAGTATAATACATTTAATTTTGTTGACCAGTGGAATTATCGACTCAGCGGAGTTTCGTTCGGGACGAGTACCAGCTCCTCTCACATCAGCTGGCCGTGCCCAATCTCTACGGCAGTCAGGCGTTCTTTAGGAGAAGAGGAAAGAACGGTACCGCTCCCCGTCACTAATTAAGAATATTCATGCAAAACTCCTCGGAGCAATGTTTAGCAATTTCTTTAGATTGAATTCGTTTGATAGCTATCGATTAATCTGCCTGAAGCGAGTTCACGCCGATCGAAAAGGAGACCGGCTCCCGGCACGTTCTTCGCTTAGAACCGACAAGTAAAACTGAAAGTACTTTGGTTTTAATCTTTATTTACGCTCCCTTGATGGTAAATTGTTCTGACGTACTGCCTTTATGTTCGGGGAGAAACGAAATTTAACAAATGGGCTCGGCATAAATTAAAAAAAAAACACGCGGAAAATTATAAAGAAAAGCAAATCAATACACTCTGGATGTATGATGTAGACATTTTGTAAAGTTTGCAGTATGTTAATTAACTCCTATTGGTTACTGGCTGCGACATCACAGTTGTTGTTGGCGGGCAATGGCGTCGACATGGTAGATAACCCCGATAAGAGAGTGCGCTGTCGCTGCTGTTCGGCATGGTCCTGTACCACGTGGGACCCGGCACGTACGATGGCTATTTAAGTTGCTTTCATCTCTTCGCAAATTGGTCGCTGGTGGATGTAAATGAAGCTTTGATAATAAAACACTAAAGAGCAAGCAGGGGGAAATAAGGGCGAGAATCAATACACTATTTACCAGAAGAAGAAATTGATAATTTGACTGATTGATGCATGCTTCATTATTTGGTCTTTGTATATTTTTTTCACGCAAACTGCGCGAGTTTAGAGAGAGGGTGATTGGACGAGTGTAAAACCTCTAAGTTATTCTGATTGAGCGGAAACGTTGCTAGCTCGTAGAACTTTGTATTGCTGGACTTTGTGACGTGTAAGCTCTCTTAAGACAGCGGAGTTGCCTCCCCTTTTAATTATTTTGTTCGGTCAACCACGTGATCAAGCTGAAATACTGAGTCTGGTGCAGTTAAAGTGAATTGTTTTGAAATATTTAAATTGTCGTGCAAGTAAAAGTGCTCCGATCCGGAAACATCATTTCTCCTCTCGCCAGGTGGCCGTCTTGCCGAAGACGCATCCATGACTCATAATGATTAAGGAGAACATCACATGAGAAAAATAAAACGAGAAACAGCATAAAAACGACAATAACATCAATGGCCTTCCGTTGAAAACCATAAACCCAGAGCCATCATCAATGAGTATAGTGAAATCATCAAGGAGATCTCACAGATCAGGTCGGGAAATATCAACAACAATAACAGAAACTAATTTAGTACGGGTTCTAAGCAGTACATAAAAAACAACAATATGATCCCGAGAGGTTGCTTTTCTAGTTCTCCCTATAAAAGTGATGGGTTTCTGTCTAACCACCCGTGATAAGCTCACCATGGAGACCACCGCATCTTCTCTCTTACGCAAGCACTTCCTCGGTAATTTTCTATGGCGGTTCCCGCGAGAGAATGAGGTTGGCTGCTGCCCCTTCACAAACAAAGAAAACCCTAACCCTGCTCTCGTAACGGGTATTTTTACGACAAACAGATCTCCCTGGCGGGGCGGCCTGGCCCCCACTTTCCACGCCCGGTACAAGAAAGGCCATCGCTGCTCAAAGTTTAGGGAGAAAGCCTCGTGGGTGTCGGATATCGAGCGAGCGGGAAAGCCGAACCACTAGAAACGTGGTTTCAATAGGTTCTCGGGGGAAGACGTGTAACCCCGGCCCTGCTGACCTTATCGCCGTCTGCCAGCGACTCTGAGAACGACAGCAGCTCCGGTAGGAGGACGAGCGAACCACGCCCAGCCTGGCATCCAGGTTTACGTTAGCAGCCTCGTTCTGAGAACGTTTCTGATGTTCCGGCAAAAACATGGAGCTGATTTTTCGTTAAGCTGAAAGTGCAAGATAAACTGGGAAACGAGCTTTTAAATCCGCCCCTGTGCGGAGTATTTGCTTCCTCCGTCTACTCCCAGGGGTGGGTTCGATGGATGTGCATCGAGATGTAACATTCGCAGACCGGCGAGTGAAACGAAACCATCAAAGCGTTTTGGAAAAAAATTAATATATAGCAATAACCACAAAGACAAAATCAAATATAAATGAAGTTGCTAATACAAGAATCAGCCATCAAAACCCTAATCTTCACACACACACACACATATCTTCCCTGAATAGGTATGGAGAGCTCTGCTTGTCGCACCCAACCATCTTTACGACAACTCCTCATAGTTTCATTATCGCAGTTCCTATCGCTGTCTCTGACGACGGTACCACCAGGCGAAATTACAGACACTAGAATCAGCAGAATTTCAGCTTTACGAGGCTTTTGTTTATTTTCATTAACCACTTTTTGAAAACCTTGCCAACCGCAGAGTCTGGCAGATTTCGTTTGCAGGCGCAGTTTGATGTAGATGAGTTCTACGGCTGTGGTATCTTATCGGCGAGGGACGCGATTTTTGCTGTTTTATGAGACTTTCAGCAGGACTGCGCTCCTAATATTTATTCGAGATAATTATTCTTGATCATTCAACATCTAGCGTAAACAAAATTAATTGTGTTGAGTCGACTTCACGTCCTGTCTGCTCTAGCGGCCTGGCGATTGGAGTTGGCTCCCCCTCTCTCTCTCTACTGGGAGACACCATGACAACAGTAGACAATTTCGAGTGCAGGCGAATTAATTAATCATGGACAGCCGTGACTCATCTTAATTTCTCTATCAGTAGAATATTTGGCTATCACCATAAATGAATGCATGTGACAAATTTATATATTTCAGGTGTGATTACTTATATATATTGGACTCTGCAGGGAGGGAAACCATTGCTTGCTGTCATCTTACAAAACAGGTAGATCCAGAGATATTTCTCCAGTTAACGTGGGTCATATTACAGGGCGATTAGAGTGTACACAGAGTGAACGATAAACTGCCAAAAATCTTGACACCTTTCGTGGGAGGGATGTAGCCCATATTGTTGCAAAGCTGACTGAAGCTAGGGTTAATGCTGCGGAAGACGGTCTGAACAACTTCTAGCAGTGACACCGCGACAAGCACCTGGCATTACTCGTCACGTCCGCACTCGCCGCCGTTGAGATTTTCTCGCTGACATTGCCCGTGCTACAGAAATACGGCTATACACCATTAAATACTAATACTCCCTTAATCTGTATATCTTATATAATCTCTAAAAATTGAGGGGGGGTGTGACAAAATCTCGAATGTTTGATTCGTTTTTAAACTTTTGTCCGCCACAGTATACGTGTTTCTTTTAAATAATTTCTTTGTAATGTCCCCGACTTATTCTCAGATGACCAGCAGCCAGTTCCCAACAAATCAAACTAATCTGAAGTAGCCTCAGACGAATCTGACAGAAGCTGGCATGGCACCTCGCCGGCAAACCGGATCTTCTTCTGCGCACAGTTATGAAACACGTCATGGATATAATAGGTAGGCGCATAGTGATCATCATCATAATGCATCTCTCTCTCTCTCTCTGCTCTGAGTGCTGCTTTTACTTGTCAGACGCGCGGTATTCCGTGAGAAAAGTGGAAACACTATGCGCCTTGAGCACGTTCGCTTATCGAGGAATTAATTACGATTCGGATTAAGGGTCGTCGATAAACGGAATGCACGCTGAACGGCAATTATTGGCCGCGGAGGGGCCAGGGTCGTTCTTAAAGAGGCAATTGGGGTTTACGCTGGTAATACTGCAGTGCGTGGAGCACTTGTTCTGGCTAGAGTTATCTCCCATTATTATCTTCAGAGACCACTTTGAGCACCATTGAGGAAAATCAAAGATGGCCAAAGATTATTCTTTGATTGTGTAAGGAATATTTAACCTGCCCAGAAAAATAAGAAATAAATAAAATGAAAAGTCAAATAAAGTGAAAGAGGTCAGACATCAGACGCACGAACCCAGGTTCCATAAAGTGCAATTATTATTCATTTACACAAAAAAGATACAAATCTCTTGAATTCCTAAAAACTTAATCGTCGTTGGCCTTATTCTCAAAATATACTGAATATCTGCCAACGGTTTCCCATCCTCGTTTATTGCTATTGTTATTGTCACAAATTACTCACATCATCAGAAGTTTTAATTGTCGGGTAGCTAAATACTACGTCATAAGTGTATTTTAAGCCTCACAGCCTCCTCTCGGCGGTATAAGGGCGGAAATTCGGCGGATTGTGATGTCATATCCTGTCCCGCTATACTGGAATGAAGACATCTGGGAAAACAGTCTGACTGGTAAAGGAAAACTAATCAGTAAAAGAATGCGAATGCTATCCGCAGTCATTTCAAAAATGAAAACCATGGCCTCTATGTATATAGTTTTTTCTAGCTGATTCTGACGAGATTCTTAGCTTAAAATGATGGGTTTTAGTATTTATGTATTTTTGGGGTATGAATGCAAATCTTTGTAGAAAATAGATTAAAACCGCTCTCGAGGAATTAGATTGGTCTGTATTTTCATCCTCGAAGAAAAATAAGCTTCGTATTTCAAATTTAGAAGCAAATTCTAACCTTTTTTTTGGAATGCTTTTATTTCGTACATTTACATCGAACGTGAGTATATGGACTTCGGTCCAAAAGAAGGCAGTGTCCACATCGAAATGACATCGAATAAGGTCGTAACCAAGGCGCTGTTCTTTCGAGAGCTGCATACCATTAGAGATAGAGATAATTCTCTATTTCACCCGTAAACGATACTATCGCGTCCTCGTTTTAGAAGTTTAAAGACCGGTTGTTTCCCACTCGACACCAAGTCTTCTTCGGGGTCAATGTTGCAGACCTGGAGACAGGTTTTCTCGGTTGACTGAAGAAAATTACTTTACATTCGACGCGACTAATCTTGTGTTTCATGCACCTACTCTCTCAAATCTTTCAGAAGATCTTGGCACAGAGGGGCTTTAGAGAGTTTGGATTTCTACCGCCGGGTTCGCTCCCCTGTCCATCAGCGCAAGTGGTGGAGCGCTGCTTCTCACGAGTCTCGGTCTGATATCTATACCTTTGGGCAGAAATTGTTCGTAGAAAAAAAGATAAAGTTTACTTAATAGGATCGACGACACTATTGAGTTGAGTAGGATCTCGTATGTTCTCGTCGCGACAGGAGATCCGAGTTTTGATCACCGCCTCGACTGCCCCCTGAGTCCGACCTCCATGTACCATATACTCGAAGTCAGCTGTGAGACTGAAACTGAAAATATTTTCAAATGAGTTCGGTACCTGGATGGGTTGGTAGACAATGAACCCAAAGTGTCGTTTAAACTTACATCGACATGAATGAACCAAGAATTAACCAGACCAATCGAGTTACTGTTGTTTACCGAGAGTCCTGCTGAGTAGTCGAGATCCGGTTCCTCTACTTCTCTGTCAAAGAGACCACTCTATGTTTTGTCCGCTGATGACCTTTTGCGCCACTCGTTCTCCGCTTTTTAGGGGCCTTTCCCTTATATCCCCAGTGCGCTTTGCTTCAGGAAAGGAAGGACCCGGGCGGATGTTCTGCCGAGAAGGAAAGTGCCTCGGACCACGCTGTAATAATCCACCTTCAGCTTCTTACTCTGATCTCAGTCTTCACGCAAAATCAGGGCGATGACGTCTTCTGAAGTGTAGTATCATCCCCACTTTCCCATGATGGAATGGTAATTTTCGCCTCTTGTTGTCTCTTCTATCGATTTCGGCAGAGCCGAAGCGTTTTATTTGAATCGGTGCTTGGTGAATGCCACAGTACCCACTGTGCACCATTTGACCGCCGAGTCCTCCTATAGGAACGATACGTATCGAAGCCGCCAGAACATCAATGACTTCTCTGGGTTCTGCCAAATTGCATTACGCACGACGAAAATAAAATCAGTCGGTACTAATCTGTTATTCCTCTGCATAAATTCCTTTTATCCGATTGTAAGATGCTTTACGCCGTCAGTAAACATTATATAACGGCCAAAGTCTGCATCAATAAGGATTTTTCGTCGTAACTTATATTCGATTGTTGAATATACGAGTTTTTCGATGTATCACGGTTTTTTTTAATCGCCCGCGATAAAATGGAGATGTTTTTTATAGTGTTCCGGGTGTTAATAAAACCGTCTTTGGTTCCACTTGCACCTTGCTGACTTCCTCCTGCAAGTCTACTGCTTGTGCGGGTACTGCATCTCTGCCAATCCGTCTCAACAGTCTGCAGCACCGAGCGGGTTCCCCAGAAACGATCGTTCGGTTTCCTTCTGGTGGGACTGGTGGTGATCGCGAGGATGTAGAGGGAAAGGGGAAAGAGTGGGAGTTCTCGGAAACCGGGGCAGAGAGACGAGAGACGGCGCTCCGCCGAAGAGTACATAATGACGACCGACGAGTCCTCGCTCTCGTAAAGGACAAGATGGCGTTGACTGCTTCCGGCTGTTGAAACGGCTGGGGTGCACGCCTCGACATTTACCTTGCTCTGCACCTTCCAAGACAAGGCCGGCTATCGCGGTATGGGGTCCATAACGTCGACTCGGTTCAGGGAGGAGGTTCCTCGTCGTTCGCGATCAACTGACTGTCTTGAGTAGTCGCCCGTTACGCTCTCTGCCCCCTTAACATCGGCAGCTGGCTGGCTGAACAAGTCCTCAGCCGCCGCACCCTGCCCGCGACCAGCAGCTCATTAACTGGTTTCATCGTGACGGGTGGAATCGATTTTCTCTTCGTGCCGATTCCGTCCTCGAGGACCGAGATAAACCGGCGCCTGTAAATCTGGTGCTTGACAACTTCCGGATTTCGGAGGCTTCATCCGCCTTTGACAGCTCGCCGCAGGTGCGAGAAGCGCGCGGCCGCCAATAGACGTTCACGTCTCTCTGGTCGCTACACAGTTGTGCCAAAAGATCTCATCTCCCTCGAAAACTTGGCCATGTATTTTAAACGCCCCTAATTCCATTAATTCTGCATCTCCGCATCCTTAAAGTCGGTGCACGCTCTCCCATTTTTGCCGCTTGATTAAAGTAACTATTTGCTATTTTCTTTAAATTGGGGTAGAAAGCTGCGATCCGCTCGAACAACTGATCGCATCTGAAGAAGCAGAAATTACTCCAATACGTGAAATGATGTTCGTCTACGCAAAATCCAGTAATACCTTTATCACGGAGAATTCACTGGAGCGGGGAGGGAAGATAACACCACAATCTCCTATTGGTTGGTCTTTGATTTTATTCAAGTCTGACTTTACCCGGCCATAGTTTCCTCTTCGTTAATGGAATCCAAAAAAAAATTGTCTAAATCGTTTCGATCCGGTTCGTCTAAATCACCTCTGGCTTTCAGTTATTCTCCAGCACGAATACCAACTTTAAAATCTCATAAAATTTCTCTGCTCAGATTCTCCGGTGTCGAGGGGCCGGAGATGGAAGTTATACCAGTCTTAAGTCTCCAGCTCTTGTTAATTGCTTCTCTCGTTCCTTCTGACGTAAGGGTGCGATCATCGCGGGCCCTCTTGTGGCTATTGTTCTTGTCGATCTTGCAGCGGGTATCATTGGGTATTTTCTGGTCCCTTCTCGCCGATGTCCAATAGTTAATGTGGACAAGGTATGCATCACGTTCCGGTTAAGGCGAAGAGTTCTCGTGTGAAAACATTTAAGGAAACGAGGTATTACGTGTAAACCTGCCCTTAATGCACCGTTATACCGTCCGTTAGTTATTGGCTAAAATATGGATCTGATGGTTATCGAACACCTATCGCTACAATCTTGCTCCCTATTTACCAGAAACATGGGGTCGTCTTAATTGCTCTCTTTACGAGCGCACGTCGCCGTTCTGTCTTGTTACAATAACTCAGTAGATTTTCTAATTAACAATAAGCCAGGTATTTGCATCCCGATACGGCGCCTTTTCCTGGCAATGCAGATCCTTTCCCATATATCTATATTCCGTCATGGCGGTGCTTCCGGCTAATAAACGCAAATTTTCCTAAATATCTCTATTTCACTATGGTGGACCGGATGTGACGTCACAATACACCATCAAGGGACAGCTGTCAGATCATAAATTCCTACTTACGTCTACAAGTTGAAAAATATCTTTCAGAGTTCTCGATCTTTGTGAGTTTTAATTACTTCTTTTCATGTTTAGTTTATTTTAGTTTAATTATTATTAACGACTGAAAGCCATTATGATGTAGGAAAATCTCCCAAAATAGAGACACTAGAAACGATTCGATTTTCAAATTGCTTAACACTATCACCACAAACAACACTCGCCAGTGACTTATTCGATTTACTCACAATTTGGTACTAAATACGTTTTCCGATATCTAACCATCCAGAATCTAATTAATTAATAATAATAACCCCTTGTAACAATAATCGCTTACTTGAGAAAAGATATTGATTTATTGGACAGAGATTATTCACCAGAACTTAAACATTCAGAATACACCGGATGGTTAAAAATATTAGGTTACCAAGTTTGAATTTCAGAGGGTTAAGCGAAGATTTAAGATGCAGAAGAACAAAGGATTCTGACAACCGAACTACAATTTCTTTACTTTTATTTTTAATGTTTCGGTTAATGACTTCTCCTAAAAAATGTTCTACCTTGTTTAAAACTTAAATGCGCTACTTTCTACATGTGACATTAAAGTCTACCACACCATCACTGTAGTTTATAACAATCGAAACAATACAGAGACTAGAACAGAGCCCCGTGGCTCACCAGGGTTCTATGACGTTGATAATACACATTCTTGTATGTTCTTTATTCAGTTTTAAACTGTACCACCCAACCACCCCAAAATTTATTCCTCTTTATCTGGAACTTTTTTTTTAACCAACTTAGTAAATAAAGTCTTCAAAAAATTCTAAAAAGTTGGCTGGCCAGGCTCTGTTACCAAGATGGGAATCTCTTATTTTTCATTAAGTGATTTCTTGTACTATGTTTCATCAAGAACTCCAGTTATCAGGATCATCTTTATCGCCCCTCCCTTTTTAAAGAATTGGTGTAACACTGGCAGCTTTTAATTCATTAGAAATAAAACCCAACCAACAATCTATTTTAGTCATCCATCAGCTACTTGTCACCTTGGTTTCGCTCTGTATATTCACGATTTCTGTTAACTTAAGTCCACTTGGATGACAACAAAGATGTCACCACAAGGGAGACAACCGCGACTGTGTACTAACCGTTTGGTAATTTTTCTTTACAACAAAGAACAACAGATTTTCTTGTCTAGCATTACGATGGAAAAAAGTGGGAACAGTAAAAGAACTAATTTAGTCGAGACCGAAAACCGTCAAATACAACACCCTTTGGCTTATTTATTTCTAATTTAAAAACTGATTTTTCAATTACTGCATATTGTTTAACAATGGAGTATGGAAGAGGCGTTTGGTGCGGTGGGCTCAGGTCTCAAAGCTGATGTAAGGGGTGTGAACAGGAAGTTCCCAGACTGAATTTACCGTGGCAGCAACAATGGCCGAAATGTGATACGTAGTATATCCGAATGAAGCCATAATTTTGGGAGGAATTACTATCTCCCAAATCAGACTTTTCCAGAGTTGGTGATAGAAGTGGTGTGTTTGTAAGTGAATAACGGTGAATTTAGACATGTGGGGAGGAGCCCAGGACGATGAAGATATTGCTGTTCAGTTTGATATCATTCACCAATTTGGTCCAGCGCTATCGACATATCCATATCGCATATTTCAGATGGTTTTTCAATTGAAACTTAATGCCCTTTTACCAGGAGATGCGAGTGCTGAAGAGATTGATATTTTTTTTTTTACGTGGAACCTCAATTCCACAAAGCAAAATTACAAAAAACGTTTCTCAAGGTTTCTAAGCTGTTTGATACAGATGCCAGTGTGTCCTGCCACTTCCGGAAGATGCCAGTGTGTCCTGCCACTTCCGGAAGATGGTTTTCAGCATTAAAACGCACGAACTACTATGTCGCAAGATTGCTTGACTGTTCTTCCTCTAATGAACACACACATCAAATCGAAAATATCTGACAGGCTTAAAGGGAAAATGGGTAATCTTATTCAGGAATCCGTGAAAATTTCTAAAAGGAAACTTTTGCCTTCTTCTGGTTTCCGTAATTAGTTTTATTATTGTTGTCTGTCGAGCATTCTTCAGTACAAACTTTTTTCTTCTTGCAAGGTTAAAACGTACCATTAGATATCTACTAATGGGCGAAAATGGAATTCTCTCTCAGAGTTTCCTGGATAACATTTAGTCCAATTTAAGTTTAAAACAACTTTAGAGGACGGCATGTCGGCTGTCAACCTAGAGCACCCTCACCCTTTCCACTAAAGGTCAGACCTAACTGTCCAGCAGTTTGCTGACGACAGTCGGAGAAGTGGAAGTCTTAAGTTGTGGATGTCACATCGCGAGAACGTAGAGGCGCAAGAGTCTCTCCCCAAACGCTGTACATCCGCCCCATTTCACCAAACTCGGCACAGCGCGATTTTTCTCTTCTCTCCGGAAATGGGGCGGATCTGAACAGGTGTCCGCCATCACTGCAGGTACGGAAGCGCCCTTACACCAAACTTCCGGTAATTGTAGGACCGCTAGGATGGGTGCACGCGTGCGGACGGTGGGGGACGGGGCGAGCAGTTAGTTAGTTAGTTAGTGTGGCGGACCATCATAAACTTCCTGACCCCCCGGCATGAGGGGTCGAGCACCAGTCTGCGCCACGGGGTTCCTGCCTAACGAGGGAAGCTCATCCCAGACCGTTTCCAAAAGCTGTAGGGAAACCTGCAAGCGTAAGAATCAGCCGATGAATTCATGCGAGGGATTTGCATAGTTGCGATTTTTTATTCTTTAAAATTACACTCTGACTTTTTCCGTCCACTGCACGATCTCAGCCCCTGGTGCGTTCGGTCTCCGAGGCGGCTCAAAGACACGCGATCCTATTGGATGAAAGCTGTTCAAAATTAACGTAATTCTGCCCTTAATACTACTACTAATAATAATAATAACATTTTCTACGTTGGTTACTATCGGCTACATTTTCAACCTTCTACGCAATATCTCAGGAACTTAAAATATTGCTTCCCCCCCCCCGCAACTAATTTTGTCCCACAATGCATTGCTGTATTCGGTGTCGCACCGATATCATTTACCAAGGGAGAAAACTTCCGGGGGTTAATGGCGCACACGCACACGCGCACACACACACATCTAGAATAACTCTACATGGTATTTTTGTCTCTTTTTTGATACTTTGTTGGATGACATTTACCGGGAGCTCGCGAAGCTCTCTCCTGTACCCAGAATACACGTGCAGGAGGAGATAGTGTGGTGTGGTGTAATTCAGATAGGAGGGGTTTTTATTAATATTTTTCAAGGTATAAAGTATTCAAATTACTATGGGGGTTAACGAGGACAGCCAGAGTTGTCTCCCTTACAGTTTTGCGTGTTGTCCGAGCGGCTTGCGCTTCCTCGAGAGCCGGGACTGCTAAGGTAGGGAACCGGAATCTCAGGTGGGCGTGCAGGTGGGTCTCTCCGCCAGTGAAGGTGGCAGATTCGTGTTGGCCTCTGGCGAACTATTGGTACCTGTTGGTGCCGCTGCAATCATCCAGAGATGATGATGATGGTGTATAACCAGGAGGGCGGAGTGTGGTTTGGGGACCCTGCTACCTGGGTAGATCAGTCCCAGAGGGCGGAGTGAGGTTTGGGGACCCTGCTACCTGGGTAGATCAGTCCCAGAGGGCGGAGTGAGGTTTGGGGACCCTGCTACCTGGGTAGATCAGTCCCAGAGGGCGGAGTGAGGTTGGGGACCCTGCTACCTGGGTAGATCAGTCCCAGAGGGCGGAGTGAGGTTTGGGGACCCTGCTACCTGGGTAGATCAGTCCCAGAGGGCGGAGTGAGGTTTGGGGACCCTGCTACCTGGGTAGATCAGTCCCAGAGGGCGGAGTGTGGTTTGGGGACCCTGCTACCTGGGTAGATCAGTCCCAGAGGGCGGAGTGAGGTTTGGGGACCCTGCTACCTGGGTAGATCAGTCCCGAGGGCGGAGTGAGGTTTGGGGACCCTGCTACCTGGGTAGATCAGTCCCAGAGGGCGGAGTGTGGTTTGGGGACCCTGCTACCTGGGTAGATCAGTCCCAGAGGGCGGAGTGAGGTTTGGGGACCCTGCTACCTGGTAGATCAGTCCCAGAGGGCGGAGTGTGGTTTGGGGACCCTGCTACCGGGTAGATCAGTCCCAGAGGGCGGAGTGAGGTTTGGGGACCCTGCTACCTGGGTAGATCAGTCCCAGAGGGCGGAGTGTGGTTTGGGGACCCTGCTACCTGGTAGATCAGTCCCAGAGGGCGGAGTGAGTTTGGGGACCCTGCTACCTGGGTAGATCAGTCCCAGAGGGCGGAGTGAGGTTTGGGGACCCTGCTACCTGGGTAGATCAGTCCCAGAGGGCGGAGTGAGGTTTGGGGACCCTGCTACCTGGGTAGATCAGTCCCAGAGGGCGGAGTGTGGTTTGGGGACCCTGCTACCTGGGTAGATCAGTCCCAGAGGGCGGAGTGAGGTTTGGGGACCCTGCTACCTGGGTAGATCAGTCCCAGAGGGCGGAGTGAGGTTTGGGGACCCTGCTACCTGGGTAGATCAGTCCCAGAGGGCGTAGTTAGGGCACCTGGCTGAACAATCTCTGCCTGCGTCTACCAGGCACAGGTATCCTTACACAATGGACGGATACCACGCCTGAAATGCAGTATGGCGATACATTTTCAGAAATGCAACATTTTTTCTTTTGCAAAAAAAGGGGATGCAGGAGGGTCTCTCTGAGGAAAGCATTGGTAGTCGGAGGTGACTGTCAGGTTGATGCCACAGGGGATGGATAGTTCCCTGGTGAATTTGAGCAATTTATTAAATTGGATGGTTAAGCAGAAAATGGAAACTTAGTACTAAAAGTAAAGAGAATTACCCCAGATAGTAGTAATAATTGTGAAGCTTATCATGTAGATGATATTAAGCTATGAAATGTAGCTTCAGAAAAGGATCTAGCACTAATTTCTAACTAAAGTATTGGATGTAGGGAGCAGAGCATATCAGCTGCAAGCAAAACAAAATGAATGCAAAGTAAAGAAGTTTTCATTCTGTTGTATAAATCCTTGTGTAATCTACATCTTTAAAATGCTGTGAAGGATGGAATCCTTATATAAGGGAAAAAAACGTTCATCTATCTGAGATTTCATCATAGATTCACTAGAATTGCTTCCAAGTTTTTAGAATATGGTAAATGAGTGAAATTATTACCAAGTTTTAATTTTAGACATTTAAGAGGAGCTTTAATAGCAGTTTTCAAAATAATTAAGGCTTTTCAGCATGTGAAAAGGAAGATTCTCTGTCTAGTTCTAGGGATCAAATCACAAATTAACCCTGACCTTGGCTGGTGCGGTATCAGATATTCCTTTTATTAACAGAACTGTTAGTAAGTGGAATAAAGTAACAGCCAGTGAGGTTAATAGTGAAATAATTGATTAATTTAAAAGTCCTATTGATGGCTATTTCTCTTTCCTAAGACTCCATGCTTAAGCCATGAAAACTTCCTTTTTGTAACTACTAAATAGGACTGAACTAATGATAGTGATGCACTCAAAAACATTCTGTATAACAGGCAACAGGAAGCCATGGCATAGGATTAAGATTTCAGCAAATGGCAGACTGTTGTGTTGTCCACCAGTCTCAACAACAGAGATAACTTCTGCAAGAAAGACAACCTTGGTGAGGGGAGTGAAGTACAGCAGTTACCTGCTAGAGAGCATTTTCTATCCTATGAGAAAGAGCCACAGTACTTTTGATGTTAGCAGGGAGATCCTTACAAGACCCCCTAATTTCTAGATGTAGGAGGAAACTGGAGAAATCAGGTGAAACCAACATGACTGGATGGTGAAGAATAGTAAGAAAAAACATGGTAGGAAGGTATGCTAAACTGTGCTGACCCCAGTAGGGATTAAAACTTGGGGTTGCCCTCCGCCTTGGTGATCTATCAGACTGACTGCTGGGCCACTAGCTTCCCTGGTAACACGAACACTACAGTACGCAGCTTGATGTAGCACCTTTAAGGTGTTTAACACACATCTTACACCTTTCAGCCTTTCAGGGGAGGTTATGTGTCTCAGAACAAAACAAATTTTTTAGATGGTAAAAATAACACTGGAGAACAATGATTTTGCCACCAAAACACTATCACACTCACTCTGCAGTATTTCGCACACTGATTTCAAATCTGAAAACTAATTTGCTCTAGAACATCATGTTTTTTAGTTATGGCATGTGACTGATGAATGAAGGTTATTCATAGACTGTAGCAAACTAAGTCTTAAAGCTGTGCTGTTACATCATGGTAACCAGAAACCTTCGGTTCCTATAGCTCATGCAGTTGGCTTGAAAGAGACATAGGAGTTGGTGGAACTCCTTTTGAAAGTGACAAGTTATTCGGATCATAAATGGAAAATTTGTGGTGATCTGAAAGTTATTTCTCTCCTCAGATTGCAGCTATGGTACACAAAGCAAGTGTTTCTTGTGTCTTTTGAACAGCCGTGATGATGCCAACCATTACACTCGAAAAGACTGGCCTAAGCGACAGGAACCTATAGCTGGCAGGTACAATGTGCAACATATGCCATTGGTAGACCCTTAGAATGTCTACCTTCCGCCACTTCATATCAAACTCGGCCTTATGAAAAACTTTGTCAAAGCCGTGGATAAACATGGTGATGGCTTCAAATACCTAAGAGAGAAGTTTGGTGCTGACAAAAGTGAAGCTAAACTCAAAGGAGGAATTTTTGTGGGGCCCAAAATTCAAGAATTCATGCATGATGACAGTTAAAAAATTAAGCTGAACCCACTGGAGTCTGCAGCATGGGAAGCATTTATTTTAGTTGTACAGAACTTTCTTGGTAAATATAGAGCTGAGAACTATGCTGAGTATGTGGAAAACATGCTAATGGCTTATCAGTGAGGGGGCGCAGGAGGTCTCTAAAGATGCATTTTCTGCATTCGCATCTTGGTTTTTCTCCAACCAATTTAGGGGTTCTCACTGATGAGCATGGTGAAAGGTTCCAACAAGACACAGAGGTAATAGAAAGTATATATCAGGGCAAATTCAATACCAACATGGTGGGTGATTACTGTTGATTCCTCCAAAGGGAGACTGATACCTCACATAAGCACAAGAACAAGTGACTGAAACATTTTTGAACATCTGGAATGTACCTACCATACTGCTTTTATCAGTCTTTCTCATGCATCTGTTGTCTGATCATGGCAAATATATTTCACATTAAACATTTGAATACCAAATATTGTTGTTCAAGCTTTATATAGTTCATATAACATAAGTCATAATATAGCGTTAGTGGTGAAATTCCTCCTCATGCATATCTAAAAATCCTGACGATGTAGCCAAATTCTAAATCAGCACCCAAAATTTAGTTAAGATCACCCACATTTTGCTCAGTGACAGACAAAGAGTTTCATTTTGTTGTTCAGTGTAATCTTTAAGTTCAGAGTTGACCTTGAAAATCTATAAAATTTGAAAAATAATTTTTTTATTCTTTTACCTCTAAGTCAACTGTTACATATCTACTGTACTTTAGACTTATCAAATCTCTAGACCAACTGTTCCTTTTAAGTTATTTTTTTGTATCAACCGTTTTACTTATTAACAGAGTTTTCCATCATTTCACTGGATGTGAAGATGATGAGGGTACACAGAGCTTGGAGAAACGCATGTAGATGTGTAGTGAATGTGGGCTGAATTTATCAACATCTGGAGCAAAAACTGTTACTTTTAGGAAATGTATGGATAGTTCAGATATACCAGTCAGTGAGAAACTTATTACTGGGGACTAGGCAATGTCAGAGTTCACAGTAGGAAACCAAATTGGATTTATAGAAAATATGAAATTGAATTGCGAGGTGTGCATTGCAGCGCTAGAGTTAGTGACAAGCGAGTAAACTCTTTTGCAACAGATAACAGTGTGCCAGGAACCATGTCGAGAAGTTCTAAGTGAAATTCGTACAGCAGGTGAGGAGGCATCCACCCAATATGGACAGAGCAGAAAATGAGGCGCACACACATCAGCTGGAAAATGATGCAGATACAGGAAACACCATAGTTTGTTGAACAGAAAGAGTCAAAAACACAAAGAAGCAGCCCAACAGGATTAACATCAACAAGAAGGATGGCAGAGTGTAGTGAAGCTGGACGATTCTGAACTGATCAACTTTAGGTATTATTGTGCATTGTTTACAGCCATATTTTACTTTTGTGATGCAAATTTATATTTTAGTCCTGAATAGGTTGAAATATTCAGGACAGATAAAGTAGTTAGTTAACTTTATAACCAGAATCAAGATTCTAGAGTATAAACTTAATATTTTTAATGGTTTCAAACCGATGTGTAATCACAATATTTCATGTCTGTCTAATTGAATCAGCATATCTTCATTTTTCTTTGTTCCAGCCTTTTAGGAGTAATAAATCTGATGGTAAATGACACACAACACCTGGAAGGACTTTTAGTTTTTATTTTTGTAAATACTCAACCTTTCACCCTGATAACCATCTCGGATAAAGTGACCTTTCAACAATAGGTTGCAATATGTGTGATAATGCTATGGGCATCCAAAATCGTGTAGCTGGAAATACTCAGGTTAGTTCTAATAATCTTTGCTGCAAAGTATCATGATGGAAAAAGAAAATTCCATGTCACAGCAGACTGATAAAGAGAAAGCAAATAAATCTTTTAGAGATGCCAGGCAAATGATAGAGATAAAATAAACAACAAATGATATCCATCAGAAACAAAATATCTATCTTTGGGATGTAACAAGTTTGGATACTGAATTTAGTGCATCAGAACCTATGTTGTTCCATAGACTTATGTCTGGTGTTTCAGTTACTGTGGGTTTAAAACAAACAATGAGGGAGAAAATGTGTTGCCTGATACAGCGTGAATTTTTTAAAAAGCCGCCACATGAAGGCCTTCTATGATTTGAAAAGTGATGGTTTATTAAATATTTCATCTAATAGTAAATAAATTCAAAAATACTGAAACTGGGCAAGTCTGAATTTCAAAACAAAAGGAACACAAAGCTGATGTGTTGCTAGGTTATGTTATTCCAGTTGCAGCTATAAATAACTTAAGGGGTGTGTTTTAGGTGACAGGAAGATTTGATGATGACAGAGATTGTCTGATAGTAATCAAGACAGCAACCCTTAATCCCTAAGGCAACCATTTGCAGATGAGGTGACATCTAAGGTAAAGCAAAGGCCAAGAGAGAGAAGGAAGCAAATAGACTTTGTGATAATAATATCAATTACTGAGACACAGCACAGCAGGGATGTAAGTAGATGTGTGATTATTATTTTTGTATGAGTCAAGATGAAGTTTTTTTAATGTACTGGGTTGCTGTGATCTGTATAGTCCTGTGAATGCTGCTTTGATATCACTTAAGGGAGGTTTGGTGAATAATTGATAGTTATCCCCCCTCCACCACAGTTTTTATGAGAGCAAATAATCCTTTAAAGACAATTAATTTGATCTTTTCTCTTTTTTTTGTCCAAGAACCATTCTGTGTTTACACAAGCATAAGGGATCATTTTTAGTATGCCCTGACCAATGATGGACTTGTAGATACAGGGAACAGCTGGCACTATGACATAATCGATGTCCATTCATTCTCTCAGTGACAGCCTGGCAGCAGACACTCCCCCAGGCCAGTATGTGGACCAGCTGGGTGGCCACAATGGCCTATCCCTGCCAGGTCTATTGTTTCCTGAAGACTGAGCAGGGTATAAAAAGGGCTGCAAGAGAGAGAGGGGGTGAGCAAAGGACACACATTTGTCACTTTAGGGACCATCCCACACTAGTCTCCCCATAGTTCTGTCCACAACAAACTTCTGAATGTAGCAACTCTTGATAAACTAGTCTTTACTTGTGTTGCTCTTGTTTTTTTTTGTCAGGCAGTGGACCTGGAAGTTCCTTTTACTTTTGACTTCTTTTTTCAGTTTCATGTGTTGCGATCTCCAGACGTCCCCAACAGATATTGCTTAACTCTGTTGGTTGGGTGTTTCCGCAAACAAACTGCTTAGTGGCACCCATCTTGTCTTAGGATCTATTTGTCCATACTCTGAATTAATCTTTGTCAAAAATTGAGGATATCCTGTTAAAAAAAGGGCTCTCCATTAGCCGAAGTCCTGGAATCATGGTTACTTTTTGTTTTGGTTGAGTTTGTTGTATGATACTTGGAGACAGGGACTAAATTCTTGCATATCATGGTGGGTATATGAACTCCTTTGCACGCACACGCATGCACATGCACATGCTGGTGACCGGTGATCACCTTTTGCTATTGTTAATAATTGTTTTCAAACTGTTTCTTTTCCTGGGGATCAGAGAGAGAAACTAACATTAGTTGATTTACACATGTGTAACCTGTTATGACCAATATTGAAAATTATGTGGCTCTACAGCTTACTATAAAATTTACGTATTTTCCATATTTATTTAGCCTTATAATTATTACATTTTGGTCCAAAATATAAAGGAGTGTAATAATGATGGAATAAAGAGTTTTGATTGCACAGTGTAGCATCATTTTCTGTCAATCAGCAAAATTTCAGAACCTCAGAGAGGAGACAAGTCAGAATTCTAATAATAATAATAATAATAATAATAATAATAATAATAATAATATTATTTTATAGGAGAAAGAATGATGGCAAATATAAAGATGATCATACTTCCCCTTTTACTTGTGCTTGGACTAAAAGCCATTGAGATTGGTAAGTAAAGGCTTATTCCTTGAGCCTTGAGATAACCATAACAATAATTAACTTTGACAATTTTGTTGTAGGCCTTTAATTTATATTTTGAAATGAATCCAGTTCACTGTGAGATAAAGATAATTTATAGATCTTACGCTTACAGGCTGGAGATTTTGGGGACATTTTTGTTCCCTATGACTCTGTCCAGTACAAGTTTGATTCCTTATTTCACTATTTACAAGGAAGTAGGAAGCTATCATGGCTTTGCAAGGTTCTTCCATGGACACCCTTATGATTTTTTAAGATAGTTTGCATTAACCTAACACTCAAAGGGATGGAGGGAGGCATCATGACGTATGCATAAGTTAGTTTTCTAATCAAAAATTAAGACAGTTGAGGTTTAGCCTCCTGTCTCCACAAATTTTGTGCATACAGGTGCATTAAATCAGTGAATCTTAAGCAAAATTCACAGTTAGTAATCCAACCATAGTGAACTTGCTTTGTTAACTTTTATAGAATAAAGTCTATTGTTATTACTGCTTAATTACACTCAAACATAACCATTAAGAGATCTATCTGAACGTTTCATTCCTCATGATAAAACCAGAGAAAAAATTTTCAAAAATTAAGGGTCATTCACTGGTAGCCATTTACTGCCTAGCTTTAGTTTGCTTACTAGTCACAGTTGAAGGGGTGTCAAATAGACTGGATTACTGATGATGGCGTTTTCTTTTTTAAAGCTTTAACGTGTTTGTTTCTCTTAATATTTCTAGCCACTTCTCCAAAAAACAACATGACAAATGTTGTCTGCTACTTATTCATCGGCAACAACTACACCGGTCAGCTGCCTCCAGACTTGAACACAACTGTTTGCACTCACCTCATCTACATCTCCAGCTCCATTATAGATGATCAGTTAGCTCCCAGCAACCCAAAGGACATTCCTTTGTACTATAGCAAGATCCCACTGATCAAGAAGATGAACCCCCATCTTACTATCTTGCTCAGCGCTGGTGATGCAAATTTCCCAGAGTCTCTTGGTTCTGCATATAACCGATCCAGGTATGAATGAAAGGGGGGAATCCATCAAACCTACATAGTCTTTTTCTTTTAACCACCCTGTTCTTTCATCTATGTTAGCCATTGTTGTTTCAGTTAGAAAAGGATTCCTTTCCTCTTATCTACAAATAAGGGAATTCAAATGAAACTCATGGGCTGGCTTCATACCATTATAGTGATGCTATTTCAGCTGGGTTTTGTTTGAACATCCCTTGTACAATGAAAATGTTATTGTTATTTTTCCATTTATTGGAGGGATTCATTCAGGTATTTATAGAGTAGTTCCTGATAATTTGTAATTCAGATGCGAGAAGCAAGTAAAGCCTAAGAATTTTTTTTTTTTTTTTAAAAAAGAGAGAATTTGGAATAAAATAAAAATTGGTTTGATTTCTTATTAGGTCCTGAAATTGGTGTCGGTCAGTTTAGAGCTGTTGTACTTGGGTGATTTTTGCTGTAGTTCTGTGTCATGCACAATCTAAAGACAACACTGTCCTCACCTTTTTTCTTTCCAGGTTCGCTAACAGCACTGTCCCTTTTCTTCGAAAGTATGGCTTTGATGGACTCGACCTTGATTATGAATTCCCGGGCTGGCTCGGCCAGCCCCATGGTCAGGTCCATAACTTCAGCCTTTTGTTAATGGTTAGAAAATTATGCCTCCTTGTCTATACCCTTATTAATTAAGAAGCAGTGCTTCTCTGTGCCAGGACCCCTTTCGGATAAAGCTTTAATTTTATGTGTAAAAACCAAATTCCAACAAAAAAAAACCCCAACTGCTCAAAGTGTCAGCTATTGCAGTTACAAGTTAAGGCTGTTGCACTTTCATTATGCATTTCTTATTTGGAATTTATCTTTTAAAAAAAGAAAAGTTTAGTAAATTATTTTAAATTATTTAGTAAATATTTTATGAAATTGCCAGTAAATGCAATAAAACATTAGTGTTTTGTATTTTTGTTTACATTTTTACAGTAATTTTGTGTCTTAGAAAGACGGTTTATTTCAGTGGCAGATTGTTAGCTGCTTTCTTCCTAAGGTTTCAGATACTATCTGGCGTACGGGGTGCGGTAGAATTATACTTCAGGACGTCAAATGTTGTTGTTCTCAACTAACCAAGACACTGCTTCTGTCCTCTGCATCTGACTGTTTTTTTCTTTACTGCTTCATATTCCAGACAATCAGATCGGTTTTCGATGGAGAAAAGCTACAACCCGGACAGAGTCGTTTGCTCCTGACTGCTGCCATCCCAGGAGTCACAGTTATCATTGACGTATCATTTGAGGTGCCCTATTTGGCAAAGTGCGTACAGCTGCTTTTGTTTGTACCTGCTGTAAGCAGAATGGCCACCAAGGCTGAGAGATGTCCTAAGGCCTCAGCAGTCAGAACAGGGTGGAAGAGCAAGATTAGAGAATGCTTTATTATCTGTGGAGGGAATAAAACTAAAAATTAGCATATTAATAAAATACTTAAAATAGTGTTTGCAGAAAAGTTAGTTTAATAGTAGAGAGTGATGACAAAAATATACATCCTGTGCCTACTGGATGCAGAACTATGAACAAGCTACTTAATCTTTTTGCCATGGTCTTTAGTTTTTCCACCAAAATAATAGTACACAGATCTGTAGAAGTAGTAGTTTTACATGTACAACTGTCACAAGTTTTTCTTCCCTAATGAACACTCATCTGCTGTGGGTGAGCCTCATTTATAGCGCAGGTCAAGTCCTCTTCTATGGGGGCCTGATCCAGATTGGGAGGGGTGTCAGCCCTGGCAGAGAAATCCATAGAAACCAAAGCAGCCAGCTTCGGCAGAAGAGTGAGAAGCCATGCTAGGGAGACACCAAACTGATCAGGGCCCTCATCTCTAGCACAATAGACAGATCATCATTGGGCCACCCCTCACGATTTAGGCCTAACGTCTGGCCCACCCCTCCCACTTTGTTTTAAACAACTCTAATTCTTTTATTATATTTATGTAAGATGTTAGTTTTCATGTTTTTTTTTTCTTTACAGAACATTGGACTTCATTAATTTAATGTGCTATGACTACCATTTTTGGGAGTGGTACGATTTTCTGACGGGATTCAACAGCCCACTGTACCCAGAAAAAAATGACTTATTCATCATTGGCTCTGTAGTAAGTAGAAATGCCCGAGCCTGTGCCTTGTGCAAGTTATCACCGGGCTGTTAAGCTGATATGGGATGGTGTGGAGTGTGCTTGGTAACAGCCAGGGTGAATAAAAAACAAGATGTCACATCCTGAACAGGGGTGGGCTGCCTGATCAGCCACTTTGCCAATTATTAGGCTTTTTAACAGAAAATGGAAAACTTTTTTTATTTTTTTAGCCAGAAAGAACTGGAATGGTGCTCCTTTCTGTGTTTTCCATATTACACCAAGTGTTATCATTAAATCAGTTTATCCAGATTAGCACACAAATATGGACAGCGATCTGGCTTAGAGTTGGTAGGGGAGAAGATGAAAAATATTATAGACATTCGTTCAATCACATCCCCCACGACACACACACCTATATACATAGACATTTTGATCCCCATCCACAATCCAGGATCAACCCTCACCTGCACATAACTAGGTACTCAAAACAAAAAGTAATACTGGTCTAAAAATGGTTAACTATCTCCCAATTAATATAAAAGATATCCTTTTCTGCTCATTGGCTAAATATGGCATCTTTAGTAGGAGTCAGGCAATTGAATAGCTTTCTAAATCTAGTGTCAGCTACAACTAAGTAAGGTTATAAGTCAGCAGCAGTTATCTCCTGATCTCCCACAACTTTTACTTTTCAATGGATTCCTCCATAGTCATCTGTTTACTACAGCCTAGTTCTTCAAGTTTTCTTTTTGCAGCAGCAGGGTCTTTTCTTTCTGCATTATATTCATTGACATGTTTCCCCCTTTAAATGGTCTATCATGTTGGTATTTGTAAATGTCTTTGCCTGAGTCATAAAATAATTCCATGCAATGGTTTAAAATATCTATGTCCAGGAGCTTATCTGGAAGTGGACATTGTGTCAGCCATCAGTCTGCTACAGTTCTAAGAACTGGCCAGCTCTGATATTCAGTTTTTAAAATAATGACCAAACATATTATAGGTTCTATGACATCCATGATTGATTAAGTATTGTCTCTCATCACTAATAAAGAACACTGGTTATCAACTCTGGCTACAGTAAAAACAATGACAGACAGAAGCTGTTCGGTTTTTATCACAGTTCACTCCCAACAATCACCCCTTATACTGCACACACCTGGTACCTGGGCTATGTATGGTCCATAAGAGAAACAGAATCAAAATGACAGCTTGATCACTCAGCTTGTTTATTATTTTAAAGAATTGAATTAGCAGTTCCTGATCAGTCAGCACACACATTATTACTAAGAATGATGACTAATTAGCCAACAAACTGGAGAGTCTTTTTATATCATGAACATCAGACTTTAAGTTTATACTAGTTGCTTCATTGGAATAGGCAAAACACTCACATAATCCATAGTTAAAACATGGTGTTAGATTTATTTAGTAAAAAAAAATTCTGTTATGTATAACTTCATATACTGAAAGAGAAAATTCTAATAATAATATTGATCAGGGTCCATGTATATCACAAGTTCTCAAAGTTGACGTGAACTGAGCAATTATTCAGGGTTTTTTTACTCTCTAATTTTCATTAGCAAATACATTTTTATTGTTAAGATTTTGGGCTAAAATTTTGACTCTTTCCCATTTAGTTTTTGCTTGTGATAATTCTCTGTGTATATAAATAAACTTCTGGCTTCTCAGTAGGATCAAGCCAAAAATTGTGTAATTATCTCAGCTGATCAATCGGTAATCAGCCATTTTGATTATCAGCACATCCCTAATTCTGAACATCTGTTTGTTTTATACTTTGAATATTCATTTTAGCAGTTAGAAAATCACTCTATCTGTGGCTGTGTGTTGTTATTTCTGCTATTCCATTACTTCTGGGCACACTGGTTTCCTCCTGCATCTAAAAATGAAGAGTTCTGATGGAGTTTTCACAATACTCTGATATTTCTTGACACCAGGCCACTACCTAAGAGTGGAGTTACTATGTTGGTGGGGAGCAGCTCCTGCCTGCAATATAAACAAATTCACGCATCCCGGTGTTCACATGTAATTTGTGTATGGCCATCTCTGGTTCCGAGAGGTGTTCTCGGCCCTGTTACTGAGTCAGTGTAAGTTTCCAGCAGTGAAACTAGATTTACCCAAAGCCTAACGCTAATAGCTACATCATTAGCGCAGTAAAGACTTTAATAAAGATAAAAATCAATTCCAGTTCAAAACAATTGTATTCTTTACAGTTCTTCCATAGTTTAAATTTTAAAATAGCAAAAAAACGTGTTTAGTTATCCAAAAGTTTTAGGTTTTGTTTGCATTAAAGAGAGAAGTTGGCTCAGTGTGGCGCGCGCGCACAGGTCAGCTGATGATTTTAAGACTAAATGCCAATATAAACCTAAAATTGAATTATCAGTTGTTTTTTTGTTTTGTTATTATCTAGGCATTTTCAGCAGACTATATTGTGAAAAAAGGGATGCCTAAATCTAAGGTAATGGTTGGGATACCAGTCTATGGGCACACATATAAACTTCTGTCTGCAGATGTTCATGGGGTGCGTGCTCCTGCTGTAGGACCAGGCAGCAGTTTTGGTGAATACATCAGCTACCCACAAGTAAGAAGTTTGATTATATTTGTGAATATTTTTTTATAAATAGCATTCATTCAATTCACACCTGAAAATGCACTGTGCGTAAAAATTTTATGTGTAAACATATCCTTGTTTGTAATGTGATTTGGAAGCATTTCTCGTTACTTAAATGTTCCATTATTAACCTTGACTTTAAGGCAGATCTAATTAATTAACCTTGTAATCAAGCTGTCCTGAAGACAATGGTATGAAAAGCTCACTGAAATGCCGACAGAAATAGGATTGTCCAAGTGATGACAAAAGTCCAAAACTCATGTCAAATATGATAACCACACACATCACCAATAAATTTCCATATTTTAAACACTTCCCTTTCAACTGAACACCTTGAATAAATTTTTAAAAAGTCACAATATCTATTTATTGGTAATTATTTATCTAAAGTGTGTGCTGCTAACCTCCACACCTTGTTTTAATCTGCTTGGTTTAGAAAACATGCCAGACAGCTTCCTCCGGTCCATGTGCCAAAGTTAACATGCAGGTTTGAAGATGGTTTATCTAAACTGCATTTTGACCCCCCTCTACTTTCATAAACAATATCTTTATTGTAAAATGCATTTTTATTCAATCCAGAAATATCCTTTGATGAAAGATTCTTAAAAGAAAATCAACTGATATTTTGCCTGTGTTTCCATACCAGTATGTCACAGCATTCATAGCTGCATTACTGTATCAGCATCTTTCCTTTTTTGGTTTATCTAGGTGTGCCAGTTATTGAAGAACAATGCTATCCGCGTGTTTGACAACCAGTCGATGGTTCCTTACTTGTACCAGAACAAGCTGTGGGTTAGCTATGACGATGAGCAGAGCACTACACTAAAAGTAAGAAAGAGAATTATTAACCCTATGTATACCACCTGACCTTAAATGCATTTGCAACCCACTACCTTCAAATCAGTATTACTCAGCAAGCCATAGAGGCTGCAACACAGAGTACCTTCCTCATTAATATAACCCCTTGTAACAACAGATCTGTATCTCTCCACATTACAGTTGTGTTGACTAAATATACAACCAGTTCAACAAATACTAACCAGGGCTTCTAGGCTGGTGCTTAAAACTGATGTAGTATACAGAGAGTTAAAGATGAAATGACCACATGCAAGCATGTTCAGATGCATGTAGTAGATAAAATCAATAAAATTTAAGGTATAAATTTTCTGTTTAAACTTCCAAGTTATGTTTTGATTTTAAAAAATGTTTGATTTTTTATACAGTTATTCTAGAACTAAATGAAATAAGATAAACTTATAACTGAAGATGGTCTTATACTTTCAGGTGGATCAGATTCATAAATGTTGCTATTGTTAATTAAATTGTGAATCAATTTTTTTTTCAGGTAAAATGGATAAAAGACAATGGATTTCATGGGGTGATGGTGTATTCTATGGACAGTGATGATTACATGGGAAGCTGTGATGGAAAAACAAAGTTTCCACTTTTGACTCTCATTAGGCAGCTGGCTGATAGTTACTGGCCCTAGGCTGCAATATTAGGCAGCCCCAGAGCTTTTCAGGCCAGAGGTCAAGGAGAACCTGTGGTCCTAATGGGAAAATGGATAATTTTCTTTAATAAATGTATTAAAAATGTGGCATTCAAAGTTCCCAGTTCTGATACCTACTGTAAAAATCATTAGTGGGTGAGCTGATATTAAAAATATTTTATGACAAAAAAACTAATGACCTTATTTACTAATCATTGTAAACTCCAGTGATAATTTCACTGGACTGCCATGGTTGAAAGCCCTAGTTTGTACCAGCTTGGTTTGGTATACCTACCTGGCATAATTCCTTCTCATTCATCTTCACCAATCAACTCCATAGATTTTATACCAGATCTAAAAATGAAGAATTCTAATAAGGATTTCCATGCTAAAGTTGGCAGTGCCAAGCTTTCAATATGCAGGACAATGTTCTCTGGCAGATGACTGTGGCACTACAATCCCTCACCAGGGTAGTCTCCCATATAGAGACTGATGAATGGAAAAATAAAGTGTCAAAGTTTGAAGTCTGAACTGATATAGGGCTACAGAAACTAAACTACAATTAGATAACAAACAAAGATAAGTCATTACTAATCCCTGAGAATAAACTGGCTGGAAAATTGTAGTAAACCTACCCTATGAAATTCAACACAAGGCTATCTAATAAAATTATCTTTCAGGAAGATAAACAACAACAAAGTAGTCATATGTCCATCCTACACACACACACAAGCAGAAATATCTTGTGTGAATTGAGGACATGTTTATGTTTTAAACAACATGCAGCATTTAATGAATCTGTTATCATTTATATAAACTTCTAAATAAAAAACATTTTAAAAATGAATACTTTCATATCATATCATTAGAAAAGATCATTTCAACTTTGGTGTATGAGCTTCTTTGTAATAGTCAAAGCAGTAGTTTGAGTTCAATAGGAGGATTACATTAGGGCTGTTTGGTTACCTTGATGTTCCCATAACGAGGAGGAAGCAATTGCCTTTGGGAACCCATCATCCTGGAGCCATTTTTCAAACAAAAATGGGTGCTGATACATGTTAATGCTAGTAGTTTCTGTCCCTACTGATAGGAAAATTTACTGTTGTGTGATTCACAGTTTTTTTTCCACTGAAGAAAATTGAAATGTAATGACTTAGGTGATCTAATTGCAGAGTTAGGAATCATTACACCAAATTTGAGACTGATCATGTACAAAGCTCTGCCAATTTCAGTCAATTTCAGGGGCAACCACTTCTATAGCATAAGTCCTCCTGTGTAGAATTTATTTTGAAATGGATGACTACAGAAGAGTGTTTTATAAAAAAATCATATATGGAATTTCGTGGATCCACAGAAAAGTGGTATGTGTAACTGAGGTGAACATTGGGCAGTAGGTTAGCATATAGTGTGCTACTTGGGCCATGGTTTGATCCCTGGTAGGTACCCTATACTTCTTGACATCTAGCCAGTGGCATGTTTACTTTGTCTCCTAATCAGAAGAGTTCTAGTATTTTTTTACTTGTTGTGATCCAGAAGGCAGGATGATCATCATCCCAGGTTAACCTGCCTGGTCAATAAAGCTTGCTTAACTCCCAACATCATCACCCCTCCTGAGTTGTAGTGGAGTCAAACACTATGGCTAGCCGGAGGACTGCAGAAAAATAAAATTATATGTAGGTTTCATTTACCATTTGGATAACTTTTGTTGCTGCTGTTCTCAGTAACTAACTAATAATAACAAATCACACATCAATTTGGAAAATTTATTTGTATACCTATTATAATTAAAAACTAATAGATTTCAAAATCAGCTTCTCGCTAAGATCTTTTGAGTCAGCAGTAAAAACAAATGGCCTAGTCAAAACAGTCTTAAACACAAGCACAATTCTCACAATTTGATGACATTTCGCCTCTTTGAATGAATTCATTCTGTTCCCTTCGTATTTTCTCATGTCTTGCTTTCTTGCCTAATGAAATTTTCTCCTGATATAGAACCTGCTTCTAAGAAGGCTAAAGAAGTGCATCCTTCTTTAAAAATGCATGGCCTTTCTGGAAACAAAAACAGAATACTTAATTCATATTTTTAAAAAATGGGAATCATCGGAATCTTGCCAGTAATTTCAACTCAAATGAAGAAATGTAAAACCTGATTTCCTCCAAGGTCTAATCTGACCAAAAGCTACTTTAAACAATACCTTTTAAAATTCCAAAATGTTTCAGTTAGTAAGGAAACTTCCTTGTTCTTAAATTAATATAACACCTTTTAAAGTATATTTATTAATAAAATTCCTGCCAGCCATTCAATAATAATTACATACAAAAGGTAGGAAGGGAAGTTAAATACTATGAAACTCAAATTTTACTATACCATGGATACATCATCTAGCCTATTCCTTTATTCCAACTACACCATAGTGAATGGTAATAATAAACTGAGGTTAGTAAGGCTTAAGAAAATATCTAGTAATTAAATAACTAATGACCTTCAGCAGAACATTTAATTCAGTTTAGTTACTATGAGGTGGCCGAAAGTGAACATACCTTATACAAGATGCTTTGATGAAAAAATTGCCATCAATTCTTTAAACTGGTTTACAATTTTACTAAAATGTATTTTTGTAGTATACAGGCATGTTGATACTTAACCGATTTATAGTTATGACCCTCATTATTTCTAACAGCAGATCACTGAAAGAATTTATGACTGTTCATGCTCAGAAACCGTTAAATACTAAAACCAAATAAATCTAATATTATTTATTTTTCACCATATTCTACTTAAAACCTTGAAATATTCTAGTCGCTGAACTGTTTCTAATATTTCAATATCCTTTTTAAAAAATGGAATCTATGCCTGCACAGTATATTTAAGGTGTCAATGAACTAAAGACTTGTATGCTAGGAGGAATTATGCCATGATTGGTACAGACATCTTACAGAGTAAAAGAATTATGATTAACTTAGTATTGGATGTGGCCGCCTCAGGACTACACAGCTGAAACATCATTTATGAGGTACTGTGTCAAACCCTAAATGTTTTGGAGAGGACGTCCTAGAGATACTCAAAGAATGAAAGATCCAGCCTATTGTAATGATGATAGCCCTGGCATTGTCCTGAACCATGAACCTTGGATCCAGTTGAAGAAGAGTTGTTTTACAGTATCCAGGTAACTCTGATTAGTTGGGGCAGCCTTTAACAATGACTGGAGTCCTGCCTGCCAGCAGCTAATTTCTTCCAAAATTTCTATTAACATGGCAATAACGCTTACAGCATTGGCAGCAGCATAACAAAAACAAGTTCCATAAATGTAACCTGCCACCAGATAAGTCAGACTTGTACAGGTTCATCAGAAACATTGCTTACTGCCATTGGACCCTTGTCAGTTAATGATGAGATCTTCCCTAGCTTAATCAAGTTAGATTTTACTGCATGCATGATGTCATAAATAACGTACTAATATTTGTATACCCATTAACAAGGGTCCTTGGCGCCCGGGGGCAAAGACCCTTTTGGCACCCCCCTTCTGAAATGTTTTGATTATTTGTTTGTGACTCATTACCCACTTAATGACAATCACAAAGAATTAATCACCACCTTATAAAGAGCTAATTTAAAGTCACAATATAACATCTCACAAGATCACAATTGTAAACCTGGAACTAATGATGTGTCACCTACTAGGTTTACTTACATAATTTGTTAAATTGTAAATCATCTTGATATTTATTTCATCCAGTATCGTTCAAAGTCACACAGCCAGAGTAATCTCTCAACCATGCAGAATTCAGTCACTTGTGGTGTACATGTATTACGAAACAGATTGATGAAATACTACTTATGTTTACAAAACTGTGCATATACTTAACTAGATCTTGTACCAGTATCATTCTGGTAATCATTGTTACATTATATATGAACCTTTCGTGCTTTTGCTGCTGCAAATGAATCAATTAAACTATCGGAATTTAAGGTATTGAGTATGTCTTTTTCAATACTTAATATTGCCAAGTTACCCAGTCCAAGCTAAAAGACCTTTCATAACTACTGTGGAAATTTCACGGGTGGAGGTAGCTAGTTATTAATTGGCATTATAATTTATAGGCCAGAGGAAATTTTGCGCCCCTTCAGACCTGCGCCCAGGAACGACTGCCTCCTGTCACCCCCCCTCCTCCTTGCTACACCTCTGACCCATAAATATGCTTGCATTCCAAAACTCATATTTTTTACACAAGTGAATGCATTGGGGATGAGGTTTGTGTTCTTTAAACATTCCTACATAATATTTTAAACCAGAGTTGAAAACACCTAATGACAGTTTAATTTTGGCCACTTCTAACAATTTTGATAAAATGTACTCCAAACACCAATATCTCTAAATAGTTGTACCTAATATTTAACAGAATTAGAATTTCTTTTGTTTTATGCTTATTCCTGGTGATCTATTAGTTTTGTTAGCACTGAAATATACACCCTTAAAACTTTTGTTAATAATAAGCCTTGATAATTTTCTGAAAATACATTTACTAATTTAGTATTTGTTTACCTGAAAAATTTTCTCTTTCAGTATTAAGACTAGCAAAATTTTACCATCAACTTCAAACTTGTAAATGTTTGTATAACTACACTTTAAATATCATTTAATCAAGAACAAAAATGGATGCAAAAATGAATCTTGTGGCACATTAATAAGTTGTTGAAAACAAAATTTAAAACTAGGGAAATATAAATGTAAACAAAGTCTACATCTATTACTTTCAAAGTGTTTGATACTTAAAAGAGAAAACAAAAAATGGCGTGATATGCATCAATTATCTAATAAGAGAGTGATGAGGAGAGAACATGCAAGTCAGCTCTGTTGGTGATAACTTGTGTTGAACTTTTCTACTGTCACTTACCTCAAACTGTCTTGTAATCTTCTCAATGTCTCTGAGATTCTTGTTTTCATCAAATTCAGACCGTATCCTTCTCAGGTAAAATTCTTTATTTGTATATTTCAGTGTCTTTCCCTTTCTTATTAGCATCCTGTATAATGAACGAACAGCTGCTTGGGAGTATGTTGCCATTGTCTTGAATGCAGAAGGCAAACCTATAAGCAAAGAATAAAGAGAAATAGGGTAATCTTCTCCTTTTTAGATAAGCCAAGACAGTATTCATACAAGCATGGAAGATGACACCCTCTTCAGTCTAATGTATTTAATCTCAGAATGTTAGTCTATAATATAGTTCATTATTTGGCATCTTCTTTTGTATGAGATACATACTTGACAACTGTACTAAGTCAGGTAGGAATCATTCATTCATTCATTGTTGTTGTTGTTTTTTTACTGTAAGACACAGGTTCTTTGTTGTTTGTTTTTCTTGTTCTGTTCTCTATCTAACGCAGAATTAAGTATAGATTTTAAAAAAGGGAAAATTATTAAAGCAAAATATTGTAATTAGCAACTCTTGTTAATGTTATCCAAGTTATCTCCCCCTACCTGGGAATAATTAAATACTGGTGCTTGAACGGAAAGATTTGTTGCAGGTCTTAGAATCTGGGGCGGATGCTTCCCCATGTAGACGCATCTTTCATTTAGCATCCAGATGTGTTAATAATAATAATAATAATAATAATAATAATAATAATAATACAGAACGAATTTAAAGCTCACTTCTTTCTTTTCTTTTATTAGAGAGTTCCCAGGGACCAGAACGAGGCTCCTCCTCCGCGTTGCTTGGAAATGGCTTTGTAATGGCGTCGGCTTTGTGTCGAAGGAGTCTGGGAAAAAGAAACAGTAGATTGTGAATAACCTTCTTGTCGTTGCCGTTGTATCTAAGTTTAAGCTATGGAAATGCAAGCAACCATTCCGAAGTTGGATCTGTACAACTTTGACGACCCTCAGCACGAGGACAGCCGCTATGTTTTGACGAGCCCCAGGTCACTAAGGGCTACTTCAAGGTTAGGGGTAAAGGTAAGAACATCTCTGAGATTATGCGGTCTGTTCGGTCCACTCGGGACCCGCAGTCTCACTCACCTTTGCAGGTGAATTTTTAAAAAGAGAGAAGTTTTTCTGCATTATACAGTGCAACCTCACGTACCCGGAGACGAGCTGTTTGTTCGGATACGTGGGAATAAACCGAATGCAGGCCGAGGGTCACATTCGAACATCCAATTGACAACCTGTCCGAACAATAGACGCTATGCATGTTAATTGTCACTTGTAAACTGTTTCGAAACAATGCCTTTCTAACCCAAAGTGGGCTGCAGAAATCTTGGTCACATGATCAATGAGTCTTGCTTGTCATAATACTGTAAGGTTAATGATGTAATTTGATGAAGTGCAAGATGCTTAATAAAAACCCAATAAATGTTTAAAAATGATTTATTATGAAAACAAAATTAAAAAAATACATGTACAAGAATACAAATTATTACACAGGCTTTTAAAATGTCTTAATTGATTGTGGCTTAAGATTAGACAATCTTTTACCTGCTGCCTTCTCGCGTAGTGATCGTAGAATTCTTAAGTGCATGGGCTCAGCGTCATTGTCTGCCTCTGACCAACACAATGCTTTGTCCTGATGTCTACAGCCTCGGCATTGGATGGTACGGGATTAGCGTTATCAGGAGATGGTTCATCATCAGAGTCTGATTCGGACAAAGGGTCACCTGTCATGCTGTGTATGATCTCCTGGTCAGTGAGCTGTTGACAAGCGTCAAGGTCTCTGTCTATTTCACACCATTCTTCGATGTCGGTGATAGTAGATCGCCCAACACCATATTCTTCAGCTAAACGTGCAGCTACTGCACCAGAGTCAGGTCTTTTCAAGATCTTCACTTTGTCGTCTAGAGACAGAACATTGCGTTTTCTTTTCAAACTTTTGTCAGACATTTTGAACGTGAGTGTCGTGAACAGTTCAGTCTAAAATTGTCTAAAATGTTATGTAGATTAAAACACTTCAAAGATGATATGAAAAACCAGATAAAATATTTCTTAGTAAATTATATTAAATTAAATTAATTACTTAAATTAAGTAATTATCATTCCCCCCCCCCTTGATTAAAAAAATACAATAGAACGTTGACAACCGAACAAAAAAGTGTGAAAGTTCGGTTACGTGAGATTTTGTTCGGATAAGTGAGGTCCGGATACGTGAGGTTGTACTGTACATGCTAATAGGCCGGCTGAACTGATGGAATCACTAAAGGCTTTAGTGCCTGTAAACACATCAGCCAATACATTCACACTAATTAAAAAAAACATATCAGTCAATACATTCACACTAATCAATAATCAAAAAACATATCAACCAATACATTCACACTAATTAAAAAAACATATCAGTCAATACATTCACACTAATCAATAATCAAAAAAACATATCAGTCAATACATTCACACTAATCAATAATCAAAAAACATATCAACCAATACATTCACACTAATTAAAAAAACATATCAGTCAATACATTCACACTAATCAATAATCAAAAAACATATCAGTCAATACATTCACACTAATCAATAATCAAAAAACATATCAACCAATACATTCACACTAATTAAAAAAACATATCAGTCAATACATTCACACTAATCAATAATCAAAAAAACATATTAGCCAATACATTCACACTAATCAATAATCAAAAAACATATCAGCCAATACATTCACACTAATTAAAAAAACATATCAGTCATACATTCACACTAATCAATAATCAAAAAACATATCAACCAATACATTCACACTAATTAAAAAAACATATCAACCAATACATTCACACTAATCAATAATCAAAAAAACATATCAGCAATACATTCACACTAATCAATAATCAAAAAACATATCAGCCAATACATTCACACTAATCAATAATCAAAAAACATATCAGCCAATACATTCACACTAATTAAAAAAACATATCAGCCAATACATTCACACTAATTAAAAAAAACATATCAGTCAATACATTCACACTAATCAATAATCAAAAACATATCAGCCAATACATTCACACTAATCAATAATCAAAAAAACATATCAGCCAATACATTCACACTAGTCCTCAGTCTGCAGTTTTTATAAATTGATATATTTGATATATTTAAATTTCATGTTTCTCTATTAACTCGTCTTATGTTTAGATTTTGGTTACACATATTATATTTCAGGTCTCAGTGTTTGTGTACAAGATCTGTATTTGAAAAACTAAACATGTAAAGTTCTCTCATTTCTTATTATATCTTTTTGACCCTAGACTAGAAAAGTCACAAGATGTCATAGGAATTTTTTTTTAATCTTGCAACTTTTAAGCTTGGTGAGAAGTAGTGCCTGGTCAAATAAATTTGAAACATAAAAGGGAGATTAGAAAAGTGAAATACTGACTTTTTTTATTTACCCTTTTTAAAGCAAGTGTTTGGCTTGTTGACATAGCTCTATAAATTAATGTAAACATTTTATGTTCCGTTACTTAAATATGACTAAAATTTTACCAATATCATAATTAAGGCAGATTTTTGGGGGCATATAAGGTAGAATTTGCAAGGATGCAAAGCTGAAAATATCATGTCAACACCATAAATTTAATACTGTAATTATGATATGAAATGATTTGTTACATTTCTCTCTTTTTATGGTTGTACTGCAAAAAAAAAAATTCTTTGTTCACTGGTGGAATGACTATTAAAACACTTTCTTTATTGTTGGTTTGAATAAGCAGTATGAACAGTACACTATAAATATTAGTAGTGGGGAATTGTTTAAAATGAACCCAAGAGAGGTAGCCAAGCAGTTCAAACCTTTTCATTTCAGCCTGTTGATTTGCTGTATAAACCTCTGAGTGAATTCCAAGAAGAATTACTTCCACAGGAAATATCACTGAGGACCATCTATAACATTTATGATGAGCATGAAAATCAACGCCAGAGTAAGATAATTGCATTCGATGAATGCCGTTTTTCTGAATATTTTTCTTGGTGAATCTCTGTCCTGATTTTCATTGTCTAAGGATGTCTCACAGCAGTGAGCCAGAAGGGGAAGGTGTGAGATATTGGTTTGGTGACCAAGCAAATTAGTTAGGTATGGTTAGAAGGATTTTGAGTGTTGGTCAAGGTACAAACCAGTCAAGAGTTACCTGCAGAACCTCTGTAGAAAAATCCCTACTAGAGTTTCAGGAGGCAGGGAGGTATGAAGAAATGGTGAATTAAAGCTGTAAGAGTAATATAGAGGGTACTGTTACAAAAAAAACAGACACCAGAATCTTCCATGCCAGTGTTAGAAGTTTAGTTGGTAAATTAGCTAGAGTAGTTCTCATAAAATAAGCAAATCTGAAACTTGGGGTGCACATAATCTGATAAAGAATTAGAATTATATTTAAGAAAAAAAATTTTATTCACATCTTTAGAATGAATTTGAAGGAAGTGTTTGGGCAAAACTGTATTCTGATTTTTTTAAAAAGTAAGGCATTAACTATAGGTATTATAAATCGCTGTTCTAGTTGTAATAACGTAAATCATGTGTTTTGCCAAACAATTTAAATGAAACAAATTATCTGATTATTGAAGGCTTTAATGATCCTGATACAAATTGGAAAACTGAAAATGGTAACCGTCTGAGTAGTTCCAAACTTTTTACTTCAATTCAGAATAAGTTCTTGTCACAATTTCTGGCCCTATAAGGCAGAATGTTTTGCTATATTTAGCATTTATTTCCAACATAACATGAAAAGTTGAATATTTTGGAACAACTTGAAGATGGGAGATTATGCAGGTTGAAATGAACATACCAATGAAAGTAACTGGGCGAACTGTTGTAGATCTTGATAATTTTAATAATTAATGGAACTCTAAAATTAACTTTAGGGTACCATTAATCTATTCCAAAAAGATCATATATTAAATATAAAAGAAAGTCAAAATGGATAGTTAATGGAATTATCAGACTTCCATAATGAAAGCAAAGTTTCTTAACTTAAAGTTTTAACTTGGAAAATGATTGGGTATCTATTAAACTATTCGAGGGGAAGGGACTACACCAATGAATTGTGCAGAAATTAACTTTGAGAAAAAGTAGTCCATTATTATTAAAGCTGATTGCAAATCCTTTTTTTGTGTGTCATGTTAGTTTGAACAGGAAAGGAAGTGATCAGATTGTACCTATCAAAAACTTTGATGGTGTATTGAAAATTCATGATAGAGAAAAGGCTGAAATTCTAGATAGTTATTTTTAATAATATTTTTGGTGTAGAAAACTACTTTAATGAACACACTTGTGAAGAGCACATTAATACAATAGTGATTATAGAAAATGTGGTATTTAATAAATCAAAGTTACTGAAATCTGATATGCATGGTTTATTTGTAAACCTTTTGTAATTCCTTTTATTTCATCCTTGCAGAAAAAGTCTTCCCAATAAATAGAATACTGCCAATGTTAAACCCATTTTAAAAAGAACAATAAAGATGATCTTGTTATTTGTAGGCCATTTAGTTTAACCATGACAGATTGCAGGCATAAGTTGAAGTGAGTGAGGAGTGTGTGTGGTAATTCTATGTATCAACAGCAGTTAGGGGGGGATACAGGGATAAGGTCAGCTTGCAAGAAACAGAATAAGAGGGTAGCATGTGACAGTTTCATTGGGGCAGGTAGTAGTCACCCTCCTGGATTAATATCTTTTGAGGTCGAACTTTCAGCAGTCCGACATCAGCTGCTTGCTTAGCAGTATATTAGATGCTACCACCCAGCTTCAGATTTCCACTTAACTGTTGATTGAAGGGTTTTAGAATTCTTTAATTAAGGCGATTTAGCAATATTATCTAATTAAAAACAATATTTTAAGATGGGTTTCAACCAAAAAATTCTTACCTAACAAGTCTTTTAGAATTTCTGGAAGAGCTCACATAAGTTAGTTGGTGGCGAAAGTCAAAATGGTTTTGCTTATTTATATTTTAGTAAGATTGCTAAATAAAGTTTCAAATAAAAATTTCTATAAAAATTTAAGGAAATAGGAGTGTGTGTGGTACACTTTTACTTTTAAAAGAAAACAGATAACAATATGTAGTATTAGATGGAATTTTTTGTCATGTCACCAGGTTAGTGGAGTTCCACAGGGTTCAGTTTTGGGTCTAGTATCTTAAATTTATATAAATGATATTATTAATGTAGTAGATGTTAATTAAAAAATATGCAGATGATATTGAAATATATGCTGGTTTAATTACCACAAAAATGAAACTACTTTTCAAATTTTAATAATTTATTACATTGGTAATTTAAGTGGGAAAATGAATTTAAAGTTAAAATTATAAAATTATCCAGACAGCCAAATCAGTTATCATTATATGGGTGGGACTAAATTGGAAACAACTTTAGAAAAGGCTTAGTAGTAATTGTTAACTAGAATACCATATGAAGAGCAGTTAAGTAATTAACCAGAGTATCAAACATAAAAGTAAAAAGTTTTTTGTTTTGTTTAAATTCTTGAATCTTTTATGCAGAAAAAGAATACTGATTTAGAGAAAGATTTACCAGAATGTTTCCATGTCTTAAGCTTTTGGAATAAACTGAACAGTTAGAAAATATTAGATTTACTGAGTTTGAACTTTAGATGTATGGAGGGGCTCTGAAAATAATTAAAGGTTTTGAGTTTGTTGGTAGGGACAACAATTCTTGGCTATTTAAACTTATTAATACTAGAGGTTATAATTACAAATTAGCTGAGATTCCAAGTATTCAATAGCAATAGTTTTAATAAGTTTAAGAATTGCATTGATAACCATTTCTCTTTCCTACTCTATCAAAAACAGAAACTAAATAGCGTTTTATTTTATTTTAGAATGTTTCCTCTATGATTGTGCAAACTCCAATTTTTTTCTTTAAAACAACATTTTTACATGGCAGTCAAAGTATACGAATAAGCATAGTAATGATGATGCTGGTGATGATGTCTGCTAATAAGTACTGATGGTGTATTAAAAGTGTCAGTCAGCTCCATATTTTGTTTATTGTGTAAAATAAATAAAAACTACAATAGAGTTGTGAAAACTGATTACTAATTTAACTTTAGAGCAAGTGAATAAGGATATACAATTTGGAGCTTTATTTTATTGACACACTTAAAGTTCTGTATTACTTGGTAAAGTTTATCTTTGAATATTTCATTTAAGAAAATGAATTATGGAATTCTTTTACCAATAATAACAGTATTAGCAAAATTACATTGGTTAGATATTGTATAGTTTGTCTCTTCTACCTTTTCAGTAAAGCTAAAGCTCTGTCGAGAAGAAAGAAACAGGCTGGTAATAGAAGAAGAAAGAACCAAATCAAAATCGGGTAGTGGTGCTATAGAAGATGACTTTAATGAAAACTGTTGTATAATAAATAATGCAGGCATTTCCGCAGGTAAATCCTCTTTTATTCTACATTAGTAGTACAGGCAGTCCCCGATGTACGAATGCTTGAATTATGAACAAGATCTCATATATTCATCACAAAAATCAGTTTCGACCTATGGCAATTGCTGGCGCTTATGAACGGGAGCGGCACTACTTTGTTTGGCAGTCGGCCTCTGCCTGCACTTGGCAGCTCTGCGTCTCACGGAACATTTTTTGTTTTGTATGGGCAGGGTTGTGCTGTAACCTAGAATTAATACTGTTCTGAGCTAATAAGTCAGTGACTGTCTGTACTAGTATTTAGACCACTGTTAACTTTGGTAAGTTACAAGTTACTTTATAAAAATATTACAATTTTGTACCCTTTTAATGTATTAAGAAGTTTTGTGATGGTCATATTTAGTATTCTATAAAAAAAAATGTTATATGCACATTTTCACTATTTTGGTTATTGAACCAAGAGTATGCACATCTTATTTTTAACTTATGTGTTTATCTGGAGAACTGATGGTAAACAAGTTCTCTTTTGATTTCTTTTTTTTTTTTTAAATTATAAAGAATTTTCATAACTGGAGACTTTTTGCACATGATACAAATTTTCTAATTTGCATAAAAAAATTAATGATATATATAATCTCAAAGACCAGGAATTCTGTACTTCCTCCCCAAAAACTCAAATCTTTCACCTTGTCCACCATGATGACTAAATTTTACAAAACCACAAATACAGGGAAACCCAAAAAGATGTATGTACACTTCTGTGGGCTAACATATAAAAGCATTTTGTCTCTTAGCATTAGAATGTGTTTTATTCAGAAGATCACAGATGATGGTATTATTAAATGCAACAGCAAACCCACTGACATCTCTTTTTTCATTGTGTGGCAAAAATGACAAGCACAAAGTTTCTTGATCAGCAGAAACAGATAATGAAGTGGTACTAAAAATTTCAGAAAGTTGCCAAGGTGGATATGTGAATATGAATCACCATCACCAACCTGCCTTACAACCACATGCGAGAGGGGAAAAATTTGAGGCCGAAGTCTGCGTAAAAGATAAGCATAAAGGTCACTAAGAACACTGCAGTTCTGTTGGCTGAATTTCAATGCCATCAAGAATTCACACAACTGCGAGCTCATCAGTTTGGTGCAAGTCACACATCCACTGAATTCTGAAGGATGAAAATCAGAAACTATACATTTCCTGAATGTTACAGGCACTGAATAAGGATAATTCAGACTTGAGGTTTGAATTCTGTACGTGAAGAGTGCATCGGAATCCAAGCTCTGTTGACAGGATTGTGTGGTCAGTGAGGCAGGCTTGAAGTTGTGAACAGACAACTGTGTACTTGGCTACTGAGAACCCCCAACTTTATGCTAAGGAAAGTTACTATAATTTTGTCTTAGAAAATGGAGGGGACACTTGGTGGAGAGACAAAGATGACCAGTAATGTTTTCCTACTACATTATTAATAATTATGCATCAATGTCAGTATTATATATATATATATCAGTCATAAATTAAAATTGTATCTACCATTCATCAGTTTCATAATTATTACCTGCAGAACTCATGCCATTAATTACTTTATTTAACAAATAAATACAACAAAACTTATTAACATCTGAAAACAAATTTTAGAAATTAATAAGATATTGCTTTATAAAGAGGGAGGGGGTTATAACGCTGCCTCCCCCCCCCCAACCTGTGCAGGCTCCTATCCCAGTGTCTCTTCTTACTGTCTTATTGGGTCGTTGTTTTCCAATGACCGTGATGGGTGACCAGTACCTCAGTCTCCTCATAGGTGGGCTTGCACTCAGCATCGGAACCATATGGCAATGAAAACGTTTTACTATCAAGATGGTGCCCCCCAACATTTCCATTGAGATGTGTGAGCAGGGTGTTTATTGATGAATATTTTACTGGGAAGTGGATGATATGAACCAGTTGAATACCTGCCATACTTTCTGTATCTCTCACCATCTGATTTCTTCCTCTGGGTTGCGTTGAAGCTCGTTGCCATTCACGAACTCTTAGGAGAAAATTATTGTTGCTTCAACAGCATTTCCTGTGAAAATACTGCTCTGTTGACAGATGATGCTATGCCAGCAAGGATGCTAATGGTGAATATTTTGACACTTATTGTAGTGTATCATGTTTGAGATGTCTGATCTATAAAGCAAATATTCTATTTATCGGTATGTCTGTTTTTTACTAGGCTATAGAAAAGTGTATGCATTATTTTGGGAGACTATGTATATTTGGAATTCTTATTCTGTTTATCATTTAATGGAAAAGCAAGACTTCTTAGTAGAATAGAAATTATAATAGATTAGTAATGAGTCTGTTGGAAGAAAGCCCTGCTTGATGATCTAACACTTGACATTGGAATTCCCACACAGGCAAAGAATACTCACAGATGTGAACCAGAAATAGTGGTTTTTCAAGTGTAATAGACTTATGAGTTCTTTTTTTTTTTTTACAGTACATTGATTTTAGCATTAGGCACTGTAGTGTAGGTCATCTGTATTGAATATAGAATTAAAGAGTAGTAGAATAAAACCGTACTTAGTCCGTGTATATTGTAGGTAATAAGGTTGTTTATCTCCTTGAGTAGCACTGTAGATGCTATAGAACAGCATTTGTAGGCTTGTTTCATCTTTTATTAGCAGACCAGACTGGAGACTTGAGAGAGATTCAAAGAAAAAGAACAGCATGGACGACCTCTATAGGTCACAACAGGATTTCTTCAGATGAAATTGATAAAAGGTAAACTTGTCTACTATCTTTAGAGACTGCTATAATTCTTTACCACATGCTACAGCTGAAGACAGATAATCTAAGACTGCCAATGCTTTAAGAATAAACCAAAATAATTACAATAAGAATTTTTACTCTTTTTTTTTTCATTTTCATTTTTGTTCAGATATTCTTGATGAGATTCAATTAACAATATTCTATAAACTGTATTTTTGGGAGTAGAAACCCACTCTTTTTCTGTAATGACCAAAGAAATTAGAGAGCTTTCAAAGTATAAGCTCACCACCTCCAATTGTATGCTGAACAAATCATCAGGGAACTGAAAGCTTATTTATTTATGAAATTTTCCTTCCAAACAAATGATAAATCAAAATTATATATGTTACTGTTGTTCTTTATTTTATAGCACATAAAGTGAAAATCCAATAGAGTTCTGCTTTTTTATGGTTCTGGGTGGTTAGTTTGGTGCTCAGGCAGGTACTAGTTCAAAGATTTTATCAGGAAGCTTAGCAGAAGTCCTAGCTTGGTGCTCAGCCCTTCTGACAGTAACTTGGAGGGGTACTAGTTAAATGGAGCATCAGAAAGCTTAGCAGAAGTCCCTATTTTTTTTACAGATGGAAGAAAACCAGAGTGCCCATATGGGTGTCAATAGTACATAAATAAAAATTATGATAAATATATTAATATTTGCACAACAAGAACAGGTCTAACCAAGGGGCTGATAAAGAAGCAGGTTTATTAGCTACGCAGATCTTTATTTCTGTAAATATCATTCTATTATCTCGCCATGAAAACAGCAAATATTTCAAACCGAGAGAGGATTCCACAGTCAATAATTTGTTTCTCTTTCTTTTTTATAGAGCTGCAGAGCTCCATGAAGAGAGTTTGAAACTTCGACAAGAGCTGATCTCCCGAAAGGAACACAGACAGAGGCAAAAGTATGGTGTAAAAATTATCTTACTCCCTGTATTATGGAAATCTTTTTTTTTAATAATCAGTTTATTTACCTCCACTTTCTGCCTCTGTTATAAAAGTTGTGTTTAACTGGTGATAACTTGTAGGACTATTATTTGTTGTTTGTTAGTTTTCTTTTGTAAAATCGATAGTTTGATTTGGCCCATTTATAAAGCCAAGGTGTCAGCAATGCCACTGTAAAAGAAAAGACTTTACAGAAAGATGACATTCTAGATAATTGAATATGTGGAAACATTCTGCTCTTACATTTGCTCATTGTCTAGCAATTTCAACACACGCAATACTTTAACTTGTCATAACATGGTGTCTTTTAAAATAAACTTCAAACAGGAACTAGAAGCAGTTATAATCATTATTATATGGGTGACATTAAACTGGAAAATGTAATTTCAGAAAAGAATCTTGTTAGGGAGCGGCTGTTAGCCAGAATCTTGAAGAAGAGCAGTGCTTTCCATTTGTGAAAAGAAAAAAGAATCTTAAGAGTAATTAATCGAAGTATCAAACAAAAATAAACAAGTTTTTGTTCTGTTATATATAAATCCTTGATTCATTCACATCTGGAATCTGGTGTACAGCATGGAGCCCTTATTTGAGAAAGGATATTGATTTATTTGAAGCATGAGCATAGATTTACAAGAATATTTTTAGACCTTAAGGATTTAAAATTTAATGAATAATAAAAATGTCAGTTCTCAAGTTTAAATTCTAAGAGGATACCTAATAGAGATTTTCAAACTAATTAGAGGTTTTGAGTGTGGACAGAAACAGATTTTTCAGCTATTTAGTTATTAATACCAGGGTCATAATTAAAAATTAGCTGAGATTATGGCACAGTTAGATATCAGAAAAAAACATTTTTGTTCTGTTGTCATTAATAATTGGAATAAATTAACAGCGAGTATAGTCAGACCCTCAATTGCACTGGTTTGAGTTACGCTGGTTCATGTATGTGTGCTCCATATAGTGTGACCAGTATTTTAACTCATGCAATACCCTGCTTCACATTTATGTGGTGCGCAGTAGAGCAGTTGTTGATTTGGAGTCTGCCACTCAGACAGGCAGGCAGATGGCTCTTTCAGTTTCCATGGCATTAGTGTCACCTTTCGTCTCGCAAATTTTCCATCATTTGTGGTTAATTTATCTTCTGTGGATTTATGAAAATTGCATTGGATCAGTGAAATGACCAATACAAAAGGATCAGTTTTAAACAGCATGGCAATTAGGGCTAAAGCTTTGTCTGTGTGTGAACATGTAGCCAGAAGTGAAGGAAACAGTAGAGATGCTAGCAGGAGTTGGCTGTTCACTGCTATAATCTGCAAAATGTGAAGTTACAAGGCATAGCCAGATCTGCCAATGTGGACAGTGCAAGAATTTTTAGAATTTATTAAAGATAAAGGTTTCAAACTCACCCAAGTTTTTAACTATTATGAAACAGGACTTATTTAACCAAAGAACAAAGTGTGACCAGTGGTTTTGAGACATTTAAAGATAAATTAACCCTTTTGTTTTTGTGCATATGCCTCAGGGGACTTTAAGTGAAAACCACCTTTAGTTTACCAAGCCAAAAATCCGCATGTGCTAAAATGTAGAAATGAGAGATGTTTGCTGGCAGTTTGGCATTCCAATAAGAAAGCCTGAGTATGTGTGTTGTTTTTGAGGACTGGCTGCAGAACTCGTTTGTACTGGAAGTGAAGGAATTCCTTACAAAAAAGAATTTCTTGTTCAGGGTTCTTCTCATGTTGGCCAATGCGACAAATAACACATTAAGGTCATTGTCCTTTGTTGATCTCAATGTTTCTGTTACGTTTTTGCCTCCCAAAGCAATGTCAATTTTACCTATGAACCAGGGTGTTATTAAGACTTTCAAGTCCTATTACCCCAGGAGGCTCTACAGACAGACACTAGATACAATCAACACAGTGATAATGGAGAATCTGATGTGGTTTTGGAAGCAATACAACATTTTGGACTGCATCAGTATAATCCAGGAGGCCTGTGGGGAGGTCAAATTTTTCAACTTTGAATGCCTGTTGGCATGAACTCTGGCCTGAGATTGTCGATGACTTCAGAGGATTCCCCATCATCAGCATTGAAGGCTCTGACATTGCAAGGCTGCTCAAACAACTGGGAGGAGATGGATTTCAAGGCACTTAGGATGCAAAGATGGTTGAGCTTATCGATTCTCACCAACAGGAAAATGTTATATAATATATAACCTAGCAACAAAGCAAGACAGAAGAGATCAGAGAGCCAGTCATTTTCTAAAATAATTTCTTTTTGGGTCCAAGTTATGCTGCATGGAAAAGGTAGAAAAAGGACATGTGAGTCCAGAGTGTAGCCTATCTTAATCTTACTTAGTAAAGCAAATGTGTCTTCCTTTGTTTTGTTCTAGGAAGACAGTGCAGCCAGATGTTGGCAGCTTTAAAACCCATTCATTTGAAAGTTGTAGCTACAAAATTCCTCGACGGAAGCTGCTTGGTATGACAGCAATAAAACTTGGTAGAAAGTCTAAATTTTCTGAGTTAAAGATACCAGAAAAGGTGAGCATTTTGACCCAATCTCTGGATAATCGCACCAGTTTGGCTGTTTGTAGTCAACAAGCTGGTACATTAGACTAACATGAATAAAGCAGTACAATCTGAACTCTGGCAACTTATATATACATTGCAAAATACTTGATGCTTTACAGTCAGATATTAAGTCATTTTTGTGTTAATCCGAGTGGATTCCAAGCAGTGATTTAAAAAAAGGAGAAAATCAATTTTTTTTAAACAATTTTGTTTTGTTTAACCTGTTTATGAATGGTGTTGGGTTCTCTGTTTTTTTTTTTTTTTTGAATAGCTGAAAATGTGTGGGTCTGTGAGGCTGCTGAGGATTGAGCGCCATTAATGCACCAGTTTATTGTTGTTTATATTCTAAGGATAAGAAAATTCTGGCTCTTATGAAAGCAAAAAGGCTGGAAGAAAAGGCGTTTTTTAAGAGGCGCCAGAAGATGAGGCTTTCCTGGGAAGAAGCTAAGATAAAACAAGAAACCATGAAAATTATTTCAGAAAATTTAAGACGGCTGAAAATAGCTGAGGAAAACCAGATGAAATGCATGCAACAGGTAATTTATATAACGTGCGCTTGTTAGCCAAATGCAGGATGAACTGAAGGAGTTTATGGTGTAAGCGATTACTCTTTTTTTTTAAATTTTTAATTTGTACTTATATTCTGCCAAACAGTAAGTGGACATTTTCTCTGCCTTGGAAGAAAGGGATGTTTTTCTGAGGCTCTCTTCATTTGTGGTCTGCTTTCATTATTCACTAGTATCATTCTGGTTTTGGATAGCAGATGGCCATGTACATAGGACACCAACCTGCCATGGATAAGGGCCAGGTCAGTTTTTGTTGGGATTCAGTTTGGTTTAGTGACCTCTTACAGCATGGTTTCTTCTTGCTCTTCTGTATCAGTTCATCTACAAGGATTTTTCTCCAGGCACTTCAGTTACTTCTCACAGATAAGCAGGAGAGTCCTAGCAGGGATTTATCAGGTGCTTATGATGGTTTGACTGGCTGGTATGCTCAAGATCCCCCAGCCACATTCAGGTGGTTTGCTTGGTCATGAAGGCTGATATCCACAGTTTCCTCTTCTAGCTCACTGCTATGAGATGTCCTCAAGATCTTGAAGTTAGAACAGTGTTTCGGAAAGAAAGAAACTATTTTTTTTTCTCTAGAAAAGCAATCAAATAAATTTCTAGAGCACTGGTAGAGAGAACAAATATTCTAATATACTGATTATTGCTTGGAGGAAAGGGAGATAACATTAACTTCTTTAATGAATCTGATGCTGAAAAAATCAGAGATTGTGGTAGCTCTTTTGTAGGGATTCTTGACCCTTTTCCTGCCAAGGTTTTTGACATCATTTTGAATGATGTCCAGTGCTACTGTCCAGCCATCTATTCATTGTTCGGAGATCTCCGACTTTGGCAAGAAGAGTTAAACTATAGTTACAAATTATTCAGTATCAACTTTATCATTTATTATAAACAAGTAGGAGATGATGTACTGATAAAAATTAAGGAAACTTATTTAAATACAAAAAAATTTTCAATTAAAAATTGCAATTTGCTTATTCTCTCCCTTCCTTTGTTTCTTGAATACTTACAACCAACAAACTAAGAACATTCTTAATTGTTTCATTACAGATGTAAGCCTTAAAGTTTGATTTTAAAAGCTAGGAGAATTGTAAAATTATTTTATTACTAAATAGTAATCCAGTTTTCAGTGTCTCTTTGTTAACTACATTATGATAAGTGACATTGCTGTAGCTGTGTTATGATGTAAGGCAAATGTTTGGCAGCTGTAGGAATCTGAATCTACTGCACATGACTCCTCTTTTATGTCCATAAAACATCACTTTATTGGTAATTAATATTTTTAGTAAGATTTTTTATCCATGAAAGACTTTTTTCTACTTAGTTACAGAAGTGCTACTGTTTATATTGGAGACTTGACACTAGTTTAGCTGACAGTCTTGTTGTAGATAAATATTTACATCTTCTAATCATACAAAAGCACATTAAAATAAGAGTTGTTAATTGTTTGTCAGAAGTTCTCTGTGAAGATTGTAAAGTTTTCTGGAGTTTGTTGATTCATTAGCAACAATAAGATTGACATAGAGTTTATACAACTGAATGTACAGGGGTCTTCCATAGGTTTTAAATTGAAACTGTTCACTAATTATTGACTAACCGATGATACGGTCAGAGCAGACAACAGTGTGCAACAGAAAAATTGTAGTCAACATGAGGAGCATTAAAGAGAGACTGACGTAGCTCTGACTGAAATGAAATAGTAGTAGTGTTGCTGTTGTGATATATACTGATGTCTACAGGGTAGACAATCCTAGTGATGTAGCTTAATGCCATGGTTGTCCACTAGGAAGTGTGGCCACTTCTGTGCCACTGGGGTCCAGCACTTCGAGCTTCAAAAGTGAAATCCTTAGTAGAGCTCTTCAATTTTATATGTGGGAGTAAATAGGAGTGGGAAGAAACTATGCCAAGGCAATTCACTAAAATAGAGCCATTTCCATAGAAGGTGTGAACTAGAGTCTGTTCTTAGCATTCCAGCAGACTACCCACTTGACTACTGTGCCACCTAAACAGATTTTAGTCTTCTGTAGTTCAGGGTTTTTTTTCAAAATTTTTACATTTAATATTTTTTTGTTTGTTGTTGTTGGAAACCATTTTTAGCACTTGTTATTTATAAATGGTTTTGCTCAGCAGCATCAGAAAGCTACCCAGAAACTGAAAGAAGATGTGCAACACCAATTAGAGATGGAAAATAAAATTGAAGATGGTTTTAAACTGCAGCAGCAACTTCTACTTGAACAACAAAAGAAAAGAGTAAGTGCTCGTGCTAGTAGTAGGGTAGCATAGCTTACCTGTCCACAGTTAAAACTTTGTGGTAGATGAAATTTAACGCTGATTATCTGATTAATGGAAAAGGTCACTCACTAAGTTTGTGTGCATAATGGAGTTTAGACTGATTTGGACACATGAATCTGAGGAAAATGATATAAAGTTTTCTTTTGAATTTTACTCTAAAAGAAAAGTTAAATTTTTATGTTTTTTCAGATCAAGCAATTATACTTAACTCAATCTGATATCAAACTTGTCATCCGATGCTGTTCAATTGTAGTTAGCAGTTTAATTTTTGTTTTCTAATATATAATAATTGTAAGAAGAGAGATGGCATTTACGGGGTGGGTATTGATCTAATGATTTTAGCAATAATTTCATAACTATACATGAAACCTTTGAAACATATATTTACAGGATTACTCGACAGAGTAATGCTCACTCCACTGTAGACATATGGTCATACCAATCAAGGAGTATTAAATTTTGCATTTGATACTAAAATATAAATTCTGGTGTTAATACCAAAATGGATAAAAATGTCCTGATGATTTTGAATAATTTATTAAATTGGTCAATTAAGTGGAAAATGGAACTTAATGCTAAACATAAAATTATGCAGGTAGGGAATACAGATAAATATGAGCATTATATAATTGACATTTAACTGAAAAATATAGTTACAAAATAGGATCTAGGATTAATTAAGCAAAATCTCAAATATGAAAAAGCATTGCAATTTAGATGTAAGCTAATCTAATAGAATGTTAGGAGTAATTAACTAGAGCAGGGTTGGGGAACCTGTGGCCTTCTAGGCCATTAAGTGCAGCCTTTTGAATGAATCCAAATTTTGCTGAACAAATCCTTTTATTTTTATTAATATGTTTTTGTTTGTCTTTTATTATTTTTATTTTAATCTTAAAAAGAACATATTTAAAATACCAAAGACTAAAAGAAGATTCAATACCCGGCTGACGACCACAATTAAAACATTAGTAAGTCATAAGGGTCATTTTGACACCTGTTGCGCTCATGAGTTAGTCCTAATGTGACTCTGGAATGTACGCTAACTTCTCCACATGACTGGCGCCACTACGATCAGCTGAAACTGCCGGCCTCCATGTTGCAACCAAATATTCAAGTGCTTTCCTACAAAAAGCAGTCACAACAAAGTCATTAAAAGGTTAGTTAACTTTAGAATTAACAAAATTTTTTCATTTTTTGAAGTTAGTACATAGTCATAGTAGTTAGATATTTACAAAATAATGTACATTTTGAAGTATATCTAATTGAAGTTTCTTGAATGCGGCCTTATTAGATTACAGCTAACTTAATGCGGCCTTCCAACATGAAGAGGTTCCCCACCTCTGAACTAGAGTATCAGGTGAAAAAACTAAAAAAATTTTGGTTTGTTCACATCTTGAATATTATGTGCAGGTCCTTACTTGAGAAAGGTATTTAATTTATTAGAGAGAGTTCAGTATAGATTTACTAGAATGTTTAGAAGACTGAAGAATTCGGAATATGTTGAATAATTACAAATATTAGGATATAACAAGTTTCAGTTTTAGATGTTTAAGAGGAGACCTAATGGAGGTTTTCAGAAAAAATTAGTGGTTTTGAACATGTGAACATGTGGGAAGGGACAATACCCATAGTTAGGGATGATAATTAGAAAAGTTAACTTGTTATTTAATCATAAAATTGAAACTGGCTGAAGATAAATATCAAGCTGTAAATGTATTGTTACCTAGTAACTTTTCACTTTACCAGTTTTATTTATTTGGTTTTCAGTTAGAAGTAGATGATCTCTTTGATTGTTTGAAATTAAAACATTTCAAAGAAGCGACATAATCACTTCTTTGCGTATTCTATCTTTTAATTTATTTATTTCTGAAGCTACATTATAATTGAGTGTCTATCAAACGTGGAAATGTTCAAGCAAATATTTTTTCCAATTTCATAAGGATGTTCCTGACTGCAGATCTTTCTGTTTTATAACATTTATCTTAGGAACAACAACTGGCAGGAAAAAGGAAGGAAACTATGCACAGAAAAAAGTTACAGGTAACAATAATTTTATTATGTTGTTTATGGAGGATTTTGTTTTGGGTTATTTTTTGTTATACTAATTCAGCAAGTTTACAACTGATGCCCACGGCCATGGTGATGCTGACATGGCCTGTCTCTTCTGACTGATAGACCTTACCAGGAATTCCGCCCATATGTATGTACAGAAGCACTCTGTGTACTCTAGTTGTTTTCCAGAATGTTCTAGGGTCAAAGGTAATTGCCACTTGATTTGTACTCGCTAACTTCAAAGTTATTGCTTGAGATACAGCAGCTTATAAAATGGTGCTGCAGTCAAAACAAACAAACAGGAAAATTCCTGTTTCCTCCAGGGTGGGTTGGGAATCAGAGTGCACACGGTTAAAATTGGTCATTTGTGCCATGGTAATTAACGACGATGAGCTCATTCTTATTGTTGTTTTTGTCTTGTGTGAAAGATAATAGCATGTTTAAAACCATGCGTGTATTTGAGCAGTTAAGTATTATACTATTTAAATGTAAACTAACTAATTTTATTGTTGTCATTTTTATTTGTATTTTCTCTTTACTCGGAAAATCATCATCTGATGTTTGAGGCAATGGTAATTTTAACATGATCATGGTGGGGCCTTGTCTCTGCTGATGGTTATACATGAATGGAAATTGTGTGTGTGTTACAGTACATGTAGTGTGTGCACTTTAGTAGTTCTTCCAGAATGTTCTAGCATCAAGGAATCCTTTGTCTGTAATAACAAAAAGGTACATTAGCATTCTATAGGTGCACAGATAACAGTGACCTTAATTTTAAACAAACGTTTTTATGCATTAGATGAAATTCTCCTAAGTTTTTTAGATTTAAAATAGTTAAATTATAATATTAAAATTTACATTATCTATTATGCATTCTAGAATTATTTTGGTTTTTTTTTTTATTTATTCAAATTTTATGGGCAATGAATAAATTCTTTATTAGGCATTCAAGTGACTGTTACCATAACATTAACTCAGCAGCAGGTTCAAGAAGTGGCTGGGTGTCTACCCTCTGATTTATAAATAGAAATGTCACAGGTTATGTGGCTGTATATTAATATTAAAGAGGGCAGATGCTTCAGGTGTTTCCATACATGTTCTTTTAAAATAAATTTATGAAAGCTCACAATAACTTAACTCCTTCCTGTGTGCAAGATTTTCATGTTGGGGTTTCGTGTGTGTCTTGTACAACTTCTATAATGTCTCCTAGGCCGACCGACTTCATGCTGTGACTACATTGTGATGGTCTTAGATCTCTGCTCAGGATGGGTGTGGGCAGGGGGGGGGGGGTTCATTAATTAAAGAACTCTCCATTCTTACACGGTGCCCTAACACACTTTTTTTGGATTCCTATTTAAATGATACTTCGGTAAATTCCTCAGGAAAGAAACTTGAGAATCCACGCTGAAGAAATGGTGGAAGTGAAAAGGCTAGCCAGTCAGAAACAAGAGGACAGCCTGAAAGCAGCAGCCGTGAAAAGGGATGGTTTTCTCCATGAAAACATGCTCGTGAGTGTTTCTTGGAAAACAATGTCAGGTGCAGTACTTTGTTTAGCGGATGTCCATTTAAAGGCTTTTTAGAGAAACTAGGTTTTGTTTTACGGAGGATGTGTAGTGCAGATCAAGAATGCAAGCGAGATGAGGCTGCAGACCAGCATTTAGTGCATGATTGATAGCCAGCCTTAAAGAACTTTTATTGTTTGTGTTAATTAAGGAATCATTTACAGAGGTTGAGCAAAATCATACCAACTTGTCATAGCACAGGATGGTTGACCAGGTCATGTAGAGCAGTAAATCTGACACTGGTACTACCATCAAGTGCACACATGGTTAGAGCTTGTGTCAGCGCATAAGCCTCTACCACAATAAATAGTTCAGACCAGTTGGGAGTTCATTAAAAAAAACCGAGCTGAGTGATGCTGAGATAAACTACTGTGTAGTCAGTCGGAGCTTTTCTGAAAACTTTAGCAGCATGTAGTGTTTTTAGGCCTTTGTGATGTACTGTATTGGAGCATCATCAAAATTGTAAGGATTCTAGTCTATTAAGTCTTGTATGTTTGTTTCTGTTTTTTTTTTTGCTTTATTATGTTGAGATTTTGGTTAGGTCTATGTTTGTGTACAAAGTAGGTAATAGAAAAACTAAACATATGTATTGTCAGAGTTGTTTATTTCATGATCCTGAACTAGGAAAAGTCACAAAATGCCACAGGATTTTTAAAAAATGTCTCAAAATTATTTTTTTAAAATTTTTATAATTGTAGAGAATCACAGAGTAAAACACACTAGAGTAGATAAACTAACAACGATGTCCAGTTCCTTGGTTTTTCAGCATGTCTCACCTAAATACTTATAAAGCCCACAAACTTGTACCTCTGTCTTCGGTGATTGCAGTTTAAGGGAGACAATTCATTTTGCTGTCGGCTGTCTTGTTACAAAGACATGGTACGCCTAACTGAATTTAGCAAAACTTGTAATAAATAGTTTTAGAGGGCTTGTGTGACATGCACAAACACATGTGCATGTCTTGTTCTCTGATTAGAAGTCAAACCCTGCTGGTTTCCTTGGAGACAAACAGGTCAGATTAAGTCTAGGGATCTCTTATTTATGTTTTCATTTCTAAGAAGTAAAAAGCTTCAGATATTAGTCTGACCTTGGATTTTTAAAAGAGCCATGTTTTAAGATTGACTTAATAGTCACACACTGTTGGGATGAAAAGGTTATCTTTGTGATTGAGGACTGAGTGCTGTTTCCTAAATTCCTATTTTCATTATTTCACAGAGAGCAAAACACAAGAACAGTGAGCAGTCCCGTAGATTCAAGGTGTCACACAGCTCAAACACGGAATACAACAGGTTTATCTCCATCTTAGCTTTAAAAACCCTCTTTATACTTCCACTCCTTAAATATAAACCAGTTTTTTGTCTGTAGCCAGACCTTTGTCTTTAACAGAAACTGTAGAATACAAATTGTATGACACTTTAAGGTCCAAAATAAATATAAAAGTACTGAATCAGGGTGAAATTAATTATACGCTTCTTATATTTTCATTTACTCACTAGAATTTTAAAGAGGGAATCTAAATAACCTTCTGATAACTTTTAAGAAGAATGTGAGCTTTATTTTAGATGTCAAATGCATTTGTTTGCTCTAAATTTGCCTTAAAGCAATACATTGTATAAATTATAAGCTTGTTTTGGTCAGGGTCTATGTATGTAAGTCTGATATGTACAACATCTTTGTAGAAGAAATTTGGAGGTTCTCAGTGCATCTATTGAACTCAAACATTCTCATGCTGAGGAAAAACTAGAGGAGATGCTGCAACAGAAGGAACTGGCACGACTTGCAAACAAGTATGTGATACAAATATTATGCCAAAGCAATTGTTTATCAAGAATAGTACTCAAAAAATTATTTTTGTCACATTTTATTTATAAGTAATATGCAGGTGAATTAAGTGCTTGTGTACATAAAAATATTAACATTATGAGTCTTGGCAGAACAGCTTTTGAGAATGCTTCAGTCTTGTAGTATCACTATTGTTAAAGTTGATTTTATCAAACATTGTGCGGGTCTCTTTCTCAATGAAGAAAGCATCTTAACTAGGAACAGGATCAGAGAAAATATATATCTACTGTTGTAAATGTCACATTATATGTTCCGCTGTAGTTCAGTAGGCTGACTGCCCGAAGGAATTAAGAATGTTGTCTAACTTTATTGTTACCTGATTGTTTTTACTTATTGATTTTCTCATGATAAATGGTTGATAATATTGAGAAATATTGAGTTCAGCTTTAAAAATGTTGTTTTTTGACACAACAGAAGAATTCTTGAGCAGAGAATACAGCACTCAAAGAAACTTCGAAAGAAATTTGAGCACCAGTGTAGATTTTATCATCAAAGTTCACTTCAGAAAGAGAACTTGGTGAGTGATTCTTCTTGTGTTTTTCAATGCTATAACACTGTGCAAAGCTTGTTAACAGAATTAAGCAATAAGAGTAAGGAAGTGGAACTGAATGTCAACAAGAGTGAAACAAAGATTAGGAAAAGGCACAGAGGATTACATTTTGTTGAAGGGTGCCCCTGTTGAATACATGAAAGAGTTTAGATATTTTTCACAAATCATATGTCTTTTAGTGATAGGCAACGGACAGAATTGGTAATTATTGGAAATCATTTTGGTCTTCTCACTGATAACTGAAAAGTAAAAGATGTTTCGAACGTATCGAAGAGTAAATTATTCAGTTCTTGCATTCTTCCAGTTTTTACTTCTGCTGCAGAAAACGATGTATAAGAACAGAAATTTGAAACAGCAGACATGTGCTGGATGTATCTTTAAAAGGAAATTTAGAAATGAAATAATAAGAGCAAGAAGTTGAAAGATGTAGTGGGAAGAAGCTAAAGTCATGTGGCTAGAATGACAAATGCACCAAACAAACTTGAATGGGCTCCCGGAGAATGTAAACAGAAACTGACAGACAAGAGATGGTGGGTTCATGTACCTCAACACTTAGTTATAATGTGGGAGGGAGAGGGGCCACAGACTGGAAGTTGTGGATAGCTTGGGGAAGGGTTGTATCTAATAATGGAGAGCCAAAAACTGGTAAGAAATAATAAAACATGGATTTTGCTGATTATATCATTTGTGATACTAGAAATAAAGAAGTTAAATGAATAAGCAGCCTTGCATCAGCTATTGACTGCTTAACAGTTTTGTACCTGTGCAGTCTTTAAGTTGGTTACTACTTCTACTTGCTCTCACCATTAATGGTAATTCATTGTACTGTAGGCACACAAACAAGCAGCAGAAATAGCAGCCAGATTTGCTGAGCAAAGGGGGCTGAAGGCACGAGAGGATCGGCTCACTCGGCAAAAGGAACATGAAATCAACATTAGAAAGTAGGTGCCATTTTTTGTGGAGCTGCAACTATAGAGAACTAAAGCAGTAAACTTTGATAAATATATTTTTTAATATCGTTTTGACTAGAGAAATGAAAATTAGACACAAAACAAATGTCTAAACGTTATATTTGTTGATTGTATAATTTTGGCCACCAATGTTTTTTTTTCGTGTTAAAATGGAAAGTTCTGGAATGACCTTAAAATATTGGTGTTTATTGTTTGTCTAGAACTGCATCTTGGTTTCATTTAATTTGCATTAAAAAAAGATATTTGTATTTTGACATTTAATTATTTTGCTTTATAGCGAGAGTTTAAGACTTCCCATGAGAATGCAATAAATTGACTTGTCTGTCGATTTACCAGTATTATTTCACCTAGTTTTGGACATGTGCCATCCAAAAATACAGACTGTTTTTAAAATCATTGGTCATTTAGTTTTATTATTTGAATATGAAGACATTTTTTGTAACCTTTCAAAATTCTCTAAAGAAATAATTCAGTGAAAGTGTTCTGTGCACAAGTTTTAGCCATGCAGAAAATTTTTGAGAATTAAAGAAGTAAAATATACAAGATTTGATAGACTGTAATTTATTTAATATTAATTTCAGTGCATGAAACTAGCCAACTATACTTGACTATATTTGTGAATTTAATTATCATGTTAATGTTCATTCTTCTTTCCTGGAGTTCCAATATAAGCCATGATGGCTTCCTGGCTCCTACTACTGAACTAAGCTAAACTAATCCAAGAATCATATTAATGGCTGTTCCTCTTCTCTAGAGCTTCTTGTATAAGCCATGGTGGCTTCTTGCTTCTTTGTAACTACAAACAGTAACCTACCTACCACAAAGCAGGTAACACGTTTATGTGCAAAAGATTAGCTAATTCTTTGGTTTTACAAAAATATTACTTGTTTTGTTGAATTATGCAGTCTACATCGTACTAAAAATGTTTAATTGCTGCAAGGGTTTTAGATGGCACCTTATCTTGTTGACTTTTTCTTTTAACTTGTAGAATTAAAAAGGAGATAGAAACTTGGAAACAGGAGACTGAAATGGCTGTGAAATTCAAACAGATGAAAGCTGAAGCTCTGCAGTCAGAGAGAGAGAGAGAAATCCAACAGGTACTGTGTAAGACATTTTTAGGGGTTCTGAAGAACAGAAACACTTTGAACATTGACCATATAGCTTAGAGTCTCCCAACATCAGGTATAAGAAGAATTCACCCCTCAGAAAAGTTTTTAAATCATCTATTTACCAGTCAGAGGGTATCCAATCTGGCCTACTATAAGCTAAGTCTGACTGCACTGACTTGAATGGCTCAAGAAAGGTACAATTGTCTTTTCTGCTTCCATAAACATTGATTTTTCACCTTTGTGATATCTGGTATCAAACATCATGTAGAGAATATTAATGTTTAAAAATTAAAAAAAGTATACTATCTTACCTTTGCTATAAATGTTTTAATGGCATTATATATCAAAATGAGTACCAGTTTGGCTATAGGGATATGGAACTATATTCAAGTTTCTTCTTTTACTCATGATTTTTTTTGGACAGTTTATAAGACTAATAAAGCTAAGACTAACAGGATTTCCAAAAAGAAAAGAAGAACTCAAAGCTTACTTGTAATCCACTTTTGAAAAGTAATGAAAAAAACTTTAATTCCAAATTTCGTTTTTGTTTTCAGAACAGAGCCATAGCACATGAATCTCAGAAACTGAGGAACCAGATGAGACAGACATATGATAAGAATGACTTTGATAAAAAAATCCTGGAAGCTGAGATGTACACAAAAATTGGAAATGGCATACAAACTGGCATGAAAAACTTCTCTACTTTCTGACCAAGCTGATGACCAAGAAGTGCATTAACTTGGATCATTGATGTTCGAACAACATCGTTCAGATGAAAGGCAGTTATCTCTGGTATATTTGTTAAAAACTATAATAAAAGAGAAAAGGAATTTCTGGCAGATATCTGATGTGATTGAAATTTTCCTAAAAACTGTTTATTTTTAGATAATCAAATGTTTCGTGACTTTGTTGGAGAGGTTGTGATAGAAAACCTATTCTAAACAAGAACAACACCTGGAGTCAAAGGAAAGGGAGCAAGTTATGAGATAACTTTTTTTTTTTAATACAAAATAAAAATATGAGATAGCTTTATTAAGGTTTCCTTTATTTATAGACTTGTAACAGGTTGAGATGCACAGGTTACCCTTTGTATTTAGAATAAGTAAATATTGGATAGAAATACTTTTTGAGTAAATTTGATTAATTTTTTAGGTTAATCATTTAAGTAGAAACTGGAATTTAATGATAAAAAAATGTAAAATTATCCAAAAGGGCAGTGGTTGGTTAATATCATTATTATATAGGTGATAATAAATCAGAGAATGATTCTTTGGATATTGTTGACCAAAACAGTGAAGATGAAGAACAGTGCATTTTAGATGGTAAGAAAACAAATAGAACTTTAGACGGATTGATTAGTTCTGTTGTATAGATCCATATAAACTCTCTGTAAGTACATGAAATATATCTGAAAAAATAATTAAAATATAGTTTCCACCTTGGTACATCTATTAAAACACTTGGATACAAATGTTGAACACTTTTTAGACAATGTACAAATATAAATTATATATTTATTTTTAGTTAGTATTTTAATGTAAAAGCGAAATATAAGGTTCTGTTTTGTTGGAAAAAAACAAAAATCCACAGGTTAATGTTTTTCCAAATTTTTTGTAGGTTAAATTACGATGTTAATTCAACACAAACCCTATAAAGTATAAATCATGGTACAGCAGCATCTAATTTTTCCTGGATAAATTGATGTTGATACTTTGTTTTAATTGTACTAAGAGCTATTTTTTGTCATTCTTGACCACATCTGACCTTTAAATTACAGTTGCACTTGCGAAAGACACTTTTTAATTTATTCTTATTTAGGTGTCCTTTCTTTCTACACACATTCTTTCAACAAAAGCATTGTTTATCTTTAATTTAAATACAGTTTTAGTTTTGGATTTGTTGTGTAGTTAAAAAACTGGTATTCACAGAACCACAGGTAATGTGAAGAAAAGATGTGCTAGAAGTTTGTTTACGCATTGTCGTCGCCTCACCTTAACTGGCTTCGTGTTCTGGTAGCACGGCATCAATCAAAACTGTTGTCAGAGAGCCAGAGGCAAAGTGTCTGTTTTAAATGCTATAAATAGTTGATACGTCCAGAACAGATATTTCAAAAGATATCAGCAGAGCAAAGCGAGCAACAGTGAGGAGTGAGGCAGCAACAGACAGGTAAGACGTAGCTGTCTCTGAAGTTGGTCATTTTGATTTCTGTATGTCCTGTCTGACCAACACGGTTAGAATGAGGACAAGATTCTTTAGGTAGGAGATACAGCGTTAAACATGGAGTTTATAAAATTAAGAATACTTGAAAAGGCTTGGAAAACCCAAAACCAACCTCTCAACCAGCCATTATGAAAATAGAGACCTATTTCAAAACTGGACATATGCCATTTATCAAAAATATTATCACTTAGATAAGATGGCATCGAATAACATGGATAACAGTACTGGCCTGTGCTAATGGATGATTAGTATATGTAAAATGGACATGCTTTTGCATCAAAGTAGAAAGCTGGATTTGAGAAGTAGCTTTTGTACCAAACCCTTTTCAGCAATACAAAGCATTTCTAATTCTTACTACAAACTTTAATTTGCTGGTAAATGGGGAAAAAAAAAACTTTGCTTGCGACAACAGTAAACGTGTGAAGTCTAAACAGCACAACCAAAATTGCAGTGACCTCTGTCAATACCTTTCACCGCTGCAGCAGCATCAGGCCAGTATGATGGCATGGCTCTCTCGGAGACTGGTTTTCTGCATTTCTTTAGTTTCTTGCTACAACTCGAAAACTGACAAAATGTTCCATGTTTTACCATAACTCCTAGAAACTTATTTGTTCAGATTAATTCTGTGCCCACTTTTATAATTGTCTTCATAAGAAGGTATAGCAATTAATTTGAATGCTAACTGGTTGAAAACATTGTTCAGTGGTGTGCGGGGTTTTTGCTCCATGCTGCGCCCTTGTCACTGGCATAAAAACGTGAACATCGTAAAAGCCACTAGCAATAAATCATACGATACCACACCACTCCCAGGTCACTCTTAGAAACTGAGTAGGAAGCTTAAAAACTATTTTATATGCCATGTATACCACAAAGTCTAGTTACCAAGATTACTGGAAAAATTGTCTTATTAAAAGCACCTGTAAGTGTTGGTTTGCTGATCCCAGCCCTGCCTTTTATATTCCATGGTTAAGCTATCTGTGTATTTAGTTCATTCTTGGATGTTTTATAAGCTACAGCAGTGACGTGCGGTGAGGTCAGTGACAGGGGAAGCACTGAATTCCCCAAAATGTTCACCCGAACCTAACATTTTGTCTTCTAAGACAGTTAAAGGCCTCGGTACCTTTTTTTCCCACCGCATAAGCTTTAAATTTTTTACTAAAAATTTTATAATAAAATAAATTATAATTTTATTTTAATAAAAAAATCATCTATGCATTAAAAGTTAAAAATTAAAAAAGTACATATCACAATAATCGTAAACGAAAAATAATTTGACTAATGGAACGGTGAGGTGAAAAGCTGGGATTGCTTCGCTTCAAGTCCCTGGCTAGTTTCGGTTGTCTCCATCGTCCCAATCATCGTGGCAGCAGATGTGAGGTCAGGGACTAAACCTCCTCATCCTCGTGTGATTGCTGCATCGATACCCATTGGGTGGTAGTGAATTTTAACCCCCCCCCCCAAATTGGGGTCAGTCTAACCCAAATTATCCATAATCGTGTAATGTACATACTTTATTTAGATTTTTCAACGACTGTCAAAGGCTCGCGCTCCAACCGGTTTCTGAGGCGGGGGGGGCAGAGCCCCTTCCTCGGCTCCCTGACTGCACATCACTGAGCTACAGTGAGTGATCCCTCTTTCAATTTCTCACCTATGATCTGTCATCCTGCTCAAAGTATCAGGTGGTTACAAACTCTTTGTCGGTTTCTTTTACTGTAACAATGAGACTTCATATCGTCGCTGAACGTGAAGTTTGTCGACCAAAGTCAGCTCCATCACAACCGATGCCCTTCTGCCAAAGAGCTACAAGAGCATTTGTACCATTTTGAGACAAATCCGGATTTCTGGAGTCGATCAGCTGTCTGAAGGCAGTTTGAATGGCTGGGAGGAGGAAGCTGTAGAGGTGATGGATATAGGCTGGGTGAGAGGGGGGGGACTTGTCTCTGAAGGGTCATCGGGACGGCCATTGTCAGAGAGCAGGGTTGGGCCTCTTTGATTCACAGATGCCATCTGTCGATGTTGTTGTTGTTGAGTCATCGCAGGCGCCGAAGGATCGCCCTTAGAAGCGCTAGTGCTGCGCATGAGGCTCCGAGTTGGTGGTGGTGTCGCTCGACCATAAGGGCTGGACATCGGAGCCATAGATGTTCGGCAGATTCTTCTTCTTCACCACATAACCGGCGCTGATCGGATTTTCCTGTCAGGTGGAGCCATCCTCTCAGACTGGAGTGATACCAGATTCACATCACTTATTCATATCAAATCTGCTGAATTATGCTAATTTATAGGTTTTCACATCTATTGTTATTTTTCTAATTGACTTGACTTTGTGATTTATGACAGTTTACTTAACTATGATGATATATGTCTATTTTTTCTTTTATCTCTTATTAAAATTTGACGAATTTCATCTGTTTCCTTTACAGGTTCTTCTAACTTAGTTATCCTCTGCATACCACCTGAACACCTTTCATCAGCATGTTCATATTACCTGTGAACCTTTTATCATCAGCGACATTTCTTTTGTAGAAGCGCCATGTGACCCCTGAGTGTTTTGTTGTTCAGCATATTTTATAGCAAAACCAAACTAACTTATACTCATTTATCAATTAAAAGTTTCTATTTTGTCTCCTATCCGCTAGTAGTTAACCCAACCCTCACTTGTCTATTCCAGGTCTCACTGTTTTTAGTTCCCCATAACGTACAATCTGACAAAGGCAGCAATTTGGCTGTATTACTATTGTGAAATGTACCAAACTTACCTCCTTCCATAATGAAAGTCACAGATATAATTACATAGAATTGTTATACAAACATAATGCCAAATGCCACCACTTATTGTAGTTTTTCTAAATTGGAATAAATTTTAATATTTTTGTGTGAATCAACAACTTTCAAAGGATTCAGGAGTCTCTCTTTCAAACCAGTAGCGAGCTGATGTTGAAACCAAGTGGAGGAAGAAAGGTATGGAGGTTAGCCACACACCTGTCATAGAAAGTCCCTTTGCCTTAGATGTAGAAAACCCACAGCTGGCTGATGAAGAAACTGTCAGGGTGCCAAACTGATTCAATCAGACTATGGCAGTCTTACCATCAGACCACCCAAAAACACCATCGGTTAGATGAATATTTATGAAATCTCATTATATGGAGATATTACTAATTTTTATTGCTCTATTTATATTAAAATATGTCACATAACTTGCACAGATTGATTAGCTTTGTTTGGGGTATTACAGGTCTCAGCTTAAGTTGATCAAATACTTCTTAACAGGCAAACTCTTCGTTATGACTTGTTTACATAGATAACCTTGCTCTTCAGTTACATTGCAAATCCTTTACCTGTCTCAATTGTATTTTTTTCTCATAACAGGAAATTACTGTGCATCTGAGCTTTGCTTAATCTGAAGTATGGTATCTCAGTCATTCTCACCTCGTACGTTATGTTCTTCCATCTTTCAGATTTTGCTGCCGTTTCAAATGCTTGCGATGTACTCAGACACAAATTTTATAAGTAAAATTGTTATTATTGCATACTATTACTGGAATTTACCTTTAATGTGACGCGTGACTATTTCTGTCTGATGGTTTAATGAATGATAAAGTTGTAATTTTGCCAGTATCACTAACTTTAAGTCAGGATCTGTTTAATAACATGTAGGCTTTATTAGTTAGTAATCCCACACACAGTATACCTTGATTCTTCTGTTTTCAATGTTATAGTCCATTCGTACTTTGTAGAACTGCCTATGAAGCTCTTAGTTTTTGGAAATAAAGTATTTTAACCAAACTGAATTTCTTTCAGATAATTCTACATGTAAAAGACAAACAGATTTTCTAGCATTTACTCTTAAAACTGCATCATTGTCTCCTTTTCTTGGAAAAATAATTGGAACTTTCATTCATAAATTATTTATTTTCCTCCCACAGCTAGAGAAATTAGTTCTCTCTCATTTTTTCTCGATCCACAGAATCTTGTTTTACCTGCCAACTACTTTCTTATCAGAATTAGTATCTAAACACTTTTATATCATCATCTTCATAGTTCTTTTTCATAATAAGTATGATTTCCATTTTAAAGTTATTTTTGGATAATCTTGTGACAAATAAAATAGCATCTCTAACCTTTCTCAGCTCTGTAGCTGATGGTTTCTGATGAACGACATTTTTATAATCACAAAAGTACTGATAATTTTAGTTTAGTTCTGAATCTTCTCTATCATTTTTACGTGATAATCTATCATTCTTTAGTTTCTCAACTGTAGCTTGTGCAACTAGATGGAATATGCGAGGTATGCAACTAAAATCCAGATGATGGATGTGTGTGGAACTTTCATAAAATTGCTTTCTTAATTAGATCTTGTGGAGATGCTCGATGAAAGTTACAGGACAGAAATCTCTGACCTATCCCATGCTACTTCACAGGTCCAGTGTCCCATAGACCAAGCTTAATTTTGAGAAATACACAGCTGCTGATTACACGAGTAGCGATACACTCCCAGTTTATCTTATTTATGCCATTATCTAAATTCCATCAATCTACAGCTCCCAAAAAAGTGCTAGTTTAAAAAAATCTGCCATCAATTGGTTTGTGTGGCAGCCAGACTGAGACTGGTGCGGTTTACAGACTTTATTTGATCTTGAGTAGTGTAAAAGATTAATGCTTTTTCTTTCTGCTGTGAGCTCTTATAAACAGGATGATGTGGAAGGAACATACCATACTTTCATCAGTTACAAAAATTATGCAATGTTTATCATTTTTTTTTTATTTTATCAGAATGATGAACAGCTTTTGCCAGATTGAACGTGTTGTTTATACATTACTCCTGCTGCTGACTCTCCTTCCAGCAGCTGCTACCTGTCCCGCAAACTGCCTTTGCAACAGCAATGGGGCTACCTGTCTCAATGTTGTTGAGCTGCCCAACACACTCCCTCATACTCTTGTCAAGTTAAAGTTGCTTTTTGGGAACCTTTACAGTATACCACCAAATTACTTCAAACAGTTCAAGTATCTCAAAATGCTTGAAATAAATGCGTGCAACATCAATGTCATTCCCAGCTGTGCTTTTGCTGATCTCATTAACCTACAGGAATTAAAAATAACCAAGTGCGTCATTGATGTCATAGAAGATCAAGCTTTCAGCCACATCCACAACCTGACCTTCGAGATCAGCGATTCGAAAATACGGGCAATAAACAGCTATGCCTTTGCCGACCTTCAGATTTTCTCATGGGGATGGATTGGAGTAAATGTTTCAGAAGTTCTGTCCACTCATGCAATGCACGATGTAATGGTGGAGAATCTAACCTTCAGGGACAACTTGTTTGAAAATATTCAAACCAATGCTTTTGCAAAGCTGAAAAGTTCAAAATTAAGATTAAACAACAACACGTTTCACAAGCTTGAGTGCAACAGTGCCGAGACATTAGTGGAGAATACAACACTAACAATAATTACAAACAACAAATTTGTGTGCAGCTGCAACATCTCCTGGTTAGCATCCTACCAGAACTTAACAGATGAACGCTTACTTCACGACAATAACTGCTACCCTCCAAGCTCCGCAACCAAGGCTGCAAACCTCAGGTCAATATATGAACTGCATGAAAAATGTTCAAACTACACAGAAAAGTGCCTATCACCCACAACCCACCATCCGAGAAAGGAATGCAGCCTAATAAAAACAAAATCAAATTTAGATGATCCTGGTTCAACAGACTTAACGAAACCTGGAAAAAAGGGACCTAGAGGAACCTCATCCATCATTTACTGGAACAAGCTGAGTTTATTGCTCCTCATCCTCCTTTCACAACTCTAGTATTCTGTGTCCTCTTCCTTATCACGCTGATTCAAACTAAACTTTGTCAGTGGAATTTGAAATAAAGGAAATTGAATTCTTTGCTTTCTTTTCCAAGTAATAACTAACTAGCACATGGTTATATCCCAATTTAATAAATTATCTTTATTTTAAACACATATCATGTATATATTATAGCTACTCAACACTAATACATAGAAAACAAAACCAAACTAATTTAGTTAAACAAAATCAGCCATGCATAAAATGAGAGGGGAAATGAGTTGGTATTGACAAATCAACCTGTACAGTAGAACCATATACATACAACTGAGTCACAAAGTTACACAAATTCAAAGTCTGATCTTCTTCTAACATAAATAAGCTTCCTGAAAAAATATTTTCAGAGAGAGAGATTCGATTTCAAAATAAAAGCAAATTCTGTTTTTTTTTTTATATCAAGTATCCGACTCCAGTCTCAGAGCTGGGAAGAAATGATCTTGAACCTTAAATTTTGCATGTAGATGGCTTCTCAAATAAACTATGAGAAAATTCAGCATATTGTTAAATTTACAAAGCCATGAAACTCAAAAACAATTATTGCAAAGACCAAATTTTACCGTGATAATATCCTGAAAAAAAAAAAAAAAAAGGTGTGGTCATGTCGAGAAGTAGAGAGCATACAGAGATTAATATTGATTTGTATGTACATATCACAAAGCCTATGACTTGGCTTCGGGAAAATCAATCATCAAACCGAGCACCTAGCGATAAACTGCAGGTATAATATGCTCGTAGTACACAGGAGTTACATGTCTGTGGTAAGTTTTGTATAAAGTTCTCTCCCTTGTCGTCACATATTACTTTCTGGTCCGCTATAAACACGTGTGCCTCATATAACGCAGTAGCCGCCGCACGCAGATTTCTGTGCCGAGGACATGGTGTCTGAGAGGGTCATGCCTTGTTTCTCTGTCTCCCACAGTCCAGGAGTCTGAATGATCTGCCAAAGAGAGAAAATAATTAACACACACAGTGTAGAAACAACATTTCTGCCGTCTTTAAAGTAAATATTTAAAAAGCAGTTCAACTCAAATTTTGCATTAAAAATGAGCAGATTATAAAATATCAGACAAGATTTATAAAAGAAAAAAGGATTCATTAGCTGTACACTCCTATTGGATGTTCATTATAATTAAATAAAAACTGATCAGTATTAAATTAAAACAACATAAAACCAACTTTTCTTTGTAACTTAGTCCTAGTTTCATAGCTGCACTTGAATAGATTTGTAATCACGGGTCAAAGGTCATAGTTTAATTTTTAGATTTATGTAAGAGTTATGAGAATGAGTGGGAAGCTGACAGTTCCCAAAAAGGAGAAATGGCCTTCAAAATTGGTTAATACTATCTATCACTATTAATTTGTTCCAACCATTAACAATGCAATCACTGCTAGAATACACATTTTCAGTTATATCTAATCATGTCAGGATCTTAACTGTTCGTAATTATGACCTCCCATTAACTGTAGATAGCTGGAAACATTTGCCCCTGTCCACACATTTCCTAAACCCCTAATTATTCTTAAATGTATAAAATTCAGACTTGGTAGATGTAATATATTTAATTGTTTAGTATATTATGCTTGCTTGAGACCTGGAGACATTCAAGTAAATCTATGCAGAATTCTCTACTAATATACCAACATTCTTTCTCAGATATAAGGGTTCCCCACCTGCACAGGCAACAGATTAAAAATGTAGATGAGCCACGGATTTATACAAGAGAACAAAACGTTCTCTACTTTTGTGTGTGATACTCTGGTTAATCACCACTTCAAATGCATTACTCTTTGTGTTTAATATTTTGGTTAACAACTACCCCTGGATCCTATTCTAACACTACACATTTTACTTTTGTGTCAACCATATAACAATGATTATAACTACAAATGCCCGTTTGAATAATTTTACTAGCATTAAATGCCATTTTTCAATTAAATGCCCAATTTAATAAATTATTCACATTTACCTGAGCATTAACACCAGCATATACATTTTAGTATTATCTGCCCACTTTTTAATATTAATGTCTACTACACTATTAACATCACTTGTATGGCACAAGGGGACCCAAAACTGAACCCGTCAAGTTCTATATATCAGGAAAAAGCAAGGAAACTAAACCATCTTAGAATAAAATTTTAAAAAAGAAGAAAGTATTAATGGTCTAACTAAATTCATTATCTCGCTGCTTAGTGGCCTGGAATGAAAATCTATCAAGCTTTCAAGTAAATCATGGTTTTTTTGAAGATAACCAACTTGAAAGAAACAAGATAGACTACCTAGATGTTGCTTATGACGTACTGTCCAAGTAGTAAGTAGTTCAAAGAAAAAATGTGCTTCTGATTCTTGGCCTAATAAAAGAATGACAATGGAACTCTTCAGATGAGAAAAGTCACATCTCTAATGATGTCACTCAACTGTGGCCAGTACATCAACTATCAGAGTACACAACAAGAACTTGCTGCCCGACATGAGTATAAGGCTGCTTTGTCTCGTATCTTAGGCTTCAACTAAGGTTTATATACATACAGACAAATTCAAATACATTATTTTAATCATAAACTGAACAATTTTGAAAAAATTTTAACTCATCATTATTTAATCTTAAAAAAAAAAAAAAAGGAGTCAATTATGGTCATTGCTAATTAAAGTACCCAAGAGGGATTTCTATATTTAGTTTATGGTTATCTCTCCTGGATAGTAATTTAAAAAAGATAATTTTAACCAGAGTTCACCAGAACGGTTCAGTGATTCTCTCCAACTGGCCACGCTCCTTGCCAAGACGAGCAATGGTCAACCGGTTATGATGTTAGTTCACCAGAGCCGTGGCTGCAGATCTGGGCTCCTGAGAGAGGACCGAGTACATATGGGAGCAGAGGAAAACAAAAATCTTAACTTACAAATGCATTTTTTGTTAACTTGAAGCGGACATTAAAGAATTTCAAGAGGAAGCAAGCAAAAGATGCCACCCCACAGGAAATCAAGCCATTCTCGTCGTTATCTAACTGAAATTTCTATTTTTTTAAATATTAGAAAAGACGATCAGTTTACTTTTTCAACAAGTTCTTCAAATGCGCATTGCACGCCTTCCTTTGTTTTAGCACTGGCTTCAATAAACAACATATGATGTTTTCTGGCAAATTTCAATCCCTCGTCCTTACTGACTTCTCTTTTGGTCTACAAGAAACAAACAAACAAACTGAAATAACTCACTTGCTTCTCTCCTTCTGATACAGTGTTTGCCCTTAATTCCTAGAACACTGTTTAAAAAATTTAGTGTACAGCAATAGCTCGGTTAATGCTCAGGAAGTATTCCATTGAATTAGAGCGCTAAACAAGGTCATCATACATAGTGTGTTCTGAACAGTGTTATCTCTTACCAATATAACAACAATAAACACAATGCAAAATAATTTTAAAAATTTAAATTTAACGCAATGAAATGATGTTATTTGTACTCTATTCACCAAAACATCATAAGGAGAAAGGGTGAGACGATGGACCAGGCTTCAGCTCACCTGAGACTCAACTTGCTGAAGGATGATGGCTGGGACTCAATTTGTGTGAAGAATATGCTTAAGAGTTAACTGTTTTGTTGTCATCTTCCTCTCACAAACAATTTCCCAGTAGCACAAGATACCAATGAAGACAACTCTTCACAGAAAAGCTGTGTTAGTAGTCTGGGTCATTTTCGGAAAAAATCTCTAAAATACCTCCACAATTTTAGTGATGGCTTCATCGATAGCTTTCATGAAGGTACAACAAAGGTAATAAATCTTGAAATCAGATAAGACAACCTGATCCATGGGCTGTACTTTTGGTGTCATATTTGGCAGAAGGTATACCACTTCAACAGGGATGCAGCTCTCAGGGTTTTTGGGGTGGTCTGGGGAGTTGTCAAGCACCAAAAATTATCTAGGCTCATTGTTATTTTCCTTACAATAACACTTCACTGCAGGTAAAAAAAAACATGAAACATGGCACTGCTGGAGGATATCAAATGTAACCAAAGTTCTCCTATTTGACTTCCATATGACAGACAAAAGTTCTTTAGAAAAACTCTTCATGGCCTGTGGTGTTTTGGAGTGGTATACGAGCATAGGTTTAACTTAAAATCTCCCAAAGAATTACTCCCCTCCCAGTAGGAGAGTTAGATTATCTTTGGCAGCCTTGAATTCAGATGCATGCATTTCATTTCAGGAGATGGATGTGTGAGACAGCAGACACTTCCAAAAAGTCCAGTTTCGTCGACATTAAAAACAAGCTTGGGTGGATTACTGCCTTGTTTGATTATTTCTTTGACAGTGCTGGGGAATTTCCAGGCTGTTTACTCATCAGCACTTGCTGCTTCACCACTGATGAGTACTCTGAAGTTTGCGACGTTCAAACCATCCACAGTTAACTGCAAATGTTTGCTTGATTCATCTTCTGCTTCTTGTAAGTAGGTAAAAATGCTCTTAGCCTTTTTTCATAATCAACATCTGGCTTAATGGCACATGTCACTGCATTTGGTCTTCTATCCAAATTTTTAGCCTACTATTTCCATTCTTTCCAACAGAGGGTTTGGGTACGCGTTAACTTAGCAGAAGATAAGAATGTTGCGGTCCGATTTAAGGTTTTGATCTTATCAGCGTTTTTCTTGTTCGAACAGATGATGACAATTTAAAGAATGGCCAACATCCACTTGATGCTTACCCATTTCTAATAATCTCAGCACTTTCATTTTCACCTTTAACATGATACAATTACATGAAGATTTCACTTCATTCCACCACCATCACATGCAGATCTTTTACCACACATTATGGATAATAATTACATGAATTTTAATCAAAATACACTGAAAATAAGCAAAGAACAGAAAGACAACATGTACCATGAAGAATGACTCTCTGAGAAGGGAAAGTTCTGATTGGATGAGAGATAGGAGACACTGTTCTCATTGGCTGACTGGGTATAAACAATGATGGCTGCCACCACAAGACTTTTAAATGCTTGAGTGTGACTTTCTGACTTCAACTAATAATTTTTTCATTTTTTGATTTTTTAAAGTATTTATGAAATGATTTATTTACCATGAGCAATATAACAAATCAGCATTAAATGAGGTATTGTGTAATACACTAACAGAATTAGTCATTACACATTGGTCAGGATTAACTAATCAACTGTACAGGTGCATCTCATAAAATTAGAATATCGTGGAAGAGTTCATTTTTTTCCATAATTTAATTCAAGCAGTGAAACTTTCTTATATTCTAGATTCATTACACACAAAGTGAAATATTTCGAGCCTTTTTTGTTTTAATTTTGATGTTTACGGCTTACAGCTCATGAAAATCAAAAATCCACTGTCTCAAAATATTAGAATATTTCATAAGATCAATAAAAAAAAAGGATTTATAATATAGAAATGTCGAACTTCTGAAAAGTATGTTCATTTATGCACTCAATACTTTGTCGGGGCTCCTTTTGCATGAATCACTGCATCAATGCAGCGTGGCATGGAGGCAACCAGCCTGTGGCACTGCTGAGGTGTTATAGAAGCCCAGGTTGCTTTGATAGCGGCCTTCAGCTCGTCCGTATTGTTGGGTCTGGTGTCTCTCATCTTCCTCTTGAGGGGTTCAGGTCAGGCGAGTTGGCTGGCCAATCAAGCGCAGTAATACCATAGTCAGCAAACCAGTTACTAGTAGTTTTGGCACTGTGGGCAGGTGCCATGTCCTGCTGGAAAAGGAAATCAGCATCTCCATAAAGCTTGTCAGCAGACGGAAGCATGAAGTGCTCTAAAATCTCCTGGTAGACGGCTGCGTTGACTTTGGACTTGATAAAACAGTGGACCAACACCAGCAGATGACATGACACCCCAAATCATCATTGACTGTGGAAATTTCACACTGGACTCCAACTTCCTCCAGACTGTGGGACCTTGATTTCCAAATGAAATGCAAAATTTACTTTCATCTGAAAAGACGACTTTGGACCACTGAGCAACAGTCCAGCTCTTTTTCTCCTTAGCCCAGGTAAGACGCTTCTGACATTGTCTCTGGTTCAGGAGTGGCTTGACACTAGGAATGTGACACTTGTAGACCATTTCCTGGACACGTCTGTGTGTGGTGGCTCTTGATCCCCCAAGTTCTTGAATCAGCTTTGCTTGACAATCCTCTCAAGGCTGCGGTAATTCCTCTTGCTTGTGCACCTTTTCCTACCGCACTTTTCCCTTCCAGTCAACTTTCCATGAATATACAGCACTCTGTGAACAGCCAGCCCTTTCAGCAATGACCTTCTGCGGCTTACCCTCCTTGTGGAGGGTGTCAATGAGTGTCTTCTGGACAACTGTCAAGTCAGCAGTCTTCCCCATGATTGTGTACTGAACCAGACTGAGGGATTCATGGTATTTATACTGCATAAATAGTGATTTACTCAAACTCTAAATGGAATATTCTAATATTTTGAGATACGTTTTTTTCTATTTTTTTTAACTGTAGGCCATAATTATCAAAATTAAAATTAAAAATTGCTTGAAACATTTTAGTTTGCATGTAATGAGTCTAGAATATATACAATTTTCTCTTTCTGAAATAACTGACAAAAAATACTGAACTCTTCCACAATGTTCTAATTTTTTGAGATGCACCTGTATATATATATATATATTTTTTATAAACTTAAACACCTTTCAATTTTTCTCCAAATCTTTTCAGTCAGAATTATTCCAGATTTCAGTACATTTAAACCAAAAGTAAAAGTTCAAATCTATTCCAGTCTATTTCAAATATATGTAATTGCCTTTTCACCTCTGAATTTTTCAAAACCCGTATTAATAATTACTAATTCCAAAACATTTCCTTTCTTTTGTTTTAACTTTTGCATCATAAATCACTGACCAACCAAACACAAAGACTAATAACTATCAACAAGCAGATTGGGTAAAATGGTTATAACCGCATCCACTACACAACTATTAGAAACTTTATTAAACAATCTGTTCCTCTACTTTAACACCATTTTCAGCTAATGCATATACACTATTAGAAAATACTTTTACTGTATGACTGATCTTAAGGATTATTAATTCTATTAGCATCAGCAATGCCAACAAGGGAAAAAAGCTACCCAAGGAGCCAGAGAATACCTAAGAAACCCAAGCATATGTAAAGTGCATGTAGTATTTTTAAAACGAAATTCAAAAATGCCCTTCATCTAGAGTGATTGAAGAAATGTGCCATCTGAAAACATTACCAATTTCAGATTGCTATAAATATCTTCTAATTTGAAGCACACAATGTCTATATAGCACATCACATTTTTTGTATGCTGCCAGTCCCAGTAGCATCGAGTGAGTGATCATTCAGCAAACAAACTCGTCAAAAACTTCTTACCCAGCACAATGACAGAGCTGTCAAGAAACAAAGTGAATTGGTGCAATGAATTGATTTTGGTAAAGTAATTGATAATTTTGCCACAAAAAGAGAGCACATAAAATGCTAAAATGATGCCTTTATTTCATCTACACATATATAGGCTTCCTTTAAAACAAACATTATTATAAAGATACATTTTGTTAACGAATAAATTGTCTTTTGATTAAAGCCTGCAGCTTAAGATTGGTAAAACGGGACATATGAAAAGATGTGTCCTGAAGGCCGAGTCAGCTGTCAGTCAGTTCCCCTGATTAGTGTTCAAACAATATTAATAAATCTGTCTGAAAAGCAAGCCACACTCAGTGGCTAGCAGCAGCATCTGTCACAGCCTAATTTTTGTATAAAACATTAAAGCCTAGTCATGTGACCAACAGGATAACTGTTCCCAACATCCATCATAACTACCCCAATGTGTTTTCCATGTAAAAATGCCCGCAGTAAGAAACGGTCTACCCAAGACCAAAAACAACAAATTACCTTGCTTAAGCTAACACCTGCCCAATAAAAACTCTTCCCAAATGACAAATTGCCTGGTTTGATGCTCCCCACTTCATTGTTTGGACTTTAATGTTGTTTGTTTAGCTGTTTTCTTGATAAAAACTAATTTAGTTTTCTGGATTGCCTGTTAAAGCTGTTGCAATTAAAGGATGAATTGTTTGTTTTATAATTAATTCAGAAGTCAGTTAGGAAGTAACCAGGTAGATAAATAAATGGAGAAACAGATGAATGAACTAAAACCCTAATATTATTTATTTAAAAATATATTAAGCAAATATAAAGGAAAAAAGGAAAGGAAAGGAATAGTTCTGGGCTAATTTACATTAAAAATTTGTAACACATGCTGTACATTGTTAAAATTTGCCATGAGAATCCCGTAAAGTAGCCCTCTGTCTAATTTATAAAGTTTCCAACATGGCAGTGTAAATAAAACGGTTTTTTTTATCTGTTGACCAGTTAACATTTTACATTTCTTGAAGTCTGTGCTAAATAAACAAACATGTACAGGTCACGGACTATTAACAAGTTAGCTCTGATAACAACAGTGAGAACAGCTCAATATTACAACTTCATTCCAGAAAAACTTTCAACGGTCATAAGAATACCCACCGAGAAATTAGCATATGAAATTGACATCGGGACATCCAAAACTATTTTAAGAGAAATATTTCCTGACTCGTGCTCTTTAAACACAGTGTTTGTTTGGTCTATGCAAACATCTAAAAATTTGTTGACACCACAATCACATCTCAATGTAAATGCATTCATCAGTTATGTACACAGAAAGAACATATACACAAATTATTGAAATATTACAAAGACAACTGATAGTGTTCGCACCTTAAGCTTTACCTGATTTAAAAAACAATCTAGTTCTGAGAAACCAATTTGTTCAGATGTCTTCCATGTGGTTGCTCATAACAGGATTGATGGTATGAATAAACCAGCAGTACAAGTAGTTTTTATCACCGTAATATGTATTCTTCAGGTTCTCTCTAAATTTTTATTGAAATAATAGCTGGCTTCTAGAGGTCGCTATTATTTGTTGTTATCGAGTTCTGCTGAAAGCGAAGTTATTGTTAACTCACTGCCAAGTTTATACTTTAACTATCAGTAAAACACAGATAATGTTTACCTCAAGTGTTCTCAATCTGTTCTCCTCAACATACATCTATTCTAATTTACCTAATATATATTTTAGTACCTTGTCTATCTTGTTTCCAACCAGCATTTTTATCAAGTCATGTTTTGTCGCAAATGTTTCCAACTCATTCAACCAAGCATCCAACTTCCCAAAGGACTGCTTACTGCAAACATCATACACTGTGAAAAGAAACAGTAACTCAATATTAGTCTCCACTGCACCAACTAAAAGTAGACTACGTTGTCTGCCTACAGCAATGGATAATGTGATATGAGGATCCAGTTTCTAGTCAGGTGACTTCTAAGTGAAGCTCAAAGAGAATTCTGATAGCACACAGATTCTGAAATAGTGAGAGGTGGAACTCTTCTCCGTAAATATATCTAAATGATCAGGACTCCGACTGTTCAGACTGATTAGGAAAATTAACCCTAATGAAGTTACAGACAGTGAGGTCTTAATGGTGCATTTAAGAGTTTTGAAAGTATGGAGTGTTACTGGAAGGACGATACATGCATCTGAAATTTTAGAATTGTTAGTTTTATTACCAAATGAATCCCAACAACTGCATTGTAAAGCTAGCACCCTTCCCTTACTAGCTCGGTTCACCCTCTTTAAGGCAATCTCTCTAAATGCCTAACATCACTGTGGAAAATCAGCCATAGGTTTGCATATCGTCAAATGCCAAACTGAGTTCTTAATGGCTGCTAGTGTTCTCAGCTAAACTACCTCCCTTGTATATTCCCACAATCAACAGTTAGGTATATACAAACTCATGGATGACTTCCAAAATAGGATGGAACATGCAAAGTACATATCTTGTCCAATTTAATGAATTGCCATGAAGAGACTGTAAGAAAAAAGGAATTAGTTTCATATTGTAAATGCCAAAACCCATAGTTTTCAAACTAACACAAACATAGCTCGTATCTCGAAACGCCATCAAAAGGAAACATTAAAGAAATAATGATAAAAGAAGAAACACCTCTCTTGTTTTCTTTGAGCAAAAGGAAATTATATATAGGTGCATCTTTGAGGCTAAGATTGTTTGATCAGAAGTGAGACTGTTGACCACATGGCAAAGGGAAGTGACCTTCGACCTTTGTCACAAGTATGCAGGTGTACTGCCTTTTCTTTAAATTGGTTATCAGATATCACTACACAACTCAAGACACCAAAGCACTTTCTTTTTCAGAAACCTACAATCATGGATGTAAAATACCGAATTTTCATCCTTCATAAAATTGAAACATAATTATTAACATTAGTTTTTACATTAGAACATACATATGAATTAATTGTTGTTTTGAGGTAGTAAGCTATTTTAAAAATGACATACTTTACTATTAATTTTCATTGCTCAAAGATAATGTTAATTTTTTTGTGGTTTTCAAGAATCACCAAATCAAAACCATGTTACCTTCTCTCAATTAAGTAGCTGATTTTATTTATCAGAATGTTGTAAACCTGCGCACTTGATTCCCTTTAGATTTCAGACAGCTATTTAACTTCAGCCATCTTCTTTGAACTTGTAACGAAAACAAGAACTGGTTTGTCGCAGTGTAGAAGAGCTGTTGTAACTCCTCATAGCCAGGCCTTCTGAGGAACTATTTATTTTAATGGCAAGGGGAGCAGTGTTAGGTGATTTACTGATAACCACAACCTCCATAAACTTGATGGTTGCACTTAGTCCTTGGAAATTAAGACCAAATTTCTGCCAAAAGTTATAATAATTAGCTGGGTACTTCCCAATGGTAAGTAGAAATATTTGGAAAATTTCATTAATTCTTGTAAAAGCAAAACATCCTGTGTTTTTGAACCCATGTATTCGTGCACAAGTCAAGTTTATGCTCTACTGAAAGTACTGTCACCACCTTCTTGGAGAATTCTGTCCTAACTTGGAAGAGGAAATCTCTCAGCAATTAGCTAGGTGTTGGGAACTAGTTAGCCCTGGTGACTAAACAAATTATCTTGGTATGATTAGCAGCTCTTGTGAGAAATCAGAGTGCCAATCAATAGTTTCCCACAGAACTTCCACCACATGTACCTGGGAGACACCCATATGACCAGCTGGTGCCATAGAGTGAGAAAAAAACTACACCAGGGATATATGCCAAACCAAGCTAGTCCAAACTGGGATTAAAGCATGGACCTACAAACATAAACATGACAGTCCAGTAGTCTACCACTGGATGCTGGCAACCCTTAGCTAGCAGTTACTCACCGAGAATGACACCCTGGGCTCCTCGATAGTAACTTGGAGTCAGAGTCCGGAACCTCTCCTGACCAGCAGTATCCTAGAGGCAGCAAGAAAAGGTTCAAACAAAAATATACTTTCTGAATCTGCACTTAAAAATAGAGAAAAATTTGCAACATAAGAAAACCTTGCAAATATTAATTCTAAAATTTTTTCTTTTTAATTTAAATGCAATACACATGCAGCATTGTTGTCAATGTTTTTTTCAAATCTATAGTATAAAATCATAATGATTTTAAAGCAATATCAAATGACGTCAAGAAAGTTCCATTCATGCTGTACATTCTTCATTTTCTTTATAATAAATTACGGTAGTCCAAGACAAATAAAGGGAGCTTACCCATATAGCCAATTTTGCTTTGTTTCCATCAACTGTCAGAGTTTTCACCTTGAAATCAACACCTATTTATAAATTTAGATAAAAAAATATTTATATCAGATTATTACATGATAAGAGTTATGAGAGACCTAAAATAAATACTAACAGACAAACAATCCCATTCAAAAACAATTATTTGAAGCTTTAATGAGTAGTTTTTCACAAAATCTTAAAAGCAAGCAAATGCACAGAGAAATTGTCCAGTTATCAGAATGGGTTGTAATGACATTCATGAACAAACAAAAGCCAGCCATTTGAAATGGATAACTTGGAACTAGAGATGCAAACAAAACGAAGGCCAGAATACACCCAGTATTCTAAAAGCACAGGGATGATGGCATCATCAATCCTGTCACCATAAAAAACATCTTTAAACAAAGCAAAGCTACAAATTATCTATATTACTAATCAATCATCTGGAGTTTTTCCAAGATGCATTTCTCTATCCAAAATCCATGTGTAAAAATCAAACCCTTCATGAAAATTAAGAAAAATAATACAGTGCCCTGACAATAATTTGGCCACCTGATACTATTACAGTTAGTTTGCTGAAGAAACTGTGTTAAAATCTTTACATTAATATTTAATCAAGCCAGCTTTAGCAGCATGAGAAGCCTTCACCCTTTCAGGCATCAAATCAATGAAATTCTGTATCGTGGTCTGGTCTAGGTTTTCCATATCAGTAAGATCTTCCTAAAGTTTTTCTTTAATGCCTTGATTACTTTCTTGTGTGAGAAAATTTCACTCATAACCTCACACACCCCCTTCCAGGTGTATGGAAACAGAGACAGTGAGAGAGAATCTTACACATAACTTCATCCTACCTGATTAATGCTATCTTTTTTTCTCTTGCCAGCTGCTTGACATGTCTCTTAGAAGTGGATTTGTGCAAGGAAATAATTTTTTTCTGAAATTATCTTGCCATCGGATAAATCAATCTCAAATTTCTGTCCAGGTCTAAAAAAATGTCTAAAAATTGTACATGCACATATTTAATATATTTAACATTTTTAATTTTAAAAATCTAATTTAATTTATTTTTCTGAACTCATTTTCAGCCTAATGTGATATAATTTTTGTCTTGTGATTTTGTACACAGATTAATATTTTGTTTAGTTTTTTAAAAAAATCAGAGGAAATATTTACACTGTACTCAACAGCAAGACTCATTAGCATAGTATTACATAGCTCAAATACAATCATATATTAAGTAATGTATCATCAGACTGTTCTCAGATGCATCAAAGACCTGTAATTTTTGTGATGCATAAGTTACTAACAGTAATTAAAGAATATTATTTTAAAAATTCACAGTAACTTGTTCAGGATTAAACAGCTAAAATGTCTACTGAGAAATGCAGTAATTCAGAGAGATTCTGATATTCTGTTAATTTTATTATCTGAAAATATAATAACAATGAAATGCTCAGCAGAGGCAAAATCAAGGCCTGGGCCATTTCTTACCCTTTAACACACTCATCATACTTGGCAAGAGTAAAAAATGATGATATAGATGCTGCAACTATCAATTCCACATTCTGTTTGTTTCCCCAAGTAAAATAAGACCATGGCTTGAACCACACACTTTATATTATAATTTATTGTAACATATTAATACTAGAAATGTTCGAATGAAACTCAGATGGACACAACTTGGCAATTCCATTTAAGCCAAAGTACACCAATTTCTTCAAGGAAGATAACCTTGGTGAGGGAGTGTAGTGCCAGAATTGGCTACTAGAAAGTGTTACCAATCCCACACCATCAAGGAACCCAGCCGAAGCACTTCAGACTTCGGCATAAAAAAGTCGTACTAGAATTCTCCATTTTTCAGTTGTAGGAAGAAACCCATGTGGCTGGCTGCTGAAGAAGAGCAAGAAGAAACCATGCTAGTGAGGTAAGCCAGACTGAGCCAATTCAGACTAGATCTGAACTCAGGCTCCCATCTTAGAAGTCCAAGGCTAGGGTTTTGGCTGGTGCTGCCTACTTTGAATATCCAGTAGTTTGTAAATATGCAAAGCAAAAATCTGAAAATAAATAAATTTAGTAAAGCAACAAATTGCCAATAGCCTTTTTAGGTTTTCATGAACCTCAAGTTTTTAGTTGAATGTATATGGAGGTAATTTCTTCTAGAGCCTGAGAACCAGTGTCATGTTTCAGCCATCAGGTTACAGCACCAACTACAGAGACGGCTTACCTATTGTTGATGCCTGCTCGGGATCAAAGGTATCATCTGTGAATCGCAGCAACAAACTGACAAGAAAAAATATAAAACAAAAGGCACCTGTTAAAAACTGAATAAACTCATTATATACAAATCAGATGAAGCAAAATACTGAAAGAACAAAAATCTGGCAAATGCATTTCTTTATACAGTGAATAGGATTAGCATTTTCAGTTTAAAAAAAAAAAAAATTATAGTTCAAATTCACAACATTACTTAAGTGTTTTTATTTCCTTTGTAAATTCTAACTGTTTTAGTGCATCACTGAAAAAGTCAGGAGGATTTACAAGACTAAGAACCGCTTCTTGGTATGGCTCTGAGGATAATACAGTTGTTGTACCTTCTGACCATGGATCAAGCTGAATGCTTCAATGGTCATGAACATTTCTCTAGAGTTTTCTATGTAAACATGCAGAGGATGACAACTTACTTGATTCATGTGAACAAGTGCACCATAAAAGTAGCCCGATATATTTCAATGCTGTATAAAAGTCTAGTTTTATACACTGATCAAAACTATATAGGGATACTCTGGTATAAACTGTACAGATTTATTGAGGATAGAATATTCTCACAATTCAAAAATGACCATAAGTTTGACACAAAGTTCATTTTGTGCAATATCTGAACATTGTTCAATTCATTTTAGTGGTGTCATAATAATGGATAGTCACTACCTACAAACACTAAAGTAACACGACTTTTAGCAGCATGTATTGCCACCTCTGGCTTGCACTATGGCATTGCACATCCGAGTCTTGTGGCAGTGTGTTCCACACCAAGAGATGTTCTATGTAGTTCAGGTCTGTGGAATAAGCAGGCTATGTAAGACACTGAATATTTTCCTCTTGGAGGTGGTTTATACCCATTCTTGCATGATGGAATCTTGCATTATCATCCATGAAGATAAACTGGTTGGTTACTAAATTGTATTTAACAATGGATACTATATCTCGCAATGGGAAAGTGATACTTGCTCAAGCAATGGATTTAAACTAAGACGGCTCAAGCCAATACATCCATCCACATTCTCAGTATGCGTGGCTCCACATGGACTTAAATGTTTGACACTATGGCATATGCAAATAAGACCACATCCAGGTAGCACTGATCTGTAAGTTCCATTACAGAAAATAAGCTCACTTTTGTGATCACATGACAACATATAAAATCCTAACCCACCCCAACCTTGTCCTGCAGTGTGATAGTATTAAGTGTGTGAGAAATACTGTATGTCAGGTGTACAGATTAACAGAGTAGCCACTTTTGTGTAGTCCAGTCAGAGAGTTGGGTGCTGCAGACTTCCTGCAATTCTTTATGGATGGCATATACATTGATGGTGCAGTTATATCAAACCAGACAGGTGATGTAACAATTATCACAGCAGTCAGTAATGCTGTGATTCTTCCATTCCAGGTCTTTCACAAACTGAACAAGTCTATGTACCTCTGCCATATCTGTGAATACTTCCAGTCCATACCTAGCTATAGATAGGTATCAGTGCTCATCAGCAAGTCATTACTGAAGTGCCATACTCGCATTGTTTTTAACTGCATTATGCAAACATTTGTGACAGGCTTTATGCACACTTGGCCCATACCTTTGCTATGCAAATCTGGAATCACCTGACAGCAGCAAGACTTTTGAAGGTAGACTTCACCAAACTCCACCAAGAGACAAAGAACTTGGTGTGGCATCTGAAGAAATGTAATTGTCCCATGACTAAGGCCTTAGAGTTGAAGGATCAAAGACACTAGATAAGGCAGCTACAACCAGATGGTAATACATATGACTGTAATATCTTCTCTTTAAAAAAATTACATATAAAACAGCAGTGTACAGATAAGATATGATAGTTTAATTGTTTAAGAGACCAGGAAATAAATGCGTAAACCATAAAGCAATGTAACAATGCCAATAAATTATTAAAAAATTAAATATAAGAACTGCTTTGTCAAAGATAATAATTAATCTGGATGGTTCACTTTCTAGAAACAACACAAAGAAAACATATTTCTTATTTTTCTAAATTTGGGAATTCAGCTCCTGAATTCATTGAAGACCACTGACTCTGATGGATGCCTTAGGTGGTGACATCAGTACACAGAGGTTCGTACATAATCTGTATTGTTTCCCACAATTAAATCTCAAGTAACAAAGAATGGTCTACAGTTTGTAATTTAACATACCTTTACAAAAACTAAAGCATTCGGGCTTTTATTTCATAGGTGTTACCAGCACAGCTAAGATCAAAAAGATTAAAAAATCTGTCCTCCCGCATGTACATCTGAAGGTGGCACTAAAACAGTAATGGAAGAACCTATAGCAGATATCTTTAAGAAAGAATGAAATGGAACCAATCAGGTTGACAGTTATGAAGAAAGGCATTACAGCATTCTAAAAAAAGGGGGGGGATAATGGTTGCATGTCTAGCAGGTGCCATAGTGGCCAGGGCAGTTTCACTAATAGAATGCTCCAAGATGTCAGTCGTTTGAGTTTAGCAGAAATGGAAAAAGGTAAAGAAAATATCCTGCTGCAACCAGGAATTGTGGATGCAAATGCATAGTGACAGAAAGAGGAAAAATGCAGCCACATAGGATAGTAAAGTCCAACTGTCATCAGACAATAGATCAACAATTCATATCCACCTGTCTGTACATTGCAATGAATGCACTAAAGCATAAACCACTGATCAGAGTTAACAAAATGAAAAGACGCCTCGTGGGGTGCAAGAAGTGCAGACATTGGACTAAGAAATACTGGTGAGAAGTGTTGTGGTCTGACAAGTCACCCATTTTAGCACAGATGGAAGACAGATTTGGAGATAGCCACATGAATCACTCCACAACTCTTGTGTAGTCCTGACTGTCCAGACCTCTGGTAGCAGAGTCATGGTTAGAATATTTTGCTAGCATACTCAGAGTGCCTTGGTCCCTCTAGAAAGCAGAATGAATGTTAATGGTTACTTCAGTGTCATTTCCAATTAAGTGCATCTATTATGTGCTTCATGAGTAGTCTGCAGAAGGCCACTTCTAAGATGACAATGCTCCCATCTACTGCACCCACCTTCTGCATTCACGGATGGAGGAACACAACAAAAATTTTAGGTATCTCCCTTGGACAAAAGAACAATTTATGAATCTCAATCTAATTGGACATGTGTGGGATGAACTTGAAAGATGCATTCAGCATCACAATCCTCTGCCTACCTCACTCCATACATTGCTTATATTATTGATTAGATAAGGAGATATCCCTTAGGACAGCAACTTGTGGATTCTGTGCCACGTTGTGTCAAGACTGTTACTCGAGGAAACCAACCAACCAACCAACCAGCATATAAATGTAAAAGCTGTCACTAGTAAAACAACCCACAGGAAAATATCCTAGTGAGAGAGGCAAGCTACTGCCTTCTGTCATCCATGCCAGCAAATATCGGAGCACAATATTAAGCTTGTCAAAATTAGATTACACATTTACCAAGAAAGTCTTTTAACTAATGGAACAAGGTTCGAGAAGTTGTGATCACACGCATATTGATACCATGTATAAATTCAAGCATCTGCTGTCAAGTGTGAATATTCAGAATCAAGTAAGCTCACAGCATGAATCTAAAAACAACTTGCAACAAACTGCCTCAATGAAATATTCATCTCTAAAAATTCTTGCAAGACAAGGAATACCCGTGATAACAATAATGCACTGGCTGAATAAAAGACAACATGGAGTTCACTAGAAATTTATAAGATGATCCTGAAACTTATAGCTCATTCATTATTACAAAAATTTGGTAAAATTATCAAGGAAAGAAATTAATATACAGGGTGTTCCAAAAGTCTTGGGCACATTTGAAGTCCCCATATCTATTTAACTATGAATGGTAGTAAGATAAAAGTTGTGTCATTTTAAAGCTAATTACATTAATTTTTTTGTAAGGCTATTGATTTTTTTTATTTCTTTTCAGATATTAAGATTTTTTTAGATATCTTTTCAGATTTTTTAGTTAATGGATAAATTGAGCGAGAAAGAGTCTGGTGACTTCATTTTCCAACAGGAAGGAGTGCCACCACACTGGAGCCTCAGGGTTAGACAGTTTCTGAACATAAAACTGCCAGACAGATGGATTGGAAGGTCTGGGCAGAATGATCACGATCTCATGTCCTGGCCACCCAGATCTCCAGATCTCACACCATGCGATTTATTTTTGTAGGGATTTGTGAAAGGATTGGTATATGTGCCCCCTATTCCCAGAGACGTGGATGAGCTGAAGGCACGAATAACAGAAGCTGTTTCAACCATTGACAATGCAATGCTGGGACGCGTTTGGCAAGAATTGGACTATAGGCTTGATGTGTGTCGTGTGACCAATGGTGCTCACATTGAACATCTTTGAACATTCCATGTAAAAATTGAGATTACATGCTTTCTGAATTTACCAGATGCGTTTTTATATCCTTAATAGTTTCCGAGATATTCATTGTCAAAATGTGCCCAAGACTTTTGGAACACCCTGTACATAGTGGCAGATGAAACAGCAGATGTAACACAATGAACAGGTGTGCATTATAGTGAGGACTGTTTCTCAGAATTTGGAAGTGGATAAGTATATACTAGAGCTTTATACCCTTGAAAGGTGTGATGCAAAAACCATCACTGACATAATTCTGGACATAATTCACTGCTTCAATTTAGACATTGTATTATTCGTGGAGAATGTCAAGATTTTGCATCAGCTATGTTGAGGTGGGTAGCAACATGAATTCAAGGCATGAAGCCTAGGGCTTTGGCACACAGTCAGATGCACTCACTCAATCTCACAATCCAAGATAGTGTTTCTCAAGTTCTTATGTCTTGTCAACAATTTGGTAAATTTTTTAAAGGATATTCCTAAGTTCTATGCTACTGTATAAAAAGTTGCCATGGAACTTAACTGCTCCCAAGATCATAAAGGGCCCATGTGCCCCACTAGATTTACATTGCAATTCCATTCGTTGCTTGGTATTCAGAAAAAATTAATTGTGTTATCTGTTGCCTTATCAGAAGTTAAAACTGGATCAAATGACAATAAAGTACACAAACAGTTGCAAAGTTGAAATATTTCTGCTAAAGAAATTTTGTCAATCCACAAAAGGTAGTTTTCAAAAAAATAAGATTGGAGATTTCTTTTGACACTTTTTTTGGATTCAGCAATGTCTTGCAAAAGATTATGTTGCAGATAAGCCAAGAATTCCTTGATGACAAAAATGTCCTGAAAGATACCAGGTTGGTAGCAGTGATGGAGACCAATTTGACATGCTCAAGCAATACAACTGCTCAGTTTTTCCATATTGATAATACAATCTCTTATCTGACCAGAAGAATTGAAGACTAAAGTATCCTTATCCTGCAAGTAATAGAAAACATATTACAAGATGTCTACAATGATGATATCTCTGAAGCTGATGTCACCAATATAATGGAACATCAGAGTGATGACATTAACTCTCACCACCTGAATGCACAAATGAAAACAGTGTAAACATGAAAGATACTGAATTTGATTGAAATAAGAACCTGAGATTAGTCTTGACTAATCCACTGAAAAAAAATGGTTGCAAAGACCATCAAGTTGTGCCTTCTGTATCTCAATCAATCCTCAGTAGCAACATGTGAGAGGTTTCTTGCATCTGCATCATGTGAAAAACTACCTACAATCCATCCTGACTCAAGTCAGAGCTAACCATTTACTTTTACTAAATGTGTACAAAGGTAATGAGATGAACCTCTCAGAGCTGATACTAACAGTCAAATCTAAAAATGAGATGAGAAAAAGATGTTTCTAATTACTCTATAATTTTTTTTTACAAAAATTCATATAATAATTTTGTTTAAAACCATGAATATTTGTTAATTATTAAGAAATAATCTACTAAAAGTAAATAAATAGTTGGACATAAAAATAGGCTATAAAATGTACCCTGCATCCCTAATAATAATAAAAAATCTATACCTGTGAATATTTCTTATGATCTGTTACTTATAAGTTTTTTTCAATTTTAATTCTGTTTCTTAATGTTTCCCTCTCTAGAGAGAGAGAGAGAAATCAGTTTTGAGGGAGTACAAAGATAAAGGTTTAAATGGAATCTTAGCTTCAGAGGGTGGGGGCATGAGGTCCTTTATCTCACAAGAAACTAGGTTACTGTGCTTAAAAATTAACTCAGAGCACACTTGCGCTGTAAGCTAAACAGAACATTTTAATAATTTACAGGTATAGCAACTAAATGTCTGAAATTAAATATTTGGTTCTTAAAATACAGTTACCCGGGAATCTGTGGAGCTCTATAGCTGAGACAGTGGGAAGGTTAACTAACCTTTGATGCAGACAAGGAGTTTGGTAAAAATAATCCAAAGTAAACACCAGTTTGCTGAACCTCACCCACAATAGCTCACTTTGCTGACAGGTGCTGTACAGCCTCTTCAAAGCTTTTGTTTACTGCATCTATGAAATACGCTAATTCTATATTAGTCAGCCTACTGTCTATCGTAAAATCTTCGTATTTAAAGTGATATAGACTAGATGAAATGTTTTAAACATCAGATAGATTAAAAATAATCATAGATGTTGACACTTGTTTTTGAAACAATCTATAAATATTATTCTATACACAGACTGGGTTAGATAATTTATTTGTTCAGATATAATCTGGCTTAGTAAATGCTATTTTTCATGCATGCATTCAATAAAAACTACAAGAGGGTTTATATTTGTTCTGAGTTGTGATATTTTATGTGAGAATGTTAATGGGCATCTTTGTTTTTTTGGAATAGTTATAATCTGGAAACTGTTTGCTGCTTCAGGTGTTTTGGTATAAGGCTGTCTCACTTGGTGAACTATGCCATTATTCATCAATGGGGTTTGGCAGAATTGAGAATAACCAATTTATTCTGGGAAGGTGCATTTGGTGAGGGAAACTGAACAGCTGATGTTTTCTGAGTCATACAAAATGTAAAAATAAATCCTTAGAATTCAGGGGAAAATCAACAAAAACTCTATTTCAAAACTGACTGAAGGAAAACTCTAATATAATAAGCACACATCCGCAAGCCAAAGTCACGTTAGAAACCTCATGTCTCGTGTGATTTGTCTTAAATTTAAAGACTTGTTTTATAGAGAGAGATATCTCAGAACACCTGGTATTTCATGTACAAAGAATGAATATCACTGATGTGAAGCAGGGTAAAATCAGTTTCAGTTGTCAAAGTGAGGACATCTCTAGCCACAAAAAGGAAACATCCTCAAGTTAATGCGTAACAACTCTATAGGTTACTACTGGACCTGGAACAGGGACAGGGGAGACTGATATATAACCTTACTACAGATTTTTCTTCACTTCACTTGTCCCATAACCCGTAGGTCGTTGGGGCACCTCAAGAGGTGTGTCTTGGACACTACAGATTATACTTATCAAAAAGAGAAAAAAACAATGAGAAATTAATTCTGCATGTGCTAAAATTAACTGACAAGAAGCATAAAAACCACATTAGCGTGACACTGACTACCATAGCCAATATACCATACCACACACAAGGCAGAAAGGTATATAAACAAAAATATCTTATAATGCATTTAAAAAATGCAAATAAAAATAAAGATAGATAAAAATATTTAAGAAATGTGATATAGTGATGAATGACTGTGTGCATTTTTTTATCGTTAAACAACATTTTATTGACAAAAACTTCTTGAAAACAATGTTTTAAAAACAAAACGCTTGCTGCATCCAGTGATCAACCAACCTTCAACACCAAGTGTCCTCCAAAAACTTTTGGCATCAATGACAGAGCACAGCCTTGAGCTGCTGAAGAGTATTGGCAGGGTCTTGATGCCAAACTCTGTGGCCAAAAATTCCCATGCAGGCTCCATCAGTGCCACTTCAAAAGAAAGTGCTAGCCATGGCTTGACAGCAATTTACTGTTCTCATAGAAACTGCAAGGAAATCCTTATGGTAGGTCGGTGAGCACTATTCTGCTGTAGGAGGTTTGAGTTGATGTTCATGTGAAGAAAATAGCACAACATGATTTTGAAGATCATCAATCCTTTAGGTAACCACATTTACTGGACCTCAAAAAAAAAAAAAAATTGCAGATATGTGATCATCCAAGCATATCTTACAACCCCAAAGATTTCTCATTTACACAGCAATCTGCTCTATGTTACCTCGTGCCACCATACTCTTACTTTTCTATCAACATGTGACATTGAAGTGGCTGGCTCTCATCTGTGAAGGCATTTCTTCAACTTGCACAACAGTATATAACAATTATCTTGAAAAACACGAAGCCACAAAAAATATGGTGCCCTGATAACAGGGATCGGATATAAAATCATCTTGTACACAACTGTATCTCATGTAAGCAGTTTCACGTGGTACCTAGGTGCGCGAGTTTCTGTCAGAGGCAGTTAGGGCGTAACTTTTATATTTGGAGGTCCCCTAAGCAAAACATCCTGTGGAGAGGCCCCAAACAAGCTTCAAAATTGTACTTCCACGTTCACTGTATAGTTATTCCCCTGTAGAGTTGGACGTCACATTGCTAATCAATGACTTTGCCAAAAGAAAAGCCTGTTCATCTCATTTTACACATTAATATTGATAATTTATTCTCAATAATTAATATTGCTTCATCATACATTATTTATTTATGAGAGACCCAAAAGAACATGAAAAAAGGAAACAAAATATGATAGAATAAAATACAATAAGAGTTACATGGTATTTATTGTTGGTGGCACTTGCCAAAAAAATAATAAATAAAATAAAATTCCTTTCTTGCAATCTGTTTATTTATTACTCATTTATTTTCAATTATATTTAATTATGCCTTACTATCTTGTACATATATGCATACCACTTTACACAAACTTAACACTGTGAATTTACTTACTATTACTTCATGACCAGGTTTCAATCCCTCATTAAAACAACGCCAATACCCCAAAAAACATATCTACTACACCATGAGGATGAACCAAGTTAATGTTATTCCATTCCATGTATTTATACCTATTTGACCAAATCTCCATTACTATACTGATAAACAAAAACTAACCACCATGCTAAGGTAACAAATTACATTGGGCATACAGTGAGAGCAAACATTGAAAGTTTGTACAACATGAAGAATGAGGGCCAATTAAAGGAGAAACTACTTTCCAAAGTGAGGGATTTTGTTGTTTAATTTTTGTCTTTTACTTAATATACACAAAGTGAAAAAATTGTAACTAGTTATATGTTATCACTAATAAATATATAGCATTAAAAGGCTTCAAAATAATTACCTAAAAAGTAAAATTTTATTCAATGTAACAGCTCTTTCCTGAAATTGCATACTGAAGGCAAATGAAAAATGAATAGCCAAAACTGGTGTATAGATGTGTAATGTAAACAGATATCATCAGTGAATCTTCTTAGCTAAATGTCATCCAAATGCTGTCTGTCATAGTTATTGTGTATAGATTCTGTTGTTTATCCTCCGCCCGACACTGAAAATGGGCTCTTCTGCTGAACTTAGCCTAACCTTGTGCTGTGGTGCATCTTACCTCATCTGTACCAGCATGCTTGGTAAGTATGCAGTTCTTCACGTGTAATTAATATCCTGGAGTCTGTTTATGTAAGCAATACCGTCACAACAAAGCGTTTGTGTTTTAAATAGTAGCCTGTACATATGACCTGTTGTTGTTTATAAGCTAACCCTTCTTTCTGACCCCTTAGGTCCCATGTTCTTGATAAGCAACAACCCCTCATTCCTACCAAACAGGTTGTTCACGTGCATTTTGCTATCCTATTATCGCAATCACTCCCACCGCCTACCATCCTCGAAGTTTCGCTAAGCAGGTATACTGTTTGTTTGCTGAATATGGAGTAATTTAAATAACTGAGAATCCCTACAGTTCAAGAAAATAAAAAAAAAAAACTTTCACTAGAGGGGTAAAGACATCTACACAACTTAGCAGAATCGACAGTTTGTTCTTTTTACAACTTCGTATGGTTAATGGTAAAGAAGATGAAGCTGTATGTTAAGGTTCTGGGTAGAAAGGTGTAGGAATAAAGAGGCAGAGTATAATAAAGATAGTAGCCAGGTGTTGAGGATGTTGAAGTTGTAGGTGTAGTAATGAAGGAGATTATGTAGTAATAAAGAGAAGGATATAGTAATGACGGGGACGATGTAGTAATGAAGGGCAGGGTGTAGTAGTGAAGGGGACGATGTAGTAGTGAAGGGAAGGGTGTAGTAATAAAGGGGATGATGTAGTAATGAAGGGAAGGGTGTAGTAATGATGGGGACGATGTAGTAATAAAGGGCAGGGTGTAGTAGTGAAGGGGACGATGTAGTAATGAAGGGCAGGGTGTAGTAATGAAGGGGATGATGTAGTAATGAAGGGCAGGGTGTAGTAATGAAGGGGATGATGTAGTAATGAAGGGCAGGATGTAGTAGTGAAGGGAAGGATGTAGTAATGAAGGGGAGGGTGTAGTAATGAAGGGGACGATGTAGTAGTGAAGGGAGGGTGTAGTAATGAAGGGGTGATGTAGTAATGAAGGAAGGGTGTAGTAATGACGGGGACGATGTAGTAATAAAGGGCAGGGTGTAGTAGTGAAGGGGACGATGTAGTAATGAAGGGCAGGGTGTAGTAATGAAGGGGATGATGTAGTAATGAAGGGCAGGGTGTAGTAATGAAGGGGATGATGTAGTAATGAAGGGCAGGATGTAGTAGTGAAGGGAAGGATGTAGTAATGAAGGGCAGGGTGTAGTAATGAAGGGGACGATGTAGTAATGAAGGGTAGAGTGTAGTAATGAAGAGCAGGGTGTAGTAATGAAGGGAAGGATGTAGTAATGAAGGGTAGAGTGTAGTAATGAAGGGCAGGGTGTAGTAATGAAGGGAAGGATGAAGGGAAGGGTGTAGTAATGAAGGGCAGGGTGTAGTAGTGAAGGGGACGATGTAGTAATGAAGGGCAGGGTGTAGTAGTGAAGGAGACAATGCAGTAGTGAAGGGCAGGGTGTAGTAGTGAAGGGCAGGGAGTAGTAGTGAAGGGCAGGGTGTAGTAATGAAGGGCAGGGTGTAGTAGTGAAGGGGACGATGTAGTAATGAAGGGCAGGGTGTAGTAATGAAGGGGACGATGTAGTAATGAAGGGCAGGGTGTAGTAATGAAGGGGACGATGTAGTAATGAAGGGCAGGGTGTAGTAATGAAGGGTAGGGTGTAGTAATGAAGGGCAGGGTGTAGTAATGAAGGGAAGGATGAAGGGAAGGGTGTAGTAATGAAGGGCAGCATGTAGTAGTGAAGGGAAGGATGTAGTAATGAAGGGGACGATGTAGTAATGAAGGGCAGGGTGTAGTAGTGAAGGGCAGGGTGTAGTAATGAAGGGAAGGATGTAGTAATGAATGGAAGGGTGTAGTAATGAATGGAAGGGTGTAGTAATGAAGGGCACGATGTAGTAATGAAGGGAAGGATGTAGTAGTGAAGGGAAGGATGTAGTAATGAAGGGAAGGGTGTAGTAATGAAGGGGACGATGTAGTAATGAAGGGCAGGGTGTAGTAGTGAAGGGCAGGGTGTAGTAGTGAAGGGGACGATGTAGTAATGAAGGGAAGGATGTAGTAGTGAAGGGAAGGGTGTAGTAGTGAAGGGGACGATGTAGTAATGAAGGGCAGGGTGTAGTAGTGAAGGGCAGGGTGTAGTAATGAAGGGCAGGATGTAGTAATGAAGGGGACGATGTAGTAATGAAGGGAAGGGTGTAGTAATGACGGGGACGATGTGTAGTAATGAAGGGCAGTATGTAGTAGTGAAGGGCAGGGTGTAGTAATGAAGGGCAGGGTGTAGTAGTGAAGGGGACGATGTAGTAATGAAGGGAAGGATGTAGTAGTGAAGGGCAGGGTGTAGTAATGAAGGGGACGATGTATTAGTGAAGGGAAATGTGTAGTAATGAAGGGGACGATGTAGTAGTGAAGGGAAGGATGTAGTAGTGAAGGGAAGGATGTAGTAGTGAAGGGAAGGATGTAGTAATGAAGGGAAGGGTGTAGTAATGAAGGGGACGATGTAGTAATGAAGGGCAGGGTGTAGTAGTGAAGGGGACGATGTAGTAATGAAGGGAAGGATGTAGTAATGAAGGGCAGGGTGTAGTAGTGAAGGGGACGATGTAGTAATGAAGGGCAGGGTGTAGTAGTGAAGGGGACGATGTAGTAATGAAGGGCAGGGTGTAGTAATGAAGGGGACGATGTAGTAATGAAGGGCAGGGTGTAGTAATGAAGGGGACGATGTAGTAATGAAGGGCAGGGTGTAGTAATGAAGGGTAGAGTGTAGTAATGAAGGGCAGGGTGTAGTAATGAAGGGTAGAGTGTAGTAATGAAGGGCAGGGTGTAGTAATGAAGGGAAGGATGAAGGGAAGGGTGTAGTAATGAAGGGCAGCATGTAGTAGTGAAGGGAAGGATGTAGTAATGAAGGGCAGGGTGTAGTAATGAAGGGGACGATGTAGTAATGAAGGGCAGGGGTAGTAGTGAAGGGCAGGGTGTAGTAATGAAGGGCAGGGAGTAGTAGTGAAGGGCAGGGTGTAGTAATGAAGGGAAGGGTGTAGTAATGAAGGGCAGGATGTAGTAGTGAAGGGGACGATGTAGAAATGAAGGGAAGGGTGTAGTAGTGAAGGGGAGGAAGTAGTAGTGAAGGGCAGGGTGTAGTAGTGAAGGGCAGGGTGTAGTAATGAAGGGAAGGGTGTAGTAATGAAGGGCAGGATGTAGTAATGAAGGGGACGATGTAGTAATGAAGGGCAGGGTGTAGTAGTGAAGGGAAGGATGTAGTAATGAATGGGACGATGTAGTAATGAAGGGCAGGGTGTAGTAATGAAGGGGACGATGTAGTAATGAAGGGCAGGGTGTAGTAATGAAGGGGACGATGTAATGAAGGGCAGGGTGTAGTAGTGAAGGGGACGATGTAGTAGTGAAGGGCAGGGAGTAGTAGTGAAGGGCAGGGTGTAGTAATGAAGGGAAGGGTGTAGTAGTGAAGGGGACGATGTAGTAAAGAAGGGCAGGGTGTAGTAATAAAGGGGACGATGTAGTAATGAACGGAAGGGTGTAGTAATGAAGGGGACGATGTAGTAATGAAGGGAAGGGTGTAGTAATGAAGGGGACGATGTAGTAGTGAAGGGCAGGGTGTAGTAGTGAAGGGGACGATGTAGTAGTGAAGGGAAGGGTGTAGTAATAAAGGGGATGATGTAGTAATGAAGGGAAGGGTGTAGTAATGACGGGGACGATGTAGTCATGAAGGGGACGATGTAGTAATGAAGGGCAGGGTGTAGTAATGAAGGGGACGATGTAGTAATGAAGGGCAGGGTGTAGTAATGAAGGGGACGATGTAGTAATGAAGGGCAGGGTGTAGTAATGAAGGGGACGATGTAGTAATGAAGGGAAGGGTGTAGTAGTGAAGGGGACGATGTAGTAGTGAAGGGCAGGGTGTAGTAATGAAGGGAAGGGTGTAGTAATGAAGGGCAGGGAGTAGTAGTGAAGGGCTGGGTGTAGTAATGAAGGGAAGGGTGTAGTAGTGAAGGGGACGATGTAGTAAAGAAGGGCAGGGTGTAGTAATAAAGGGGACGATGTAGTAATGAACGGAAGGGTGTAGTAATGAAGGGGACGATGTAGTAATGAACGGAAGGGTGTAGTAATGAAGGGGACGATGTAGTAATGAACGGAAGGGTGTAGTAATGAAGAGGACGATGTAGTAGTGAAGGGCAGGGTGTAGTAGTGAAGGGCAGGGTGTAGTAGTGAAGGGCAGGGTGTAGTAATGAAGGGGACGATGTAATAATGAAGGGAAGGGTGTAGTAATGAAGGGGACGATGTAGTAATGAAGGGCAGGATGTAGTAATGACGGGGACGATGTAGTAATGAACGGAAGGGTGTAGTAATGAAGGGGACGATGTAGTAATGAAGGGAAGGGTGTAGTAGTGAGGGGACGATGTAGTAGTGAAGAGCAGGGTGTAGTATGAAGGGCAGGGTGTAGTAATGAAGGGAAGGGTGTAGTAATGAGGGCAGGACGGGTTGTAGTAGTGAAGGGGACGATTGTTTGTAGTAGTGAAGGGCAGGGTGTTGTATGTAGTTTGCAGGGTGTAGGAATGACGGGCACGGGGTTGTCTTTGTGTAGGAAGAAGAGTAGGAGTGATTGGGTGTTTGTTAGTAGTGAAGGGGTCCCTGTTGTGTAGTACTTGAAGGCAGGATGTAGTAATGAAGGGACGATGTCCTAGAGTGTAGTAATGAAGGGAAGGGATGTTGTAATGAAGGGAAGTGTAGTAGTGAAGGGGACGATGTAGTAGTGAAGAGCAGGGTGTAGTAGGAAGCATGGGTGTAGTAGTGAAGGGCAGGATGTAGTAATGAAGGGGACGATGTAGTAATGAAGGGGACGATGTAGTAATGAAGGGGACGATGTAGTAGTGAAGGGCAGGGTGTAGTAATGAAGGGAAGGGTGTAGTAATGAAGGGCAGGATGTAGTAATGAAGGGGAGGGTGTAGTAGTGAAGGGCAGGGTGTAGTAATGAAGGGAAGGGTGTAGTAATGAAGTGCAGGATGTAGTAATGAAGGGGACGATGTAGTAAAGAAGGAAGGGGTGTAGTAATGACGGGGACGATGTAGTAATGAAGGGCAGGGTGTAGTAATGAAGGGGACGATGTAGTAATGAAGGGGAGGGTGTAGTAATGAAGGGCAGGGTGTAGTAATGAAGGGGACGATGTAGTAAAGAAGGAAAGGGTGTGTGTAGTAATGTAGTAATAAAGGGGACGATGTAGTAATGAACGGACGGGTGTAGGTTTTTGTGTAGTTAATGAAGGGGACGATTGTAGAATGAAGGGAAGGGTGTAGTAATGACGGGGACGATCGGGGACGAGTGTAGTAAGAGGGCAGTATGTAGTAGTGAAGGAAGGGTTGTAGTAATGAAGGGGACGATGTAGTAGTGAAGGGAAGGGTGTAGTAGTGAAGGGAAGGATGTAGTAATGAAGGGCAGGGTGTAGTAGTGAAGGGGACGATGTAGTAATGAAGGGAAGGATGTAGTAGTGAAGGGCAGGGTGTAGTAATGAAGGGGACGATGTAGTAGTGAAGGGAAGGGTGTAGTAATGAAGGGGACGATGTAGTAGTGAAGGGAAGGATGTAGTAGTGAAGGGAAGGATGTAGTAATGAAGGGGACGATGTAGTAATGACGGGCAGGGTGTAGGGTTTGTAGTAGTGAAGGGGACGATGTAGTAATGAAGGGAAGGATTGTAGTAATGAAGGCAGGGTGTAGTAGTGAAGGGGACGATGTAGTAATGAAGGGAAGGATGTAGTAGTGAAGGAAGGATGTAGTAGAGTATGAAGGGCCGGGTTTTGTTGTAGTAATGAAGGGGACGATGTAGTAGTGAAGGGAAGGGTGTTTGTTGTAGTAATGAAGGGGACGATGTATAGTGTGAAGGGAAGGATGTAGTAGTGACGGGAGGGAAGGATGTTGTAGTAATGATGGGAAGGGTGTAGTAATGAAGGGAAGGGTGTATTGTAGTAATGAAGGGGACGATGTGTAGTAATGAAGGGCAGGATGTAGTTGTAAGGGGTGTGTAGTAGTGAAGGGGACGATGTAGTAATGAAGGGAAGGGTGTAGTAATGAAGGGCAGGGTGTAGTAGTGAAGGGGACGATGTAGTAGTGAAGGGCAGGGTGTAGTAGTGAAGGGAAGGGTGTAGTAATGAAGGGCAGGGTGTAGTAGTGAAGGGGACGATGTAGTAATGAAGGGGAGGGTGTAGTAATGAAGGGGACGATGTAGTAATGAAGGGGAGGGTGTAGTAGTGAAGGGCAGGGTGTAGTAATGAAGGGGAGGGTGTAGTAGTGAAGGGAAGGGTGTAGTAATGAAGGGCAGGGTGTAGTAGTGAAGGGCAGGGTGTAGCAAAGATCGTAGCCAGATGATGGGGAGGAAGATGGTTGCATGCTACAGGTTAACTCACCTCGACTTGCCCACTCCGCTCTCCCCAATGATCAGTATTTTCAGCGTGGTCAGGATATCTTGATCGTCCATCTCGAAAAAGCGTCGAGAAACCTACGCCAGCCAAACAAAAGCGAATTCTCTAAATGCGAAGCCCGCAGACGAGTCGGCTCCCGATGAATGACAACAAAAAATGGAGACGGAGACTGCAAACAACGTCATCGGTTCTCGCGCACGTGAGCGAAGGCAAAACTGCCGATGGTGGAGGCGGAATGCCTCAAATCGACGAACCCTTTAATCCCTTAATGCAAATCAGTATTGTTGGTAAATAAGCTGAGCAGGGGTGCGTGCTCTCTGTTAAATTGCTCTGCTCTTTGTTTTTCTTTAAACCCTATTATTATTATTATTATTATTAGAATGCATCTTAAACACACATCTTGGTTTTACATCCTCAGGAAATCATTTAAGTCTTTTCAACACATTTAATTTTTTACCGCTTAAAAATACCTTTTCAAACAATTAGGGGCTGCTCTGGTCCCCCCCAGTCCCCGCCACCAACCATTATGGCTACATTTTTTCCTGTAGTAAACATCTAAATTAGTATAATTCTTCAGGTGCCCTTAATTTTTGAATTTTAAATATGGATGCACTTGGAAATTTCAAACTGAAGAGCCACCGAATAAATTAAATGTATAGCAAACAAATGCAAAAGGTGAATTAATCAGCAGTTTATTGTTTTCTAGGCTATGAAGACTGGAATACGCCAACTAAGCGTTAATATTCCTCCCCGCACCCCACCCCAGATTAACCTTAGTCGGCCTAAAAACGACGAGTCTAAAGTTCTAAGATTGGACAGGTGAAGACCACCAACCAATCACACCTGTAAGAGAACTACCACCACCGGTTGAACAATTTCAAAATACATTTCTGAGCCATAACTGTACCTGGTATTTATGAATCTAAAGAGAGCTACAAAAGGATTAAAATAATTTGTTAGAAAAAAGTATATCATATTTAGAAATGAATTTCCATTTCTAAGGCTGGAATAAATAAACGCTTACCAAGAATTATACTGCAGCAAAAATATATTTCTTTACTCTTCTGTGAACCTTCCCTGTCTTTTTTAGCAAATCTTCCTTAAATGAATGAATATCTAATTATATTAATATAATATCATGTTGTATTTATATTAAATGACAGTCCAGAGCTGGGCGGGGCTTGCCTACTGGACTGCCAGGTTTAAAGGGCCCAGTTTGATTTTAAGTTTGGATCAGTCAGCTCAGTTTGATGTACACATCTCTCTGACCTGGTTCCTTCTTACTTTTCTTCATTGAATGGCTGCAAGGCTTTTCTCCATGCATTCAGGTTTCCTCCCACATCTAAAAAAAAAATGAAAAGTTGTGGTGGGGACTTTTGGCAGGTTCCTTCCTGGTTTGCATGGAATAATTATCAGAGCCCCACCAGTAAGTATCCTTTCTCCCACATGGACCATAGATCATAATTCAGGACTGTCAAACCCGAGAATTGAATGGCTTATGATTATTATATCATATAAGTACCGGTGAAAAATTACCAACACTTTGACAAACAGATGGCACTTACTTTTACTGCCCAGTTCGAGAGACGCCCAAGCACATTTTTGTTAGTTTTATACTGAACTTCTGACAGTGGATTCTAATAGTATTTCAGCTAACTTTTCCGATTGACTAACTGTCTGGAAAGCCCAAAAATGGACTAATTTTTAATTTCTTAATTTTAGTTTTGTGAGAAGCGTAGAACAGATAAAAGTGTTGTAGGTCAATGCAATATAATACGCTTGCTTTGGTTAAAAAACATATTGAAACAGGAAAGAATAATTTTATTTGAGGAAATACCCCAATGTCTGATACCAGTATTCCATAGGAGCTCGTGCCATTCCATAAGTTAAACTTTTCCCCGAAGTTGGGCCATTCAACCTACATATGGATCTAGCTTGATAGGTTCAAAAGTACATTGATCCATTCAAAAAGGATATAGATTAGTTGTTTCAAGATGGTGCTGAAGATGGAGCAAAATAGATGGGACCTGGTAGAATGCATGAATCCTTAGTCGATAAATATCCCTACCATATAGATCAGGGTGGTCGAACTCAAATAAGCAAAGGGCCATTATTGATCAGGTTTATGCAAGTGAGGGCCACTCGCCAAAAAAGTTTGATTAAAAAAGATATTTATTAAATCTTATACTAAAGAGAAAATTGTATTTACTACAGTGGCTAGTGCAAAATTTGAGGTTTTTTGTTTTTAATTAATTCTACAAAATCAATTTCTAAGTCAGTTAGTGCAACTCCTGACACATGAAGCTAGTGTTTCATCATCTAGCTGATTCCTCTCTTTTGACTTATTTGGTTCATAAGAGAGAAGCTGCTTTCACAAACATAGGTTGAAGAAAACATTGAAAGCATGTGAAGTGCAAAGTTATTTAGTTCAGGATATGATTCTGCATTTACCAGTTTCCAGAATTCTAATGGATTGTCAAGGTTTTGAGAAAGAAGAAAATAATCTTCTTTCAGCTCACATAATTCCAACTGCAGTTGAGCAGGTGCCTTATCCACTTCTATAGTAAAGGGATTGCTCAGTATCTTAAGGTCATCCTGAATTATTTGGAAGTCCTGAAATCTCTTTTCAAATTCAGTAGAAATATCACTAAGTATGGAAACGTAATCTGAAAAGTCAGTTTCTTTATCAGCAATACTTCCTTGCAGCTTGGAAAGTGTGTCAAATTGTTTTCCTTTAATTGTGGAATGAATAGTTTGTTCAACTTCAATTTGAATGCATCAATTTTACCCACAAGATAACAGATATCATGATTTCTTCTTCCTTGAATTTGTTTGTTCAGAGCATTCAGGTGTGAGGTAATGTCAGTCAAAACAGCTAATGCAGATATGAAATCTGGATTTTTCAGGTCATTCTCAAATTGAGTAGTGTTAGCAGATATTTCACTTTCAAAGAAAACAAGAATTTCATTTCTCAATGCAAAGAACCTCTTCAAGCAATCTCCAGCACTTAGCCATCTTACATCACAGAAAAGTGACAAATCTGGATAAGCAGAATTTACCTCTTCTAAGAAATTTCTGAATTTTCTGTGAGTTAAAGCTTGAGCACCACCACGAATAAAATTAACCATTTTAGTGATAGACTTCATTACAGGATGCAGTCTGGCAGACTTGGCACAAAGAGCTTCTTGATGAATTATACAGTGGTGTACTGGAACTAAGATATTGTTTTTTCTCAGCTCACCCACAAATCCAGTTTTCTGGCCACACATAGCAGGTGCTCCATCAGTACAGACAGAAGAAAGTTTTCCATATTTAAAATCTTCATTTATAAAATTTCCAACTACCATGTCAAATGATTCAAATATATCTTTTCCTGTAGTTCTTCCAGACATTGATTTCAGATCCAAGAGTTCACTTGTCACATTAAAATTGTATTCAATAATTTTAATAAAAATAGATAGTTGACATATGTCACAGTTGTCTGTACTTCCATCAAGAGCAGCTGACCAATATGCACAATTAGCTATTTTGTCTTTCAGAGTTTTTTCCAGTTGTAAGTCAATATCTTGAACTCTGGTAGAAACAGTCTGGTGTGATAGAGAAACGTTTTTAAATTTATCAGCAACTTCCATTTCTCCAAGTGATTTTGCCATTTCTATAGCACATTCTTTAACAATCTCTGCTGTACGAAAGGATTTACCCTTTTTAGCCAATAATAAAGATACACGATAGGAGGCATCCAAATACTGAGCACTAGCGGTAGGAGTTATGATTTTAAAATTCTTAAAAATATTCTTCTGTGCTGTAAGTTTATCAGTTAATTGTTGCACAAGCACCAGTCTAGCAGCTTTTCCTATCACATTGTCATATTTTTTAGCATGCGTTTTATAATGACGACTCACATTATATTCTTTCGAGCAGCTGATAGTTTGATGACAATCAAGGCATTTAATAATACCATTTTCCTCGATGCATAAATATTTATATGTCCAGTCTGCATTAAACTTACGATGTTCAGAGTCAATTTTTCGCTTTTTTGATACATTAGACGCCATGACACGAAAACTGATAATAATTCAAATTAAAATGAGATTTATGAATACGAAAAATGTTTGCGAAAAACCTTCAAAATTAACGGAAATTAATTACTATATATGCGAAAATAATTCATATAAATATAATTTTGTTATAATGTGTAAAATTTATTTAAAGAAGGAAAAATTTTTTAAAATTTAGTATGACCTCGCGGGCCACATTTTAAGGTACTGAGGGCCGTATGTTCGACCACCCTGATATAGATATTCTGGCTGATTGCTACAAAAAGAAGACAAAGGTGGGTCTTCGTTGTCTACCAGATGCATTCAAGCACATGACACATCCCCAGTTGAAAACAGTGTCCTATATCCTTCAGACAGCCAAATCAAATCCAAGATTTCCTCCATGAAAAAAAACTAATTATGTATGTGTGATTTAATCCATTAACATGCTGTTTCTACCAAGATCAGTACCATACTGTTCAAATACTTGAAGCACCATGACTTCTTCAAAAAAATGAAAATTAAAAAAGTAAAGTATCAGTTGATGCTGTTTTAGAATCAAAGACATGTCAAAAGACACACCTGCAAAATGTTTCTTAACAAAGTGGGACTATACTTAAGTTACAAAGTACAACAAGCAGCTGTGTGTGCTGTGTGTTGTGTGCGTTTGTCTTGTGTGTATGTTGTGTTTGTGTGTTGCATGTGTTTGTATCGTATGTGTTGTCTGTGTATATGTGTGTAAAGCAGTCTTGTTTAATGCAGAGTACCGTTTTTAAAAAAATCTTTAAAGTTGGGAATTTTGCTGAGACTCAAGCAAAAATTTATCATCAACGATATTTTTTATTTGAATTTTTTTAATAAACAAGCAGATCAAAACTGTGAACTGTACACTATAGTAATAGTAAATACTATTTTTTAAACAAAATTAATGACATTAGTTATTTCAAGAATTTGATATTGTTTTCAATGAGTGAAATGCTATAGACAAAGGCAAACCGGTTTGCAATTCTACAACTATGAAAACATCAGTCAGCCATGAAATTATCACACTGTACCTGGTAGAGCCATGCAAAGGGCATTCTAAAGAAATTTTATTTGTTTATGAAGTCATTTTTTGTGCCATTTTCAGCCAAAATCTGACAAAAACAAAAAGCTATTTTCTTCTGTTGTCTCATTTATCTTGCACCATTCTCTCTCTCTGAAACAGTTAAAGGATAGTGACAACAGTGAAAACATTTGAAGGGTATTGCAACAATGGTTTGAGCTGGGGTTTGGCTAAATTTTCTCCACCCAGGAAATAGTCTCCCAAACTGCCTTTCATCTAAATGGTACCTGGACATATGCTGGATCTGATCTCATGTTCACACAACCTCCTTTCAAGCAAATGTAACACATGAAATAGTGAGATAACATGTACAACCTTACAAACAAGAACTTGATGTGGCTGCTGGTATAGTGAACTTATAACCTGTAACAAACAGACTGACCTTATGGTTGCCAACATATTCTAATGGACTAGAGGAAGAGTTGAAGAAACTGAGCCAAACTATAGTATGCTTAGATATTTATCATTTTATTCACATTTCCTAAATATATGTTACAACAAAATGAATAAAGTACTTTTATCATCACCTTGATCCATTTCAGCCAACTGCAGTGTCAGAAAAGGATCAATACTCCATGGCTGTATCTGTAAATGTATTAATTTCTAAGCAGTCTCCTGCCGATGCCTGGCCAGTGTACAGTAACCTTTGAACCTGAAGTGTGGTCAGTAAAGGTAGAGTTTCCTCAATAAAGAGACTTTCCAACAGCAAAGGTGTAATTTGAAAAGTAAAGGAATAATTTAAAATCAAATTTTTTAAAGGAAGGAAATGATTTGATCAAAAAGAGATAAAGGAAGATAAAAAGGTATTATCCAGCAATGAGAAATCTATCTTTAAAGATCATGATAATATAAATGTTAAATTACTAACGTTACTCTTACCTCATCTTCTTTGCCAGGCTACTTCAGAGTTCACATTCTGTTCAGCCAAACATTTTTGTCATGTGGAGATCACACAAATAGTAATAAAAAGCTGACACAAAGGGCATGAAGTCCAGTAGAAAAGGGATGGATGGCATAACCACTGCATCCTAGATGTGCTAATTTTATGTCAAATACTAAATTATCATCATCAGAGATATGTTGGTGATTTTCTGATGCAGGTAATGGTTCACAATGAGGGTGGTAAGATGAAGCCTATAATGAATTTTTTGTTAACAGCATCTGAGTCTGAGAATGTGAATCACAAGACTTCTTCAAGTAGGTGCAATGCCTTCAAGAACCATAATATCCACATCACTATGTTATGTCCTTCATGCTTTAGTGTGTTGGTCACCAATTCTATAGTACACCAATTTCTGCATGATCTAAAGACACTTTTAAAAATAATCTCTTTAATGTTTATTGGACAAGCTAATACATGAATTATTAACACACTATACTATTTCATTAGCACTTTAGAATCTCTGAAACTACTAGCATGGTGTTTTCATAGCATTGCAAGAATGATGAAGAGAACATCTCAATTTTTTACCATTACAAACAACCTCCTTTACCTTGGTGAACACCAACTGCATTCAGGTTTTGGAAACCCAACAGATGCCAGTTGGTTAATACATGACCAGTACACAGCATATGACTCTAGTAATAGCTATAACCAGTACATACAAAATTGGCACTACTCCAGGTCATTACACAGTTAATCTTAAACTGATAAGCACCACTGTAGAAGGAACTGTTAAACAACAATATCTGTCTAGAATCTATCACAGCAATGCTGACCATTTCTTCAAAATGGAATTTGGACTAGTGCACATGCACAGACCAATGCTTATATATTTAGTTCATGCAATGTTTTTGTTGTTTTTTTTTGCTTGGAAAGTGATCAAAGACAAACACTATATAAGGTCAGTGTTTACTGTTACCATCTGCTGCTATACTTTATGATGTGTATGTCCAAGTTGTTTCTTTTAGATTTTGATTTTGTATGCATGGAGTTTGGTAGCACAGTGATCCAGTGATAGACAACTAGGTTGTGGGACCTCGAGTTCAAACCCCAGTCAGGAATGGCTTGATGTGGTATACTTCCATAGCTGAAACTAAAGAGGAATAGTAGGGACTTCCACTTGAGGTCTCCCGGGCTGGGTAGTGGTTGTGTAGCCTGCTCAGTATGTAAACACATGATTCCTAACATTGTAACCAAAATAGGGATCCACAACCTTTGTAACAACAAAATACATGGAGTTAGATATTAAACTTTTATTTTCTTTGCTAACTTGTTTTCTAACAAAAGCTAACCGAGGCAGCACAACCAAGATAAGCTGGGACAATTGTTTTTTTTTCATAAATAAATAAAATAGAATTTGTATGCATGTTTGACTTAATGTTCACACCTTTATTTAGTTTCATTCTTTCAGATCAATTTATTTGCCAATCCAGTTACCAGGCATTTTCTCTGAAGGGTGAGAATCGTCCAACATTGCAGTAATTTCTTTCTTTTGGATAATTGCAGAAAGAATTGTCTTACAATACCTTTTAATCATCTTTTTCTCATCAGTTGTTTTGCTGTAGATACATAAAAAATGTTGAAATGAAAGCCCACCTACCGTAATTCTAAATACATCAGGTACCTTGTAAAGTTACAGAAATGTTTGGGACACCCTGCAACTTTAGTTGTGATCCCTTTTAAATGTTCAATGGTTTCTCAACCTCTCTACCACCCATGAATATTTGTTGCAACATCAGCAGCTTTTTACCTTTAAGTGAATACAACTGATTATACCATTATTTGTCCTTGATGCTCTCCACACTATAGGTATTCATGCTTCTGTAGCCATTCCAAATTGAAAAAGAAAATTTGTTTAATTCTTTAACATGACCCTTTATTCATCTTAGATTCTTCTTTCCATAGTAAATGTAGCGTAAAACCTCTCCAAGAGTTGTGTTCAAATGATCAATTTCACTTGGTTTTGATGGTAAGTGGAACTTGCTCACACGATGCCATATATGCATGGCTATGTTATCTGCCCAGGGCACAATCTGAAGAAACAATTTTTTCACCTCGTACCAGTTTGGTGAATATATATATTTTTTTTCTACATTGATTAAGTTTGGGAACACCTGAGACAGGAGATGCGGGTGATGCATGGAATGATAACCCCACTTGCTGTTATTGAAATTTTTATAGCTTTCATACCAATAAGTCAAAAACTTTGAATAGGGTTTAGCCATGATAAACCCATTCCCCATCCCAGTGTTCTTGTCTATGAGTCCCATTGTGACATCATACTTCCACAGATAGTCCAATGGTTTAAGAATTATTATATCAGTGTCAATGTAGAGGCCGCCACTCACTGAAAAAAAGACAGCAAAAGATGAAATGGGGGGCTTAATAAGCTATTTTAAACAAATACAAAGTTTACATAGATGCTGTAAAAAAAAACAATAAACATTGAAATAGAATGAAATTTTAAAAATTAATAGGAAAGGCTGGCCAGTTTTTACTGCACCAGTATTTCCTGTGCACTTTTTACTATCACTCAAAAGCTCCTAACCGTGTCCAGGTATCTCACCTGGTCACCAAGGCTGATATCCCACACCCACCCCTTCTAGCCGTGATATGTCCTCAGACATTTATAGTCAGCCAGTCAATTTCATTAAACCAGCAACTTCTCTTCTATGGTTGGCAATAATGTGAAGGAAAACCTCAAGACGCATGGCTGTTATTCACACATTGGAAAGAAAGTTTCCAACTCTACCAAATGCAAGTGATTTTTTTAAAAAAAAAATAGGAAGTTTCATTTTCCAGTTTAAATGTAAGGAGATTTATATTAATGATAATAATAATAATAAATCAGCCACATATCTGAATAATATACAAGGCAGGTGACAAAGAGAGAAAAAAACAGTATTGGGAAAGATGACAATTTAAGGTAGCACCAGATGTACGTATGTATCAATTTTTATCATTTTATTGGGTGGTTACAGACTCTTTGTCGGGTTCTTTTACTGTAACAATGAGACTTCATATCGTCGCTGAACGTGAAGTTTGTCGACCAAAGTCAGTTCCATCACAACCGATGCCCTTCTGCCAAAGAGCTACAAGAGCATTTGTACCATTTTGAGACAAATCCGGATTTCTGGAGTCGATCAGCTGTCTGAAGGCAGTTTGAATGGCTGGGAGGAGGAAGCTGTAGAGGTGATGGATATAGGCTGGGTGAGAGGGGAGAACTTCGTACCCCAACCTGTTCAGTTTCTGACGTGTCACTTTTGCAACATATCGTTTTCGATTGTTGTGAAGGATCCGTTTGTCACCGCAGCAGGTAATGATTCGGTCGAGAAATGGGTCCCTTCTGTTTCTTATGACAAGCGAAGAGCAGATCTCCAATCGACGATTTTGTCTTTGTTCATCCAACTCATCAGGCGCCCCACCTGTCCAGCCCTTTCACCTGGCCGACTCCGTCAAGATGCCGGAAACAGTTGCAGTGCTTCCGTCCAGCTCTCCACCGATTTCTCACACCGTTTCCTCGGATCGGCCTCAACTGAGGCTGTCAGACGGTCGTCATCACAGCTGGGAGCATCCTCATCTCCTGATCCAAACCTCGCCCCGCCCGATGTTAGGGTCGCCTCGCTCCCTTTTGTGGCCCAGTGAAGCAGAATGGCCCCTAAAACCTCTCTATCCCTGCTTCACTCAGGACCCCGAAAACACGTATCCGTTTTATGATTTTTAAAAGATTGGTCTTGCATACTCTATGCCGCTACAGAACGATACACACCTTCCCGAGCATGCGACAAATGAACCCCTAATTACATGATATAAAACCCGACAAACCCCTTGTGACGACCTGATACTAACAATAGTAAATAATGAATCCAAACTATTTTATATTTATAACATGTGATCATCAAATACAAACAAGAACTTTAACCAGTGTTTACCAAGTGCATCTCTGTGTTTTGCCTAGCACTGAGTAACAAATCTGTCCTTTGAATGAAGTTAACATTAATGTATTTATGAGATTATAAAACATGATTTCCAATCCCAATTATCCTATTCATCAAACCTGAACATGATCAATCACTACAATTCAAAATATACGAGTCGGTTCAGCAGTTTTAAGACATTTCCTATCTTGAACATCTCCAGGATTTACCATTAATTGTTTTCATTCCACCAGATGGATATTATTGCTTGCTACTTTCTGACTTTTTTTGGTCAGATTTTGAAATTAACAGTTGTCTTTGCCATTTAGCCATAAATTGTGACCAAAAAAATGTTGATGGTGCTGGATGTAGCTGATCGAACACTATCCATGAATCAAGATAGACCGGGAAGAAAGGGTTCTTATATTGTGGGCCCTCATAATTCTTCCATGCTTAGGGGAACACCAGCCCCCCCCAACAACTAATATCTTGTCACTTAATCAGTGTCTGGAGACCAGCTGGGCTCTAGCACTTTCAGATTAACTGGTGATACTTGTACAACAAGACTGACTCAATTATTTACCATGAGTCAAATGGGTAGAAATACTGGTAAAATGTTTTGTTTACTCCTCTTCATAGAGCCAAGCTATGAATGAATAGAGACCTGGGCCCCAGGAATAGAAACTGTTGAGGTTTTGTTTGTTTTTGTTTAATATGGGAAGAGAGAAATTCTGACAGTATCTCCTGAAATTCCAGAAAAAAACATTACTACAAAAGGACTGGGTAGTAACACAGAGCATGATAATAGGACTGTTAGTAATAATGTATCAACATCAAATAATATTGTTACTATTTTCTTCAATGGTAGAAACAAAACCCTCTTTTAAAATGTGTTGAGATCATAATGGAACTGTTATTGTGATATGCTGCCACAGTTACAGAGATTGCACAGCCACTTTTCAGTGTAGAAGATTGAGGACCCAAGTTTGAGTCCCAGTCAATGCCATCTTAGTTTGGCATAGTTCTCTCATGGTTTCATCTCGTTCTTCATCACCAGCCAGCCATGCTGATTTTTCTCAAAACACTCTAATTTTCTCTCACATCTAAAAATTAAGAGTCTTAGTATGGATTTCCCTGCAATGGCCAGTAGAGAGTCAAGCCTTTTTGGTTCAGGATGACAGTGTGGTACTGCACACTTTGGATGGGTAGTCTCCCTTGTAGAGGCTGGTAAATGAAATAAATAAATAAATTTTCTTTAAAAATTAGGCCCAGCTAGAACAGCATTGGCATACCTGGCCAGGTTTCATTTAAATGCCCCTAGTATCATTAGGTAAACACAGACCGGTACAAGAATGAATAAGTAATTAGATTGTGATACCGTGGAGTACATCCTCCAATACCACTCCTATAAGCATGACAAGAGCCAAGAGATTATTATTGAGCCACACAATAGGAATTCTAATGTGAAGGTATAAACAATCTGTAAACAAGGGTTCTTTTTTGAAAATGGTGCAATATAATAATTTACTGACATGAATAAAATCCATAGATTAGAATAAACAAATACAACTCGCTACTGCATGGAATTTCATCTACTGATTTTATTCAAAGAAATTAATAAACAGGGACTATCTGTTTTTAAAACCATAGATTATTCAGCTGTATCAATAAATTAGGTGCAGGGAATTAATGAATAATGGATGATTGTTTGGTGCCATGTTATGGAGCAGGGGTGGCCAAACCACGACTCTTTGACATATAATGTGCAGCTCGTGGAAATATGTTGGCTGAGATAGGAATCGTACGAGCCAGTGCTCAATGGTAGTTTTAGTGGGCGTTGCTCACAATCGCATGATTGTGGCGTGTGTGGTTGTGTTGTGGGCAGTAAAATTAGCAGAGTGTTAGTGTGATTCTGGGTGTTTCTTTTCACATATGTGTCACTGAGTCATTACAAAGCCAGTAACTTGAAACGCCACCATGAAACAAAGCACAAGAACTTTTTGTCTGATTATCCACCTAAATCAGAATTATGGAATAACAAGTTAACTGTGTTAAAATCATCACTAAATAGCCAGCAGACACTGTTGACGACGTTCAGTAAGGAAGACGATACAACAACTGAGCTAGTTTCGTTATATAGTGGAATATTGCTCGTTCATGTTCTGATGGTGAATTTGTCAAGAAGAATATAGCTGAAGTTGTTGCAGTGTTAGATCCAAATAACACAGAACTTCAGCGACTAATAGCACAGACACCAGTTTCACGCCACACTGCAGAGAGGCGTATCTCCCAGATCAGTGCTGATGTTGCAGGCAAAATGCAAAATGATTTAAAACATTCACTTGCATTCAGCTTAGCTCTAGATGAATCTACAGACATACAAGACAACCCACAACTGGCGGTATTTGTTCGGTATGTTTCCTCCGATGTAACTGTGAAAGGAGAGATGTTGTACTTAGTCACACTAAAAGAAACAACTTGCGGTGTTGATATTAAAAATGCGTTTGAAAGAGCCTTAACAAATGCTGATGTTCCACTGGATAAAGTCATCAGTGTTGCAACAGATGGAGCACCTGAAATGGTGGGAAAAAATGCAGGATTAATTGCGTTAATGAAAAGTGATCCCTGCTTTCCAGAGTTTCTCCCTGTTCATTGCATTATTCATCATGAGCACCTGGTATCCAAGTACTTTAAGTATGAAGATGTTACAAAATCTGTCCTTGAAATTGTCAATTACATACGCTTAAATGGGAAGACCCACCGACAGTTCAAAAATGTTATTTAAGAACTGGAGCTTGAAGATAAACCCAGTGATGTCTCTTTCTACTGCAGTGTGAGGTGCTGTCAACCAGCAATATCTTGAGTAGGTTTGTGGATCCGTTGGAGCCTATTATTACTTTTCTTGAAGAAAAGGAAAGATTCTATCCTCAACTTTAAAATGAGGAATGGATGTAAGATCTAATGTTCCTTACTGATATAATGAATCATCTACAAACTTTCAACTTGGCACTCCAAGGGAAGGATAGGATTGTTTTTTGATCTTACTCAGACAATTTTCAGCTTTCTGAATAAAATAAGAGTTTTTCAGAGACATATTGTCAAGAAACTTCAGTCACTTTCCCAATCTCCAAAGGAGAATAAATACATTCCTTGATATTCAAATAAAAGACCACAAACTGGAAGAATACAGAGATAAATTACAAGGACTGCTTGATAATTTCCTAGCCAGGTTTGAGGACTTGCAGAAGCTGAAGCCTTGCTTAGCTTTTCTTGTAAATCCATTCATGGTTGATGTGATCAATGATGATTGTCCAATTCTCGGCCCTCTGGTTACAGATTCATCTGCTGTGGAAATGGAGCTAATGGAATTACAGGAGGACCTGGGTCTAAAGATGATCCATAAATTCCAGTCTACAATTGAGTTCTGGAAGCAATTTCCAGAAATAAAATATCCTGAACTGAAGAAGACCAGTGTGCGACTCATCTCAATTTTCAGCACAACATACTGCTGTGAATCACTGCACTCTGTCATGAAGTTTATGAAGTCGAAGCATCTTGCAATCCTTACAAATCAACACCTGACGGAGCTAATTCATACAGCCCTGACAACATATCAGCCAGATTTTCAACGACTCACAGCCAAGATAGAGACTCTCAATAATCAGTCAGGATTTTGAAAATATTTTTGTTATGTATGTGTACTTTTTGATTATTGAAAATAATACAAATTAGCAGTTTAAAAACTGCATACATGAATAAATATTATTATGCACGTGTATTTCTTAATATTTATATAAAGTTTTTGTAACAAAATGTGCATGTAAGAGTAAAAACGTGTATATAATATTTTTTCGTGTCTTGCGGCTCTCAAACATCTGAAGCTTATCGTATGTGGCTCTTGCATTAAGCAGGTTTGGCCACCCCTGTTATAGAGGATGCACATAAAGGCAGGTGAAAAAATGAATTGTTGAGAGGCAACAAATGGATTTATTTAAATGCTATTTGTGTTATAATTAATATTATTTATATAATTATTTTAGTAAGTCAATTAATAACTTATTATAATTATTATGCTGGTAAAAGAATGTTTTTTATTTTGTTTGCTTGATTTCCATTCCAAAGGACTCCAATTAATTTACAGTTTGTGTATATATTTTTTTAAATAATCACAGAGTCAACAGTTTATTCAGCCACAAATTTACTTTGTCAACAAAAGGAAGTAAATACTGTGCTGATTTATTCCGACACCCAACTCTTTGACACCAAACTAGCAGGGTTTCCAACCTTTTCTTGTCTTGTTCAACAAAGGGAAGATTTCTATCTGTTGCGAGTATTTAAGGTGAAACTAGGGGACAGATAATTCGATGCAACAGATGTCAGTCATTAAGTTTGATCAAACAACTCCTTCAGGACAAAAAAACCTGGCCAGTTTTGGGGGTCACAAATGCATGTGTATTTGTCTAAATGGTGGGGGTGTTAGATACATTTTTAAGGGGACAAAAGATTTAATCTGAAAACTACAACCATCCCCTGATATAGTACCCACTTATTTCAGGTGTTTATGTGAATGCGAAAGCTGAACTTTAAGAACAGAAGCTTGAATGGTCCAGCAGCAGACTGCTAAGATGGAGAGCCAGAGTTTGAATCCCAGTCAGGACTGGCTTAGTTAGGTGTATCTCCCTGGTTTCCTCCCACATCCAAAAATAAAGAGTCCTATTGGGGTTTTCTGGGTATAAGTGGTGTAAATTCTGCAGGCTTGACTGGTTTGCGATATCCCCTCCCACACACAATCGTACATATCTGGGTAACTTGTTTCTAGATGTGGGAGGAACCTGGAGTGCTTGAATAGAACGAGCATGGCTGGCTGGTGAAGAGCAAAATGAGACATTTCAGGGAGATATGGCAAACCAAACCAGTACTGACTGGGATTCAAGCCCGTACAGTCCATCATTGGACTTCACGCCACACAAACACAAAAAATATCTTAACAGGCTATTAAAAAAAATACGCAGAACGTTCAGTGAAGCAGTTGTGTGCATCTTTTCAAGCATAGCAATGATGCTGCCACCACCATGACCCTACAAACTTAGAGAAAATACCTGTTTTGCCTTTTTCTTTTCTTTACTTACAGAATGGCAGAGAACAAAAGGGATTTCTCTTCTCCGTTTCTGATCATCAAAAGACTAGTATAATCCAAACTACAGCGACTGGTCACAACAGACACCCTGTGCATTACAAGTTTTATGCTTGTTATAAATTTTCCATCACTTTTAAGTTGGTTAACCAGAAGTCTGCAGTTCTACAATTACTTTTTTTTAAAATGATCCACTTTAGCATGAAAGCATTGTCGGTCGCTATTTTTGGCCTTTTCCAATACAACGGCAAAATTTTCCTTTTCCTATCTATGCGGTCTTTGTAGCCCCATCATCTGGCTTACAGATGCAAAGTTGACCTGGATAAAATTGCTGACATTACTGCACATGTTCCATGTCTTTTCCAAGCTCAGACATCCATAATAATAATAATAATAATAATAATAATAATAATAATAATAATAATAATAATAATAATAATAAACACAAGATTAGCTCATAATCTTGCATTATGCATCATGTACTTTTTTCAGTGTTAACAAACTTGTCGTCAATCTTATTTTTCAGTATCCTCTTCTTTAATTTGCTTTAGATGTCATTCAGAGTCAGCTTGGGGCAACAGTGCTGTCATTTGAAATACACTGTATACTGTAGAATCCATAGAAAATGCTATTAATATTAAAACTACTTATTAAAAGCAGATAAAAAATTAGTATTACTAGTTTACATGCTTTTTTTTGTTTGAAAAAACTCCACCATATGCATATTAGTGTTAAGTTGATAAGAGTTAAGAAAAATCAATCCATTATTTTCCTGAGCACAATCTAGAATGGCTTACTTGCTGTACAGACTTTCCAGGATGTCAACCAGCATTCAGACAAAAACCTTGCAGTAGCTATGGACAAAATAATATACCTCATGGAAGTCATTGCCCCAGCAGCAAAGAATAAATTCTTTAGTTATTTAATAATAACCCCTGGCTGCTTTCTTTTGTATTTATTGCTTTATATATATTTATATATATATTAATACTATAAATAGCTTTTTGAAATCATAAAATTCATATGTGTGGATCTCATGTAAAACATTATATATGCATCTCCATGGGAAACACATGTATTGCATAGTATTTTGCTTCTTTAAAGCATTTTTATCTTATAAAATGACTAACTCTTGATTATACAAAAGAATTTTATATTATGGATAAGTTGTAATCATTAATAACTTTATCCTTTTTTTTGTTTTCCTTCAAATCCATCAGAGGAAGTCAGAAATTTCCACATGCCAGTTGTGGGGAAAATGTTAAAGAAGTTTCCCTTTGTTGCTAAAGACATAGAGTCTCAGGTGCTCTGATCTTACCTTTGAGCCAGGTAGGTAATACCTAATATAGCCTTATACTTTAAATAATGCATTTTGCACCACATCATTGTAGTTATTGTTATCACAGTTTGTATTTATATCTTATATTATCTGTAATGTTCTACACACCTCTATACGATCTCTAAATTCCTCTCTTCCACATTATAACCATGGTTAGGAATATGAATTTAATATGCTTGTTTTTAAAGACCCTAGATGTTGTTGCAATTTGATTCTTTCATCCTGCCCTTTCAGCTGTGGCCCTTGTTACAATGTTACAAGATGTTGCCCTCAAGTAAACCAAGCAGCCTTAGACATAATTAAGGACTTCTGGAGAATGGGGCAGCTATGACCTAATGTTGTGGATAGCAAACAGCGGACACTGGACAGCATCAGGGCACAGGTCTGTTCCATGAAGATTGTACAATAGGACAACATTTGCCAGGCCTGTCACTGACATCACCAGTCTGGTAGTAGCTTCCACACAGTGAACTGATTAATACTTGTGTACTATGCAGCAGTATCAAACTGCCTGCAAATGACCTACAGTGAGAAGTCTCTGGTCACATGACATGTCTGTCTGCAGACTATTATTGTCGATCATACTGCGCAACTGATGTCAGCTGCATTGTAGCCACATTTTTATACCCATAAAAAGGATTCATTTTTCAATTTGTGTTCTTACACACAATATGAATTTTTAGACTACTGTCAATGCGTATCTCCCACACATTTCTATGTAGACCTATCAGTCATCATCCCCCTGTATTTTCAAATGTAATCAATTTGTCAGGTCCCAAAATTAAAACAAAGTATAAATGTATCAACAGATGTAAACCCAAGTTAGAAGTAATAATCACTTTTAACCTTCTCTGTCCTCCCTTAAAACACGAGTGGCAAAACAATGGTTTTGTTTGTTTACAAAATTAGTCTGATGATATAGCTTACTTGAAATGTTTGCCTATAACCAGGACAGCATTACACAAGTTATACCTACCAGCTAATCCATTTGCATTTACAATGGTATGCATTTAATACCATCCCAATGGCAACTTCAGTTACTCAGAAGTATTTTAATTTTTACACCTGTTTAATAATAAATACAAACAAACTTTATGTGTGGGGGGAAAAAACTAAGCTCAGTATCTTGAAGGCTCAATGTTCCTATAACAACTTCATTTTCTAAGTATTTTTTAAAAATTTTAACTAGTTCTATTCAGTAAATGCATCAGACTTATTCCTTGTTTCATCAGCAGGGCAGTAAAAGATGTTATGTAGTCCACCTGCCAACCATATACAAGACATCAAGTCAGGAGAGCATTTCTAAATGCTGCCACAGTCTTCTTTTATCTGTTACATGCAAAATATTTGTTTTTACTAAATATCTAATATTTCTGTATTTTCTTCCCAATAACAAATTGCACAACTGAAAAGATGCATATGCATTTTTTTCTATTGCGTACTCAGTAACATATACAATTAGAAAAAAATTCCTGTAAATACCTTTTATACCTGAAATGATGCAAGGTAATAAATAATAAAAAGTGCGTGAATTTTTATGGAAGCTGATTTAGAATATTTGAATATGTATTGGTATCGTGTTGATGTTGTTTCTTCATGAGTTTGCTTCACAACATCAAAATTAGTTAAAATCAGCACAATCAGAACATCTGGGTTCAAATCTAATCTATCTAGCTGTTTTCATTCCAGGAATGCTATTCAAAATAGAACTAAACTGAAATAGCATCATTGTAATGGTGTCCAGCCCCTGGATTTAACTTGAACGTCCCCAGTATTTTCTCTTAAATTTCTTTCACTTCTCCACCATTGTACAATCAGTGATTCTTCTCTTGTTAAGCTGCAGCATCACAACTCTCAGTTCACATTATTTCCAATCATCCACCAACCGTGCCCCGTCAATATGTTGCATGCCAGAGTGGCATCTGCGCTCCACAGGCTGTTATCTCCAGAAAGTAGATGATCTTTATCAACTCAACAAAATTGGATTTGAAAATTTCACGTAAATTGCCTTCACACACTATCATACTAGATTTAAGCTGAGATGCTGACAAGAATAATCTAAAAACATCACAGTTTTTTTTTAAAAAAACTGCTTTGTGGAAGCAGGACCATAGAAGCAAGAATAAAAACACTTCAAATTTTGTTATTAGTTAGTGAAAAAAAAAATGTTCTGAGGTGAATGGAAAGGTGAAGCCAGTTTTGTGATGCAATCTGCCCTGTGTTTGGATACCATGTGATTCTTGAGAGTTCTGTGGCAGATTTTAAAAACTGTTTTCAGCTCATCACCCTCCACTTGTCTGCGTACAAGTGTAAGATATCTCGAACTGTCCTCTTCAGAAGTGAGTTTATGGCTGATCCTGAACTAAACAACCTTTCTAAAAATATATATATATATATAAATCATTCATTGTCTTCTGTGTTCTTAGATTCCATGAGCAAATATTTGGCAAAAAGAAATGTTAAGCCAGTAATGCACACTGGATGTATTCATCAAAGTTTTGCACCGTTGATGAAGTTGCAACTGCAATCAAGGTAAGAACACGCCTTTAAAAGTCGACTAAAGAAGAGACGAATGGTTAAATTTTTAAATAACTTGTTTGGTTGCAGGACTACAGTGCTTTCTGAACACACCTTAATGGATTATTCACTGAAGACAAAGCATAGTCTATAACTGAGGAAGGATGCAACTAAGCAGCAAAAAGGTAGATGCTATGTGGCATATTTCTCATCTCTCTAGTCATTTCCATCAGCAGTAAGCATAAATTTAGTGACACTCTGAATGAATCTAAAATTGATGCAATTTGATCCCAATAGAAAGTAGAACTTATTTCTTAAGCATGCATTTTTGCATTGGTCTCAAAATGGTTGTTTTGGGATGATTCATCATTTCTCAGAATACGTGTTTATAATTTAATGTCGAAAAAAATTATTTTAGAATTTATAAAAGTGAAAACAAATTAAAGTATGCTCTGGAATTAAGATGATATAAAGTGAATTAAAGTTTCTATTTTAGTCTGACAATCAATGCCTTTTCTTCTGACTTGATGAGCAAAGCCCATTTACGCAAATTCTTGGATGGAGAGAGGTGTTGCTAATTTGCCAAAGAATTTTTTACAAAACTTTGGTAACTGACTTAAATAGTTGCACTATGATTACTGTACAGTTGTTACTTTATTTGTCTTGCTCACAGAACATACACCAGATATTTAATTACCTGTATTATTTTATTTGAAATTATTATTGTCTTAATACCCCATTTAATTAACTCCGCTTTTTTTATTTGGTTTAGTCTGATAGCAACCCTTCCTTGATGTAAAGATATAATTGATACAGGTGGACACGCAAATTGAGTCAGAATCAGTGTTTTCATGTGTTGTTGTGCAGGTGTATCAACGACATAAGGTTTACCACGAGATACGCATGACACCATCTTTAATGACCAGAACGCCATTCAAACATTGTGGAATTGTAAAATGCAGAACACCAACAGGCTTTTGGTGATTGAACATTTGCATCAGGGCAATAAGTAAACTCGTGTAGTTGCTGTAATAGGCAACCATCACATGAATATTGCAAGACTGCAGTGGCCATATATGAAAATTGGATCAACAAAACAAGACATAGACCATGCCTGACAGATGAAGCCAGAGACTGCTAAATCAGGCCGCATCATATGATTACTATGTTAAAACAACAGAAATGTCAATAAGTATCTCAAATTTGCACCAGGTTTTAAATCATGATAGAGCAGCTGAATTGCATGTAACCAAGTCAGCCATTCCATGGCAACACTGCAAATGGCCAACACCAAGCTGCAAGCCTTCAGTGGTGTCAACATCTACAATAGCCCCCAAGATATTGGCAGAGTGTCCTTTATACTGAAGGGTCACAACTCCTACTTAAATGAGCAGATGGTTCACACTAAGTTAACTAAACAGATTAAGTATGCTATGCTCTCTCTCTCTCTCTCTCTCCTCTCTCTCTCTCTCTCTCTCTCTCTCTCTCTCTCCAGCAAGTGGTGGCAGCATGAAGATGTGGGGAGAGATGCACTATGATTATCACACAGACCTGCTGCTTATCCAGGATATTCTCCCAGGACACAGCACTGTTAAGATATTTTGCAGAGACAGAGGATACCATTCATCAATGTCTACAGTTGTATATTCCAGCAGGACAACATCCAACTACACTGCATAATTCAGTTCAGACTGCTTCATAGGCTAACATGTTCAATTGCTACCCTGGCTATCGCAATCACCAGATATTACTTTTATAGAGCATCTGTTGGTTGAGATAGATAGATAATTTTTCTAATGCAATCCACAGCCACAGAATCTGCAACAACTCTTCCAGCCATTACAGGATATTTTGAAAAAACATTCCACAGGTCTATGCCAAAAGTGCACATACCCGCTACTGAAGCACAAAGTGACCTGTTATTTTTCAGTAATTCAAGAGGCTTCATGTAACTTTTATCAGCATAACTAACTTTACCACTGTATTATACAGCCTTCTCCTGCTCCACATAACTGGTGTCAAACATTATGATCACAACATAAAATATAGATACAATCCCGCATCCAGAGTGTAAAGTTGTTAATATTGGGGGCACTCCATTTAACAGTTCCAGTAGCATTAAGAACAATCATTATTTGGATTTCTATTGGTCTTTTTATTTCCCAACATATTCATTAATTTTTATAATTATCTAATAAATCCAGAACATAGTTAAACCACACCATTGGAAGTACTTAGTGTGTTCCCATGGCCTCTTTCACTATTCTCTTAGTCATTCAGCTCTTGACCAATGGTAGACTACTATTTGGCATGGTAATCACATGACCAAATGCTGGCCAACCTTAGTTGATCTTTTGCGGGTTACTATTCATGTTTTGGTGAATGGAATTGTACCTTTTGGTTGAAAATTTGCCTTGATTTGGGTCCACACATATTAACCAAATTCTTAATGTTAGCACTTTTGTAGATGATGTTTACTAAGGTCCTTGCAGAGTTGGGCCAGATCAGAAGTACTTCTGATGTTTGGAATATATATAACATCAACAGAAACATTCCTTTGTTATCTACAAAATAAATAAGTACAGTTTGGCTATCCTAAATAAATTTAAATATAGTCTTTATTTCAATTATTCATTTTTCTCTCTACAATAAAGTATTAGGTTTATTTTAAAATACGTACAAGTTTGCATTTTTAATAAAATTACAATTATTCCTTAATTTTTTTCCAATTTATTCACGTTCTTTCTCTGTAGCATAGTCATTTATTACAAGACAATTAAGGCTTTGGTATTGCTTTCAAAAATGAGTATTCTATACCTGTCTTTTGTTCTTTATTTCGACTTTCTTTTGAAATAGAAATGTTTAAAACGGTAGAAGTTTGTTAACAAATCTAAAACAAAAAAGTAAACCAGAGATCTCATTACAGTGCTTGAAGATGGGATACTTCTCACCTCCCCAGAATAGGAAGATGAGCCAGATAGCAGCATTCATAACCAGAACTCTTCTTATCCCAGAGCTGGAGATGGAGGCTGTCTTGTTGCAGGAATCTGGTGAAAAGCCGCCAGTTGTCTGTTACTGGGTTTTAAACATCGGAAAATCGTTTGCCGAGAAAAGATCATGTTAACTTATTGGTTAATCAGTGGGCGTGGCCTTCACAACGAACCAGTGAGTATAATTAATGATCTTCCAGACTGCTGCCAATATCGGTTCCCCTTCGAATTCTGATCGAATTAAATCACCCGAATAACGATCGCGCGCGTTCACCTTGTGCTGCCATTTCTCGCCAGACAGCTTTAGCACGTGCGCTGGGACGGGTCCGGCGGGAAGCGAGGGTTAATTAAAGGCCGGGCTACCATTAATAATGATGATATACTTACACAGAAGAAGCTGCAGCCTGACGACATCGGCGATGTGTTCCCATACAAGCAGCTTTACTCCAAAGATCTCGTACACCTTTCCCCTGTAGACGTACTGCACGTTCTTCATGTCGCGGGTGGCGCGCCGCCACCACGGGCCCCAGGGCTCTCTGTCCCCTACGACGTAGATGACGGGGGGCCGCACGAACTTGTTCACACTGAGGAAGCTGATGTAGTTCAGGAAAGAGAACTTCACCGTCCCGAAGATGCAGTAGAAGACGATGTTGGGCACAGAGGTGGTGTTGGCGACGCGGCACCGGGAGCGAACACCGGAGAGGGGCGGGGTCGGGGACCCTCGCCGCGTGAGGTTCATCCAGCACAGGACGTCCGTGTTGTCGGGCCTGGTCAGGTTGGCGAGCCGGAACGAGGGGTCGCTCGTGCGGATCAGAGACATCAGGGACCCGGCCGAAGAGCCCGACGCACCTTCGAAACACCCGCGGCCTTTCTCGGGGTAGATGTGCCAGAGCAGGTAGACCCCCAGGGAGCTGCTGCCCAGGCTGAGCAGCAGCAGGTGCGAGAACTTCAGCCGCATCACTCGCCGGTCCCTAGCCCCGCATCCTCCGATGGCCCGGCGGAGACAGGTGTTACCCGCTCCACGGTAACCGCCGCCTCACCAGATGTCGTCCACGTAATCGATTAAGCGGGAAAACTGATTGTCTGCCTTTGTTTGTTTTAGCTTAATTTCGCTTTCCCCGATTTGTAGAACCCGGGCCGTGTTCGTTAAAGGGCACCACGCCCCTCTGACACGTGGGGAGCCAGCGCCCTGCGCGAGTGATGGCGGTAAATAATTAATAAAACTTAAGCGCGAGAATCGTTCAGGTGTGCTCCCTCCTCCCGGGGAGATCCCTCCAGGGAGACCGACGGGGCCCTAAGAGCGATGGCGAACCAAGCCGGCTTGTAGTGTCTAGGGGTCAGAAATCGGGCCGTTTGGACGCAGATTCTTCGATAAATGACAGAAAGCGATACTTTTCAGAAATTCGCACCTGCGCATAACATTGGCACTATTTCTCCCCGCGGAGTCACTGCTCGGAGATCCAAATAAAAGGTGCCAATATGGAGAAAGCGACCGTTATCGGACCCTACGTCTGAACGTTCGAATCTCGGTCGTGGTCCACTCGGTTTCGCGTACCTCCCTGGCACGATTTCTCCACCTTCTTCACCAGCCGGCCGCATGGCTGCTCTCCGGGCTCCTCCATGCATCTAGTAGGCCAACCCCCCCCCCACTCTATTCTCCTCCGCTTAGTTTAGGGAGCTGAGCCCAGACAGAGTTGCGGTGTACAGACTTCAGAATCACTTTCCGCTTCCGCCGATGATTCCTCCCCTTCGTTACGACTTCCCAAAACAAACAAAGCTTTCCTATAGCCCTCGAACCGTTATTTGTTGGTGGTTTCATGTCACATATTTCGGATATCATCAATTTTGTGTCCATTATTTCACCTGCCTAACCCCCCCCTGTACTGTGACGTATATAGAGATTAACGTACCTGCTTAACCCCCCCTGTACTGTGACGTATATAGAGATTAAACGTACCTGCTTAACCCCCCTGTACTGTGACGTATATAAAGATTAACGTACCTGCTTAACCACCCTGTACTGTGACGTATATAGAGATTAACGTACCTGCTTAACTCCCCTGTACTGTGACGTATATAGAGATTAACGTAGCTGCTTAACCCCCTGTACTGTGACGTATATAGAGATTAACGTAGCTGCTTAACCCCCCTGTACTGTGACGTATATAGAGATTAACGTAGCTGCTTAACCCCCCCTGTACTGTGACGTATATAGAGATTAACGTAGCTGCTTAACCCCCCTGTACTGTGACGTATATAGAGATTAAACGTACCTGCTTAACCCCCCTTGTACTGTGACGTATATAGAGATTAACGTACCTGCTTAACCCCCCTGTACTGTGACGTATATAGAGATTTAACGTAGCTGCTTAACCCCCCAGTGTACTGTGACGTATATAGAGATTAAACGTACCTGCTTAACCACCTTTGTACTGCGACGTATATAGAGATTAACGTACCTGCTTAACCCCCCTGTACTGTGACGTATATAGAGATTAACGTAGCTGCTTAACCCCCCCTGTACTGTGACGTATATAGAGATTAACGTAGCTGCTTAACCCCCCTGTACTGTGACGTATATAGAGATTAACGTAGCTGCTTACCCCCCTGTACTGTGACGTATATAGAGATTAACGTAGCTGCTTAACCCCCCTGTACTGTGACGTATATAGAGATTAAACGTACCTGCTTAACCCCCCTTGTACTGTGACGTATATAGAGATTAACGTACCTGCTTAACCCCCCTGTACTGTGACGTATATAGAGATTTAACGTAGCTGCTTAACCCCCCAGTGTACTGTGACGTATATAGAGATTAACGTACCTGCTTAACCCCCCTGTACTGTGACGTATATAGAGATTTAACGTAGCTGCTTAACCCCCCAGTGTACTGTGACGTATATAGAGATTAACGTACCTGCTTAACCCCCCTGTACTGCGACGTATATAGAGATTAACGTACCTGCTTAACCCCCCTGTACTGTGACGTATATAGAGATTAACGTAGCTGCTTAACCCCCCTGTACTGTGACGTATATAGAGATTAACGTAGCTGCTTAACCCCCCTGTACTGTGACGTATATAGAGATTAACGTAGCTGCTTAACCCCCCTTGTACTGTGACGTATATAGAGATTAACGTACCTGCTTAACCCCCCAGTGTACTGTGACGTATATAGAGATTAACGTACCTGCTTAACCCCCCTGTACTGTGACGTATATAGAGATTAACGTACCTGCTTAACCCCCCTGTACTGTGACGTATATAGAGATTTAACGTACCTGCTTAACCCCCCTGTACTGTGACGTATATAGAGATTAAACGTACCTGCCTAACCCCCCCTGTACTGTGACGTATATAGAGATTAACGTACCTGCTTAACCCCCCTGTACTGTGACGTATATAGAGATTTAACGTAGCTGCTTAACCCCCCTGTACTGTGACGTATATAGAGATTTAACGTACCTGCTTAACCCCCCTGTACTGTGACGTATATAGAGATTAACGTACCTGCTTAACCCCCCTTGTACTGTGACGTATATAGAGATTAAACGTACCTGCTTAACCCCCCTGTACTGTGACGTATATAGAGATTTAACGTACCTGCTTAACCCCCCTGTACTGTGACGTATATAGAGATTAACGTAGCTGCTTAACCCCCCCTGTACTGTGACGTATATAGAGAAAAGAGCTTCAGAAGATTTTTGAACCGATTCAGTTATCCTCTTGTTACTACTCTTATCTACCTTCTTCCGCATAATTATATACTACAAATTCGTCAGGGTATCAATTGATGGCTAGACAAACAAACCTACAGCTGCACAGAAAGACTGTCTACTCTTCGCATGGAAAACAGCAGTAAGAATTCAATGTTATAATACTTCTTAATTTTTTATTTCCTAAATTCTCTCTTCCTCTTACTAATATCGTCAGTGAAAACAACTTAAACACTTGATTTCGAGAACAGTATGGGGGGGGGGAGAGAGGGGGCTGGTTGTAACATTTTACACAAAATCAACCCTCACGCTTCACATTCTGAGAATTTTAGCAGCGTTTTTAGTGCAAACAAATAAAGGTCTACTGCTCTTAACATTGTAAGAACAGCTTTTATTCTAATCTGTTAAATAATGAGAACAGAGAGCAAAAAACTATGTGAGCCAGTGTTACAATTTGCCCCACGTGGGGTTTATTGCAACACTGTTACAACCAGCCCCTTCCGTGTTTTCTAACACGTTTGATATTGATGGAAATTCTAAAAAGCTACCCGTAGATAATTAGGACTTTAATCAAAAAGACAAAGAAAACAAAACCGACAGGCTAAAAGTGATAACGGGAATTTTGAGTCATCTGAGTGGCGGTTCTGGCAGATGTAGACCACCGGTCTTCACTAACCACGCCCTGTACCCATTGTTCGTTTGGACGACCGCAGCACACTAAACAAACACATTCATCATCATCCGAGTCGGTGTTGGCGCAATTGCAGCTCAGTTTTTGCTTTGCACTTTCTTTTGTTGGTAGTTTCTTTCTTGCAGCAGCTTCAGTCCTCCTACACCTCTGTTTCAGCTTCTGCAGACAGTGCATCTTTTTCAGGAGTGTCAGTCAAAATGGCTGCCTTCCTTCGTTTTTTTTTCCTTTGGATGCCATCTGTCTGGGAGCTGCTTTTGGAAACGGCCTAACCTCCCTGGGGTGAGTGGGTGGGAAAGCTGTGATCGTATGTGCTGTGGGAAATACACGATTTGGGGTCTGATCTCTGAGCATGCTGTGGGCTAGGAGTCAGGGTTTGTGTTTCAGCGGTGATGTCCTGAACAACAGGCTCAGGTGGATCAGCAGCCCGAGTTCTGGGCTCAAGTAGCGGAACAACATCATCATAGTGAGCCTCTGTCTGGGCGCCTGACAGCAGGAGATTAACAGGTGAACAGTTTCCAATTCTGCCGTCAGTTTCAACAGCTTGTGGGCAGGGTCTGTCTGTGACGGCAGATGGCTGAAAATCCACATCCGTGATGATGTGTTGGTCAAAGGGGCAGATTCCAGACACTGAAGCCATTGATGATGTTTGTCGGAACTGCCGCCCTTGGCCAGGCATTTCGAATCTGAGCAGGATGTCATATGTGGTCATTGTCTTGCCTGGATTGTTTCTCATCCATGACTGCTGGATGCTTGACAAAAACGTTTTGAACGGTCCAGCGGCTGAAGTTTATGGGAACAATGAGGTGGAAAAGAAAGCAGAATCACTCCATTCTCTTTGGTAAGGTTGACCGTGTCGATGCACAGATGCGAATCATGATTGTTCAGCAGAAGGAGGAGGACGGACTTCTCTTTTGATGGTCTCACGCTTTATGAAATGCTGCATGAACAAGTGGAAATGTTCTGTTGTCATCCAGCCAGAGGGATGGGCTGCCCCTATGCTGCCTGGTATTCCATCTCAAATGAAATATTCTTTAAAATTTTTCCTGGGGAATATCATGAATGGTGGCACAGAGTTTCCTGCAGCGCACATGGTTATGAGCTGTCCCCGTTCTGCAGACATGACTGCTCCTGTTGTCTGGCAACGATGTTCCTTGGCTTTTGGACTCTTGTGGCTGCTGTTTCATCCACGTCCAAGATGTCAACTGGTGAAAATCGATGTCTGTCCATTATAGATGCGAGTTTCTCAAAAAATGATGTAATATTAGCAGGGTTGAAAGCTGTTGCCCTAGATAGACTGGCTGCTTCTGGTTTTCTGATTGATGGTCGTGGATGACGCTTCAGAAAAGATGAAAACCGATCTTTCCCCGCAGTTTGGTTTTCTTTCCACGAATTTGGAATGTTAATTCCATATGTGATTGCCCACTGGTAGGCAGTCTGGCGCACATCTCTTGGACAGAGACCGAAGTATATGTCAGCTGCTTGCTTTATGTGGTTTTCAAGTTCAGCCTCTTGTTGTTTGTCAAATATTTGTCTGTTTCTGTAGCCAAAGTGCAAGTTGCCTTCAGTCGCTGATGGTGCTGCTTGTTCAGAAGCCGCTTCCTGTATCACATCTGGGGCAGCAGCGCCTCGAGAAGTTTTCCGCTGGTGATTTCTGACCATCCTGAAAGACACATAACGTGTGACACGGTCTAGGAAGGTATTATAGCCAAGTCGGCGGCGCTGTCTTTATTGTCGAGGTCTCCTCACGTCTTCTAATCGGGTCATCACCACACACACACACACACTACTATCACATTCAGGCAGAAATGCACACAAACAGGATTGATCTTGGATCAGCAAGCGAGTGAATAGTGACAGGGCGGGGCTGGTTGTGACTGAATCCTTTGCGCCCTGTGTGACTCATTTCGCTCAATCCGACTGAATCACCACACCCACAAAGCTGCAGGCTTTGCGCTGACGGTAGAGCGAGAACGAAATGAACAAGAGCGGATGAAAACTACTCACCTTCCTGAACTTTAAACTTTCCCCTCCACGTGACCCGGTTCTGTTTCCAGTGCCGCCCTTCGTTCTTCAGTGGAAGATGGGTGCAAAAGGGATGCAGCTGCTATCATTTAAGCATCCAACCCTTAATTGGGGATGAGTGATTTCGCTTGTTACTTCCAGCCCCTGTTACTTTTAGCCCCGCTCTCCCCTATTATTAGTTCTACTATTGTAACTTATGGTTCTCAATAGTTAAGTACAAATTAACACTTTCACTGCGCAGGGCCATCTACTGAGCTTTTAGTTTGAAGCTATAATCGGGGAAATGAGACTTCGTCGGTGTACTGCAGAACGGTAACTTTGTCTGAACAGCGACACAAACAACTGGCCTTTCGCGTGTTAGTACAGGGTTAACACGAGCTGTCTTTTCTGCGACCTATCAATGTTGTATAGATTATAGTTTTTATTCGTCTTTAAATCCCTCATCAAGAGAACGGTTTGGCATCAGAATCGATTTCACATAAATTTGAGTCAATAAATGGAATTTACAGTTGTAAATATTTTTTAAAGTAGAATAAAATCATAGCTCCCCGCGAGGGAACTGTCATTCATTGATTGATTTTGATTTGTTTGTCTCCGCTGTCGCCGATCTGGTTCACATTGATCCGAAGCAGCGTGTCGTATTCACCCATTCACCGTGGGTTTATTAAATCCATCGCCAACACACACACACACACACACAGGTATCCCGATCATCTGAGTCACGGACTCTGTCGCGATCTGCTATTTACTGCTTCTGGGCAGTGGCGGGTGCCGGCCGAACACGGACTTAAACAGGCGAACTTAAGTGGATTAAAGGCAGAACTGGCGGACAGATGTTCGCCTGTCGACCGATTTACGTGTTTCAACCCTAAAATAAAATATACAGTGGAAGGATAAATCAATATTAATATGAATAATAAAGGATAATAATAATAATTAAAAATCTATTTACTACGAAGCAAAAAACAATAGTTAATTATTCAACAGATGTATTTTCATATCGGTATATTATTTCACGGACGAAATCAGTTTTTAAATCGAAATTATAGGAGAGAAGCAAATCACAAAACTGACTTTTATTTACACTTGGCCCAGCTCAGTACAGCCCACAGCTGTGGTCGGGAAGACAAAAGGCTGTTTTTGTTTAAGTTTCTATTCTAGTCACTAGTGGAAACCCTGAGTTTATAACTTTAAAAGGTTTCTTTTTGGAAATACTGGTCTTCTTGAGCAGATAAAAATTTGAATAAGCTCTCTCTCTCTCTCTCATCTATCTTATCCCCACCATTCCCTTTCCACTCTATCTCTTCCACGCCATTCCCTCCCCCCTCTTTCTCCATCTCTCTCCTTCATCTATCTTATCCCCACCATTCCCTTTCCACTCTCTCTCTCTCTCCATCTCTCCCTCTCCCTCATCTATCTCTTCCACGCCATTCCCTCCCCCTCTCTATTTAATTCTCCTTTTACTTTTTCATCTCTCTCTCCCTCATCTATCTTATCCCCGTCATTCCCTTTCCACTCTCTCTCTCTCTCCCTCATCTATCTTATCCCCGCCATTCCCTTTCCACTCTCTCTCTTTCTCTCCATCTCTCTCCCTCATCTATCTTATCCCCGCCATTCCCTTTCCACTCTCTCTCTCTCCATCTCTCCATCTCTCTCTCTCTCTCCCTCATCTATCTTATCCCCGCCATTCCCTTCCCCTCTCTTTATTCCTTCATCCTCTCCGCCTTAAGCATTTATTCAAAATTTAACTCTGTTTGGAGAATTCGTGGAAAGCGCACATTTTAAATAGAAGACCAACATTTTTTAAAAAAAAATCACCAAGTTGCAATTGCCAGCCATCCACCAGACGTCTTTTCCACGACAAAACGCTACCACTTAGCTGAACGTAAGAAAGTGAAAGTGAAGACCTTTTGTATTTAATGGAAGATAAAAGTTCCCACTTGTGGGAAACTCTTATTTATTGGCGTAAGAACTCCGTTCTTTTTTACCGGAGTGCGCTCTTGTTTTCGTTAATACAAAGACGTTTCTACCTGACGCAGAATCCCCATCACCGGGAACTCTCTCGGTTTGGCGACCCCCCCGTTCCCAGTCCGAGAACTTATCACCGCTGAGTGAAGCGAAATTCTCCAACTCGCGAGTCGAAGTTGTGGCCACGAATGACCGAAGAACACCTCCGCCTGTTTCTACATCAGGAAGACTTTTAAAGTACTCGTCAGCTCCGGGGCCTCTCTGACAGGTACATCACTAAGTCGCTCTTCACCGAAGGTCATATCGAACTAAAGGGACATCTCCGCTTGATATCTAAACGGCAATGAAAAATATGAGAGAGAGAATCAGTATCGCGTAACTGGCTGGCAGTAAGGATACCAATAATTACATCAAAGGAAGGAAGATAGGGGCAGAGTCAGAGACCAAGACTGGCATAGAGCTTTAGATGTACGGTTCTTCCTCTCCTCAAGCAGAAAACCTTTACTCTAAAATGTCAAATATAGCAAATTATAAATTATTGATATCGCTTAATTAATTAATGATACAGTTTTTAGCATTGTTCTATCTGGTGATTATTTGGTACATGGCTGCATTATCTACATACTTAGGCTAATAGACCCTTAAGAGATTTATGGAGAGGAATTTGCTGTGCATGACAGATCTGCCCAGAGCATCAGTATCTTGAGACACAAATCTACGAAATAAATACTGCTATAGCTATTTACAAACTATGCCAGATGTCGAAAGAATTCCTGCCACCTTAGATCATGTAAATAGCTTATCTCCGTTTTTTTTTGTCTTAAGGGGATGTAAAGATTTGGTGCAAATGATTGATGATTTACGTTCCGTCATATGTGAAGATAATCTGTAATCGATGCGTTACCAGGGGCGCCAAATCGATGAGAAAAGAAGCCATTACACACACCATTCCACCAACATCCCGGAAAGATAATAATAGGGTTATTATGTAGAAGAAAAACTTACACATCTGTTTTGGTTCTCTCTCTCTCTATATATATAAAACCAGGAAACAAAAATTAATAATCTCAAAGTTTGAAGCCTGAGTTCTCACTTCGTGGACCTCATGCCACTGATGCCCTATTTCAAATTCGCATATGCCAAAAAATTGTTGCTTTAGAACTAAAAAATATTAGTTATATGGGGAAGACATTAAACACATACACGGAGCTCGGTTTTGACGATCCCTAGTGCCTGGGAGGGGACGCTCATAAGGTGCGTAATCGATTCCTTCATCACATGAAAGTAAAACTGGTAAATTCCTTTTTAGCTCGAAAGGCTAAATAACTTCCGCGACAGGTCGAGCGAAGAGCTCTTATTCAGACCCCAGGATGTCGCCGTTAACACCAGGCGGCCTTTAAAATCGCGAACACATTCCTTAGTGCGTTTAGAATTAAATCCAAAGTTTCATAAAAGAATTCGACTGGGTCACGACTTTCCCCGAGTTTTAAAATCTTGATCCAGTCTGCGAGAAATCGTTCTTTTGTGAAGCTCAGAATAAACCTCTCATGATTCCGAGTTCTGAGACTAACGGCCGACCCCTGTTTATTTGTAAACCAGGTGACAGAGCCTCAAACGTTCACTCGCAATCATCACGCAGAATTCAGTCCAATGTTTTAAGGAGACCATAATTGAGACTATGTTCGAGTGTGTTAAGAGGTATGGGGCAATTCTCCAGACGGCCTGACGATTCCATTACTGGCAGGAACCATCTCATTCCGACAAGTTGGTGATATCTATGCCGATCAACTTTGGTTCAGCCAGATCTGGATTCCAAAGAGCAGTGAATTCAACAACCCCAAGGAAGACTCCTCCAGATAAGGAGAGACGTTCGTACGGGCTGATGTATAAGCACTACACACAAAACATCGCGCTTCCGCTGCTTTTCCATGTTTCCTAACAATATTCTGCCCGATTCGCCGTAATGTCGGACGCAGTCTGTAGCCATCTTGTCGAAATGGCAGCTCATAACGAGACTCGCAGTAAACCCCGCAGCAATTCCCGTTCCGTTGCACTCCGGCCAAGAGCATGAATCAAACCTGCTGGTCGGGAGAGGGTGCGTGTGTGTGTGTGTGTAGAAAAAAGGGGGAGGGACTGGGGACAGGAAGACAAGAGACCGGGGTTCGATGAAGTCCTTGCATCTCTAACCACGAATCAAACAAGGAGGCTACAGAACGAATGGCCAACCTGCCTCACGTGACCCAAGACCCCGACCGTCTTTCTGCGTTCGCCATCTTGCGGAAGATCGCATCAAGTCCCCAAAACAGCAAGCAATCGGCTGAGATGCGATTTAACGTCAGGCCCAAGAAGAGAGAGAGAGAGAACCCGATGCCAGTCGCTGTGGCTGCACAGGAGGTTCCTAGAAATAATGCCAAAAGCCCAAGAGATAAGACGAGGATCCGAAATCTTAGACCGCCAAATGGTCGGAGAGGGGTGATGACAGCCGAAAGGTGCAACTCCTCCATCCAGCGCAGCTGTTAGTACCATAATCTGAGTGATAGCGATAACAAGAGCCCCACTACTATAGGTTCTGGAGAAGGTAACGTGTTTAGCAATCGATATCCATTCACCGAAAGTCTGTCAGACAAAACGTCTAAGGACCACCACTGCAAACAGTATGATTATTTATGAAGTAGAGATACAAACTGTCAACACCCCAATAACTACTTATGCTTCTTTAACAATGAGATTTTCACCTTAGGCACCGATGAGTTGAGTAAATCGAATGTTCAGCTGAATGTCAATGACAAACTGTTGCAAATTAAGCTAAACATATTCCTGCAAGAATAACTGGCTCACGGAGTCGCCGAGCTCGAAACATGGTAACTTGGTCTTAAAAGAGTTTAGAAAACAGTACTAGTCCTATACTCTATAGAAACAAATGAAGTCAACCAGGGTAAAAACGCGTAGTTTCAGATTTACAGTTTTTGAAACAAACGTTTGGTAAGCTGGAACTACCCTTTCCTCCATTAATTAGGAGTTTTGTTAAGATATTAAAAGCTTTGGAACGCCAGGTATTGTATGCAATCGACCTGGAAGCTGCTTTTCTTAGCGTTAGATTGTTTGAGAAATGTCAAACAATTTGTGGTATATCATGGTGTGAGACCTCACCGCGAGTCCTTTCAATAAATCCAGCCACTTGCTAACAGTTCATCGACCCTGTACTTGAGAATATCCCAAGTTCAACCTCCCCTTCACATAACGCGTTCTGATTTACTCATGAGAACTATTGCAGAAAATGGTTTGAAAATTCCCCCCAATTAAAACCCAGTTTTTCAGAAACAAAAACCAATGTATGGGATGCGATTCACCTATACCGTCCAATGCGATTGAAATGCAACTCGACTACAAGCTCGAAAATTCTTAGAACGATAAAAGTTGTCAGGAAATTCAAAGAGCAGCCAATCTCCTCTTTAAGTATCTGTCGAAACTCCATGCATCATCGATGCCATTCGATGAATTCACTCAAAAAAAGACGAAGAATTCGGAGAGACTTCAGAACATTAACAGAAATTTGAAAGTCAAACATTTGACCAGTGAACGTCTTATGCCAAAAGAAACTGTCAGTTTTAACCTATATGCTGATGCTTCTAGGAAAGCTACAGAAGAATTGTCGCTGTAAGTTCAGAATGGAACGAAGGTTTGGTAACATATCACTCTAAATTCCTGCCAGCTGCTGTGAGATACATGGTGCCAGTGAATTGAGTTGACTGGGTTGTATATGAACATTTTGACAAGAACCATCTATTTTTGTGTTTCCAGAAAAGGCGATCTCTAGCGATTTGCGACTTGCCTTCAAGATACTGCAGCATTAACCAAGATAACCCGGATGTAGTTGTCTCTTTCGTGTCCTGCCGAAGTCTTCAGATGCTGCGTTACACGAAACTTTACCAAACATCACAACGCCGACGTTCAAACGACAAGAACTCAGATCTCCTCTGGAAATAACGATAATCTTCCAGATATTCATAGAAACCGCTGGAACTACAAAAAAAAACAGGATATTTGCTGAATGGCAGACCGAATTCTCCAAAAACATTGACTCGCAATGTCTCCACGCGGAGTGTGAAAGTGACTGAGCACTATCCACTCTGAAACACATATATGTTTATGTTCAGATGTCGCTACAATCGAAAACCCTGCGAAACTCAAACTGTCAGACTAATCAGAAAGTTTGGACATACACACATTCACCCTAGACCACTTACTAACTGTTCAAATGATGATCGATGTTCCAGGAGGGAAATCGATCGACGTTTGGATGCCGTTCGAACGAAATGTAAGACAATACCACACACTAAATCTATTTTATGAATGGTACGCTTATATCAGCAGTTGCATCATCTACAAACAAAAACAAAAAAAAAACAAGTCCACATTCTGCTGAAGCAAACCATCGCAACAGTGAATTTTTGCTGAGTAAATGCCACCACATGGGCATCAAGCAGGTATTCCCTTCAGCAAATACCTAAGGCCTAAAGATCGGTAGTTACGTCGTAGGAATTCCCTTGAAAACGAAGTTCAGAAATGGTTTTTACTTTTGGAGTACTCAAAAATAGTGCTTGATAAAAGGAAATCTGTAAACAGTTCTAATGTATACTCTGAAAACACCTTCGCCCAATCACGGTTTGGCAGAAGTCAATTTCAGTCATGCTTTTTAAGCAATTTGACACAACATGGCCACTCTGTGTATTACCAGTCTGCCTTTCAGACAACACAGTTCCACACAAGATTCTTCAAATATCTGTCAATGCTTCAGATCGTACTGTGAGCCCAGCTGTAACTGAACCAGAGACTTTGTCATCAGTTTTCTTCCTGGATATCAGCGAGATTCATAAAAATGATCTAAATCCATTGCCTTTACAACAATTTTTGGTTTCATCTATTCTCCTCTCACAGGTGCAGCTAATTATTCTCAATAAACCATCAATGCTTTCTTGTTCAGCATTAGTGTAGCTTGCTTCTCAGTAAGATTTCTCTGATCAATAACTAAAACTTTGGACCAGATCGAAGTCATCTAAATGCACTCATACGATTTTATGTATTTTAAGCATCCACCAACTTTGGCTTTTTTCTGTAGAATTTAATGATGCAGAACATTTTACTAAGAGCAACAATAAAGGCTGGTAATATTAGGTTGAAGAATGAACGGCACCCATCCATGCTGACCACCCTATATCACTGATCTGCCGAACAGATATCGATCGTTGCTAAAACAGTTTGCAAAGTTATGCCTCAGGGTTTTGTCTTGAGTCCCCTACTGTTCTTTTGTTTTTAAAATGTAAATGATATTAATAATGCAGTAGACATTAACACACTCTCAAAATATCTGCTAATATTAATATTAGAAATAATGGATTTTTTGGTAAATTTAAATGAGATCACTCATTCAAATAAGGGGACACACAAAAAATGATAAATGTAAAATTATCCAAACAAGTACAGTACAACCTCACGTATCCGGACCTCACTTATCCGAACAAAATCTCACGTATCCGGACCTCACGTAACCGAACTTTCACACTTTTTGGTTCAGTTGTCAACGTTCTATTGTATTTTTTTTAATCAAGGGGGAAATGATAATTACTTAATTTAAGTAATTTAATTTAATATAATTTACTAAGAAATATTTTATCTGGTTTTTCATATCATCTCTGAATCTACATAGCATTTTAGACCATTTTAGACTGAGCTGTTCACGACTCTCACGTTCGAAATGTCTGACAAAAGTTTGAAAAGAAAACGTAATGTTCTGTCTCTAGACGACAAAGTGAAGATCTTGAAGAGACTCGACTCTGGTGCAGTAGCTGCACGTTTAGCTGAAGAATATGGTGTTGGGCGATCGACTATCAACGACATCGAAGAAATAGACAGAGACCTTGACGCTTGCCAACAGCTCACTGACCAGGAGATCATACACAGTGTGACAGGTGACCCTTCGTCCGAATCAGACTCTGATGATGAACCATCTCCTGATAACGCTAATCCCGCACCATCCAATGCCGAGGATGTAGACATCAGGACAAAGCATTGTGTTGGTCAGAGGCAGACAATGACGCTGAGCCCATGCACTTAAGAATTCTACGATCACTACGCGAGAAGGCAGCAGGAAAAAGATTGTCTAATCTTAAACCACAATCAATTAAGACATTTTTTTAAGCCTGTGTAATAATTTGTATTCTTGTACATGTATTTTTTAATTTTGTTTTCATAATAAATCATTTTTAAACATTTACTGGGTTTTTATTAAACATCTTGCACTTCATCAAATTACATCATTAACCTTACAGTATTATGACAAGCAAGACTCATTGATCATGTGACCAAAATTTCTGCAGCCAGACAAAATGGAGGTTAACAAAGACGCACATGCAAACATTTTCACTCAAATTACATTGAAAATCTACAGTAATTAAGTAATACAGTATTTCACTTTTGGTTAGAAAGGCATTGTTTTGAAACAGTTTACACAAGTGACAATTAACATGCATAGCGTCTATTGTTCGGACAGGGTGTCAATTGGATGTTCGAATGTGACCCTCGGCCTGCTCACAGCAGCACCTGCATTCGGTTTTTTCCCACGTATCCGAACAAATAGCTCGTCTCTGGGCTTGTTTGGATACGTGAGGTTGCACTGTAATAGAGACGATTATAATCACTATTTATAGGGGTAACACGAAATGAAGAGTTTTTAAAAAGGATCTAGAGATAATTCTTATCTAAAATTTTAAACAAGTGAATTGTGGCTAAAAACAAAGCAAATAAAATGTAAAGATTTATTAACTGGAGTTTCAAAGAAAACAGATGTTGAGTTATTAGAAAGTTTTCTACTAGAATGAATATTTAGATCTTGGGAATTTGGAATACATAAAAATGCTAGGTTTGTACTAAGGTTAAGTTTTCCTGGGCAGGTTTGCACCACATTATTCATCAAATATTCATTACTCAGCCTTCATGGCTCAACCTGTGCTGAGACATAAACTAACTACAAATCTGCATGTCATTTCAACCTTGTGTGTTCTGCATTAAAGCGTTAACTAGACACAAGGCCAGTTCAACATGAATACTATGGCTTTTAAACTGGCAAAATAGGTGGGGTAAAAAAACTGACATGGTAAATGTAGGGTTAAAAGAAAACCTAATAAAGGTTTTCAAAATAATTAGTGTTTTTGAGCTTCTGGAAAGGGATGTCAGCAACCAACAGCCATTAGAAAAACAGACTACAATAAAAAGGTAGAGTACAATAATGAGAACAAAGTAATAGTTGGTTGACCCAAAAACCGAGAGCAGCGTTCCCAATTACAGAGTTACTGAAGATTTTGCTAAAATTATTAGTTTCAGTGTCAAATGACAAGAGCTTCACTACAGATGCTAATGTTAACCATGGAAGTGACTTCGATAAGCTGGGGCCAGCAAAAGGTCAAAGTGGCAATAAATAGCCCTGTTGTTAAACATTTTATTGAATGCACTAGAAATATGAATCGATAAGCTTAGAAGCATGCTGTGCTGTATGCCAGTGTCTACAATTCAGACAGCTTTGGAGAGGAAGCGTGTTGCTGTGATCGTCCAACAGAACGTTTGCCATTTGACTGTTGCTGCAGCCTCCTGGAAAACTAGTTCATTGTGGTGGCATGACATAGTAAAAATGCATGCTGCAACATTACAGCTCAAGAGTGAATGTAATGGAATAAAACCAGGTTGATGAAGCATCAGTTTCTCGGAGGTAAAATGAATGAGGAAAATTCTGGTCCAAATCACAGCCTAGCAATCTGAATTTTCAGGTGTGGCAATTGTTCCTTTAGAATTTGACCTCATCCACAAGCAAACAGCTGGACTGGTCCAAGTCACAAGAATCGATGCTGTCTCCTCAGCATGATTAGCTCTGGGGTAACTCCATTACTGTGATGTTTGAAAGAAAAGTTTTTAATCAAGCAGCAATACTCACAAGGCATTTGGATTTTCTCTGGAGCCAATTATTGCCACAGCTGTGCTTATCACTTACGGTCTAGCTTGATTGACAGTCTTCCATTAAGGTCTCTTATAGACAGAGTGATAAAGCACACCCACAAATCTAGCTGTTCTAGTGAGTTACGTCTTCTAGTTCCCCTCCACCATTATTTATGTGGGGAGGGTGTAGCTGGGAGGAAGAACAAGTCAGTCAGATTTTAACAAAGAAAAAGAATTATCTGGTAATTCAGAAATGAAAAACAGCCAAAATGGAAATAGCTGCTTAATCATTCTGCATCTTCCATCACTAAAAAACGTACAGCTTTCGAGTAACAGCAGAGACTGTATTAGGACACACATCAGCAGACCTTTTAAAAGCAGCACAAAAACAAAATAGCAGTCAGCAAAAGAAGAAAATGAAATAACTGAATTTTTAGGTAGATGGTCCAAGTTTTAACTGGATGGCATCAGGGCGTTGGCCAGGTCTGGTACAGACTTTAGATTTAAAAAAAAAAAAAAAACCAAAGAAAATCCAAAATCATCCCACTTTTCTCTCGTTTAATATTAGATATATGAGATGTACCATTTTTTTTTTCTTCTTACTAAACCAAAAGGAAACTTTACATGCAAAGTCACGTTTATCTATCCCCGACTTTGTGAACTTTTTTGATTTTCAGAAAAACAAGATTTTTGTGCAGGTTGAAAGAAACTCATCATTCAACTTGGTTTTCGTTAAAACTTGAGTATTTAAACTCTGGTCACAGATGTCTCATATTGTACAGAAATACCAATTCTTTGGCCTATGCCAGATTAAGGCTAATACCACAATAATCCAACTTCCATACTTAACTATGGGCTGAAAACATCGACAATGCCTTTTTAATCTTTTATAAACTCAGGGATGATCTTCAGTCATTGGAAAAGAGTGCACACTGCCAGTTCCTTTTTATCCTATTGGACAGAATGGGTTCCTTAGCTAAGTTGGTAGAAGAGATCTGGAGAATTCTTTGGTTTATTTCTGCTGCACGAACAACAAGAATCTTGGTATGGAGTGCAGTCGCAACAAGTAATAGCATATTCTTGAATTCACTTAACATACAAACCCTGAAAAAAAGAGGAAACATAATTTGATTACACCAATTTTTCCATCTAAATTGAAGAGAAAACTCTTTCTTGCAGGAGATAAGCATCTTTTTTTCAGTGTGAAATGAAATAGTAGTATAGGTCAAAATTCCTCCACAACGGCGACCTAATTCAAGTTGGAAAAGGTGTCAACTACCCCAGCCATCCAACAGTGGAATCCCTGAGCACAGATGGGTGGCTGGGGAGAGATGGAGAAACCATGAATTCAGGCACCCAGTAACCTAAACTTCTGTGCTGCCATCTATTATGTACTGAGCTCAAATTATTTTCAACCCTCTTTGAGCAAAAAATGTACAGCAAATCTGCACAAAGTGGACCTAATACAGAGTTCCAGCTAGCCCTTTTTAGCATGGCACCATGCCATGCCCTAAATTTACAATGCCATGCCCCAAATGGTGCAAAACACAAAGCCCGATTTTCCTTTTTGTACAGGTATACAACCGCCGCATGCAGAACTTTTTGAGCGTCACCTGGCGGGAATTTTCCAGCCGCTCTGCGGAGTTGTAACTTGTGCGCGTGCGCATTATACACCATTTAGTTTACGCTTCGAAGCATAGCACGAGTACACAAAAGACCTAACAAAAGAGCGGCAGTCTTAAGAGTATTTTTCTTCAACGTTTTAACATACAATCTAGCCTAATTCAAGGTCGTCAATTAAAGCTATTGCATTTCATTATATTATGAGAACTTGTAAATGTATATATACATGCATTGACTTTGTTGCAAATAAATGTGAACTTGTAGGTTTGTATGATTGCATAAGTTAGTAATACTTCACTTAACACCTACATCATACTAGTATTAAACTGTTATTTATCAAATTTGTCTTGTCATTAATGCAAATAAATGTGCCCACAATACCATGCTTCCGCACCGTGACTGCACGCGATGTGCCCTGTTTTATAATATTTACCATGCCCGTTTGAAAACCTAGCTGTAACACTGTAATAGTGTATGGGGAAAATAGAGATGTGTTTCCAACACCTCCGAAAGCCCCCTCCTTTTTCACCCCCACAACAGAAAATAAGAGTTTACTTACTAATTTTGTAAAGAAAGAAAAATTAAATACCAGTTAATACTGGTTCTTGCCATTTTGTTACTAAACAACATGAAAAAGGCATTTTCTGAATTACAGTAATTACCCACTCAATCACTACATACCTGGTCAAATAGTATCCACTGTTTAATAATACATTACAGGATTTTTTTCTCTAACAGATAGAGAAACCCAATGTATTTTATTGGTTATAACTCCCATTATCATCACTTATCACTTCAGCACCAAGAATAATATGCTACATCTTTTTTTGAAACATTTAAAAACTACACGGCGATCTTATTTATTTATTTATTCTTATTACTGCTTCCATTGTCCATTCTAACAACTGTCACAGGGCAGACAGCAAAATAAAAGCATTAACTACCCAACTTTTCATCTGCACAGACAAAAAAATTTGTAAAAGGCAAACAATGTTCACTAAGTTGCTGTTGCTAGCTACCCACTTATATTTCCTTACTCTCCATCAATGAGCACATCTAGTGTCTTTATGATGAATCTTGGAATATCTCAATCTTTCCCCATTAAGTGTAACAAAATAAACTCGAACTTTATTATAAAAATGTACAAAAGTACATGTCAGAGATTCTTTTCTTTCGTAAAGATTCAGTCAGAGACCAGAGATGAGAGAGACAGGTCACCGTCACTATACTCTAAAAGTGACATTCTTTTCTGTCGTATTTGTAAAGTTATTATATACACACACTAGTTATATATATATATATATATAACTAAAGAGAGTCAAAATCAGTTTAACAAATATGATTGACTGATGGGTTCATTGGATTTTTTTAATAAAATGAAAACAGCTGACAAGGGATACATGGTTTTGATAAAAAGATGTTAAATTATGAAATGTAAAAAAGCAGTTCCAAAATCATAAATAATGTAAATTCCAAATCTGTGACATGATCATGTCTTTGTAGGCTGTGAGCATGGCATGACTGCACTCATGACAGCATTCACTAACTGTAAAAGATGGCCATGAGCCTGGTACACATCACAGTTTTCTAGTTCTCTTATCTTATCTGCTGTAAATTTTTCAGCCAACACACTCAAAGTGGGTAGAAATTCTAGTTCTTTCTGCACAGCAGTACTGCAACGTGATGGCAGATCAGGGACTCTGAGCCCTTCATTCGAGTCAAAGTCCACTGTATCCATGGATTCTTGGATAAGATTATCCAAAGGTGCTGAAGGGGACTCCTTTTCTACTAAATCTTTGTGGACAGATTCTGAGTGTGCACCTATTTCATCCAGCAAGACTTCAGAGTTACTCACCACTGGGATAATGTCTTCTGAGTCTGCAACAGAAATTTAACAAACTTCAGTATCTTCAATATAATGAACTTCTACTACCAGTAAATTGTTGTGTGCAGTTTACAGTAGTACAAATGGAAAAGACAGGGAAAAAAGTATCATAATGTAAATCAGTGGCAATTAATGTTAGGCATGACCCAAATGATCTGAAAATGTTATAATGGTTTATGAGTCTGTCTTCCAGTAATCCCAACTTTCATAAGACTATTTCCTATCTCCAATGATTACAAGCTATTATTCTGAATTACCATTTAATCAGGCATTTTAAATATTCTTGCAAAATGTCAATGAATAAGTCAATATTCGAAGTCTTAATTAAGCCTAATTACAGTATATTTCCACCCAATATATATTGTCTTCTCAACAACTCAATGATTATTCAAGTTAATTCTTAGAAAGTACATTTTTAAATATTTCAAACCTTTATAAAATAATTTCAGTGTTAACCCTAACAGACCTTTCACCTTTTTGTTCAGTCATTTGGATAATTTCCATTTAGTGTTGTTTTTATTTATTCTATTGTTCTGGTTGTTACACTTAAGTAAACCTGTAATTTTTTAAAAATTTTACATCCACAACCTTATCAGCATTTATACAGAGTACAAAGTCCTGTTAGAAAACTATCATCTTAATTTAAAAGAATACATCATTGTTCCCTTTCCAGGAAGTGCTTTATTCATGAAAAAGTATGTTGATATTGTTTGCTCTTTAAACTCTTATTAATTAAGATAGATCCATGTCTTGTGTGTCAGCCATCTACAATCATCATCTAAAAATGGCACATAATTAAAGGAACAAAATTTCAGCTCTGGAATTACTGAAGTCCACAAGAGAAACAAAGTAGCTATGTAAGATAGATTGTTGATCCTATCTGCCAAGCTAATGCTTCATTAAATAAAGTATTCCCAATAACCAATGACTGGTTTTGTTTTATATATTTTAAATCTATTGAACTTGAAAAGTTAAAAGATGTTTAAAATCTCCATAGGTATTGAAAATTTTCTTCAATGTTGACTCTCCCACCAGACCTCTTACACATACTCCTTGACCCTTCTTCACAACAATTTCCTGACCAACACAAACTCTGCATAACAACGGTAACAAGTCATGGTAACAAATTTTGCAGTCAACATACCAGCATTTTGAGATAAAGACGACGTCTTGGAAGCCTGTTCATCAGTCACCTTTTCAGGGGACAATTCTTTGCCTTGAACAGAAAGTTCGGTCTGTGCACATTCAGCAGCTGCTGTCACCGAGCTTTGATCCTCTCCATTGCCTGTAGTCACACTGTCCACAAAAAGATCCAAGTCCACTGTTTCCACAGATTTTACAGGCGAAGATTCTGATCTGCGTTCAGTGCAAACCGAAACAGTTTTCTCAAAGTTCTCCAAACCAGATCCGTCACTTTCAACTTGTTCCAAGACCAGACTGGAGTTTGCACTGCAATCTTTGGTACCTAAATCGCAGGAATCAGAGCGGTCATCTAAAGCAGTAGATTCTGAAAACAGAAAAAGAACTTTACCCATCAACGAAAGTAGAATCCAGCATAATGAGTGTGTAGCAAGTTGAAAAGTAAAGTAAATAAAAACCTCAATCAAAATAAACCAGAAATATTGTAGTTGATCATCAAGCATTACTGCATTCAATGTTAAAGCCACTGCTCCTCACCAACTAAACAATCAATCTGCATGTCACTTACTAGACAAAGGAGAGGCGACAGGTCAGACGACAAACTACCAGTCTATTCTGTCTTGCGTTAGCTCTTTACTCGCATCGTTTACCATAACTTACTGTCTTAGTTATAAGCTCACCACAACAACACAAGTCCTGTTTATGGTTCCAATGCCTCTCAGTCAAACTAAACAGAATTTATTAAAAAACATACTAAAAAAAAAAAATATTCTTAAACAAAGAGATTTTCAGTGATATGCTACTCTAAGCAAAAATGTCATCACAAACATTTTCTGCCATTAACTGAACCACATTTCTGTGGTCTTTCCAGCATCAGTCCTGCAAACCTTTGTAACTATGTTAGCTTGCAGTTATTGTCTGTTATTTGTATTGGTTTGCTAAAAACAAAGTTCAAGCCACATATACAATCTCTCTCTCATACTCACAAACTAACAATTGTCATCAATGAACTTAAAAAGAAATCCAAGATAATGGGAGAGCAGGAAGAGATCGCCAGAATGCAGGTTCATTGTTAGTATTAAGTGAGCCAACTAGAATGATGGGATGTTTATTTGTAGATGTTAGCATTTCTAGCAGACCAACTTAACCCTACGTTCCTGTCAGTCACAACTAGAACCGCTTGCGGCTCCCCTCAATTTATAAACAAATAGCGAAGGTGGTATGAAGACCAGCAGATTCTTCTGCTGTGGATCTCACTGATGTATCCACAGCCACTTACAGCTGATCATAGTAAATCAACTTTTACTCTTCAATGCTTGATCATGGCAAATTCTAATTTATTCATTTCTTTTTTCTAAATATAAATAATAATAAAACTTTCACCAGAGTTGAGCTTAGCACTTTGAAGTGTTTAATTAACCGCTTTCTGCTTAATGTGAAGATCAAATTTTGCCTTCTTACCCAATCTGGACACTTCCTGTGCAGAGTAACTCGACCGTCTTGTCATCATCGTACACGACTTGTTTTTCTTTGCTTCCAGCTGCCGTTTGAACGAATTCAGAACACTCCGTGCATTCGACACCTTGGGTGACCTGATAGGTAAGTTGTGTATGTCACGCTCTGAGAGTGCTGACAGGTCACCAACTGTGTGGATACTGCGAGCTCTCACCAGCTGTCCAAGTCCCCGGGACCTGCAGTACATCAAAAGCCAGTTTTATTTTTGGGGATTGCTTCTCTCAGATAGCAATTCTTGAACATTAACAATCTTAACCCAGGTTTTATGCCAATGGATTTTACACCGACAATCAATCATGCTTTATGTTTACTTGGATGAAATATCTAAAATATATATATGTTTTTTTCAAATGTTTCAATTTCCCATTTTACTTTCGTTCATTCAGACAGACAGACAAAGACTAAATACAGGCAGTCCCTGCTATATGTCTGCATCATGTGAACATGCTGATGTAATAGTAACATTGTGCCCAGCCATCCAGAGACAGCTGATGAAATAATGATATCACCTGTCTTACCTTGACCACTGCTTGCTGGCTCGCATATAAATTCCTCCGCATCTGGAGTCCACTCATTTTTCCAAGCGGTCGGCACAACACAACAAGAGCACGGAGTTTGCTGAGACCGTATAAGGTGGCAAGAAGCTTCTCTACAAGGGCCATGTCTATGTTATTGGCAGAGAAACAGACTGGCAAATTTATTGGAGATGTGAAAAGCAGAAAGGATGCAGTGGAAGGCTGAAGATAATTAATGATATCATTCAGGATTCTCCACACACACATCCACCAGATATGTTCCTGGAATCTGTATATGAAATGAAGCAACAAGCTGGACAATCTGAGGAAGCTACCGGTAACATCATACACAATTGTACAGCACCCCCCCCACCGAGTGCAGGTGGCTCATTGCCTAAAAGGAAACATTGGCATGAATAATTAGATGGTAGAAGACAACCAACCCCTGATAGTGGTGATATAAGGGAAAATCTAAAACTCACGACCAGAGGAGAACCAGTTTTGGCATTTAAAAATGAACAAGTGGTTGTACTAACAACATCTAAAAATCGAACCACTTGTTTTGTGATGGCACATTCAACAGCGCACCTTTAGGAACCCAACTGTCCACGTTATTATTGATGAAACCCACACTCTGCCATTGGTGTACTGTGTAACAAAGAACAAAAATGAGACATGAAGAATGTTAGAAACATGAATCCTGGGTCAATTACTAAAGACTTTGAATGAGCAGTACTGAACAACAGTAGAAAGCATTTTCCAACCACCACAGTTTTTGGATGCTTTTCCCACTTCGCTCAATGTTTGTGACACAATATTCAGTCTCTTGAACTGCGAGCCTGGTATATGGAACCAGAAAACGCTCTACTGATTAAAAGTATGCAGGCACTTTCATCTGTTTCACCAAATGATGTCACTGACGTTTAATGCTCTGATGGCCTCTCTCGATAATGAAACGGATGAAAGAACAGCAGACGTTTTGGCCCATTTTAAGACCACTTGACTTGGTATTGTTACTCGAGGAAGACAAAGGTGAACCACACTTGAGATTGGAATGTGGAATGTCAACAGCAGAGTTCAAGACAACCTGTCCCAAACCAATAATTCTCTGGAGGGCTGGCACTGAGCTTTCAACCAATGAACAGCAATTACACATCCATCAATTTGAAGGCTCATCGCAAAACTAAGAAAAGAACAAGCCAGTAACGAAATTTTGATCTAGCAGGCTGCAATGGGATTGAACACAAAGCCACAATATCATTAATAACCGCCTGAAGACACTAGTTGCCAACTGTGCCAATGAAGACGGACTTGCATATCTGAAGGTGATTCACAAATTATGAACATTGGTATGATTTTAATTCTTTGATTCACTACATTTATATGGTTATTTCAGAACGTGTTTTATGTTGTGTCTGTAATAAATTATTTATGTATTATTATATTCTATCTCTTATTATTGTCGGCATAACGTCCACATACGTGTCAGTCATGTCATCACAGACAATGTTTTAACAAGCTCTCTTTTTTCTGTAAGAGAGATCTAAACCACCAAAACTCACCTCCCCGGCATCAGCCAACCATAATTAACAAACGGCATAACAAACGTTTATGATCGTCCACTCACCACATTGATGAAGTCAACTGTGGCAGAATCTCCTCCACTGACACACAACAGTTGACAAGAGCTGGACACACAGGTTCCGTGCTGTTAAGTTGGGACTCCTCACTGCTGAAGTAGCTGCTCTGAGACTGACTGCTGCACACTTCTTTTTTCTGGAAATACACAACATGGATATAGTTTAAAAAGTGATTTCTTGGTTATCTGTTAGAGGAACGCAGACATGCTCTTAGACATCAGTTTTTGATACGTCACACACACACACACCTTTATATTTTTCTTAAGGGTAAATAAATTTTTCAACGATTTGAAATACATTCTTCACTCACATTAGCAAGAAACAGAAGTAGCAAAAATGCTATTTTTTAAACACAACCAACCTTTGAATTGGAAAGTAGAAGGCACCGACGGGAGTGGCTTTCATTTGCCTTGTCTGAGGACTTCAGCTTCTTCACTACAGGTTCAGCAAAGGACACGCGTCTCTGCTGCAAGGTTAAATTAAGAAATGCCTCAGTCATCACAGCACACAATTAGCATTGCTCATGCAAGGAATAAAACCCACCAGACCAGCTCGTTTGCCTTGCAAAACAAGGGGAAAAAAAGACACCATCTCACAACAGACAAACGTTTAAGTGTTGACCATCACAGAGCCACAACGAACTCAAAATCTCTCCTGAAAATTGTGCGCAGGACCACAATCCTAAGAATCAAGTGGGTGACAGAAGGTAAAATACTCTATTGCTCAATTTAACCAACCCTTGTCAACCAATATTTGTACCTGGGTAGGTGTCCAATCTGCCCAGGTTGGGGCAGAGGCCAGAAACCAACACTATGTAGCAATGCTGCTGTTCCTCATCACCAACCCTGCTGATCCATGAACCGAATAATTTTAAAAACAAAACAAAAACACGCACATATCAGCTACTTTGATTTTTACAATAAGTTATAAAATAGATTTCTTTTAAAATTAAACATTTTTCTTAGGACAGCAAAAAGTTTGTTTCTTCACCCGATTATTTTGAAAACTTATATTAGCTCTTCAAATTTTGAAATTCAAATTTGGTAATATTCTTTTAAAGTTCTTCAGCCTGTTCCAATTGATTAATTGTGGCCAGAAGCTGAAATTCCAAATGACATGTTCAATTTTTTCTTTGTAGTTAAAGATGACGTTCATTTCTGACTCTGCCATTTTGTGCTAATTATACAAAAAATGTGGTTCTCATAAGACAAACAACAGTACCAACCTTGTTAGGTGGTGATGGATTGTCTGCACTTTCGTATCTTTTCTTCAAGATGCTGGCTGAAGGGGATGCTTCTGGGGAGTAGACCCTTTCTCCACAGACGGGTCTGTTTTTTAACTGTGTCCTGATAGCTCTGGTCCTGAGGGACAATGTTTTCATCCCACTGTGACAACTGGGCTTCTTTCTGGAACTCTGGGGATTGGAACTGGAAATCTTCAAGCCATAGACCAGGCTATCATCGAATCTGCGGGGGAAAGAGCCTGCCTGTGAACGCTGTCGAAGCAATGGCTTTTTACGCGTCTCCTCACTACTACTACTACCACTACTGTTCTCATCCTCTGAACAATTTCTTTGCCGGCGATTTGCACAATTACCACCAGGGGCTTTCAATTCTTTCGAAGCACCTTCATCAACAGAAACAGGTGCCCCAGCCCTTTGGCTTTTCTTAGCTTTTCTCGATGTATTCCCAAGTCTCTGCTCGGTGTTCTTTTCCTCAAAGACTTGCATCATTTTCGATGAGATTGAATGTGTTCTGAGAGCTCTACTAAAAGATCGCAATCGAGTTCTTACTGGGGATATTTTCAGTGATTCTGTCTTCTTTTTATTTTGGAACATCCATTTTGGCTTCTCACTCTTCAGTTTATTTTTGGAGTTTTTATCTGACCTTAAAACAGCCCTACACAAATTTGGTTGCTTCTGCAGAGCATTTGTCAAATCCTTTCTTTTCCTTTTTTCACAGCTATTGCGTCCATTGTTTCCAACTTCCATTAAGTTTTCGACTTTTATTACTGTCATGACATCTGTTTCAATCAGAATCTGTTCACTGCTTCCATGGTTAGGAAAAGCCCAGCCCTCCCGAGAATGGTCATCGCTAAAAGTAACCTCTGGATGACAACCCTGGTGATAATTATGATCGTGCAGCTCTAACTCCTTTTTTGACAGTGTGATGCTGCTGCTTTCTGCACGCCATTTTTGATTGTCAGATTCTAAAGCAGCTTTCCACCCTGATTCTGGGCCAGCCAGAGTGCTGCAGCTGTCTTCAAAAAGGTCAGGTTTGTCCCCAGAACCCTGTTCAACAGGGATGGGTTCTTGCCCTGAATTAGAGAAAGCCTTGTCATCCCGATGGAAATCCTCGAGAGTTTGTACTGAATCCATCAAAACATTATCCACACTACACAGCTGACTTAAGCTTTGTTTTGTATCAGCTGTTTTGGAACAGTCGACTAACTTTCCCACCATTATGCTTCTGTTTGCAGAGGTATCAACTTCATCTTCAGAGAATGCTTTAACAGCTGCTAGGTTATCTTTATTATAAAGATCAGACAAGTCTGAATCATCAGAATTCTTCTTGCAAGACTCATTTTCTAATGGAACCCATTGTACTCCTGCATTTTCATCAAAATGCTTTAATGCAGACTGCGGTAAACTACCAGTTTCCTCTACAAAGGACAGCCTGCGAACATTTAATAGATGAGATGGTGACAAGCTCTTTTTAAAGTTTTGAGATTTTACTGGTGTTTCCAAAACAGATGGAATGTTTTCTGATTTGGCCATCTCTTTACCGTAACACTTGAAAGGTGACTGCGTTTCCTCCACGAGAGATATTGAAGAATTCTTCCCATCATTGCTGGTAGTGTCCTCAATTGATAAATTGATGCTAAGTGAAGTTTTGTCAACAGCCCCAATCTGACTCCCTGAGGGTCTGATGAGCCAGCTGTCCAGTGGGGAGCAAGTCGGACTTCTCCCTTGTTCTTTTGATGGTGCCAGAGAAGAAATGACATCCTGACTGAGTGATCTGCATCTCTGATGAAACGCTGGCCAAACAGAAGCCTCTTGGGATTTTGGCCCACTTTTCTCATTAGCAGAATCATGTGATGACTTAGATCCTGATTCCAGAATTTCCCTAGAAGAACCAGGAGACGACAAAGCTAGTTTTTGTGAGGATTTGGAAAATTCTACTGGCACCTCGCCATCCTTTTGTATCAATCTAGCATTACTAGCTGCATCACCATCTTCCAGACTGGAGTCTCTTCCAAAAGACGTTTTACATTGTTCATCCAAAAAAGTCACCTTTTTCACTGATTTGACATTCTGATTTGTTAACAGTGATACTTCAGCTGCTTCCTGGAAGAGAGAGAAATCAGTTAGTTCCAGTTCATGCTAAAGAAACAGGTTACTTTGGCTACATTTCCTTGTTTACTTAAAAAAATGTTAAACAATCCAGTGAATTTTACCAGTTTTATTCTGAGGATGAAATAGTGAAATGTACACCATTGCCCATATGGGAGACAGCCCTGATGAGGAAGTGCAGTGCTGCGGTTGTTTGCTAGGAAAGGTTGACATTCCTGCGCCACAAAAGACAGTTCCAACCTCAACAGGAAAATCCCTACAAGAACTCTCCATTTTTAGATCTGGGAGGAAACCACACAACCAGCTAGTGAAGAAGAGTGAGATGAAGGTATGCCTGACCCAGGCATCCCAACAGGGCCGTGAACTTGGGACTTCCTTCAACAGTCTATTATTGGATCACTACACTGCACCCCCCCCCACTATGAATGCAATAGCAACCAAAGGGACAAAAAAAAAAAGAAGACTTATACAATTTCATTAATTAACAAGTTCAGGTATCACTAACAAAAAAAAAAAAACTATTTAGTTTCTTTAGTTTACCTAAAAGAATAGTTTACTTCAGGTATTCTATATAAAGATGAACAGCTCCTGGAGAACATTCTAAAGTTCTGATGAGTGGTAATTGGCACTCATACAGATATCTTTTTTATACTATAAACAATAGTGTGGACGACTACAGTAACAGCCGGCCATCTTAACGGAGTTTCTCCGAAGGTGTAAGGCTACAAATCTATCTACTTCAAATGTGTCCAGTTCTCAGTCATTTTTTTTTTTTTTGGATTGATGCCTTAATTCCATAATTACCAAACGAAATAATCTGAAAAATACCAAAATTCTGAGGATGCAAAATTCAGCACTGAATTAAAATTAATGCATATAATGCTAATGCTGAGCTCAATGAGAAAACATTTGGCACCAGATCCATTGGTGGATTGCTAGAATGAAGTTTAGGTAGACCGATGTACAAGCACAAGCACCACAATCTTTACAGTTTGTTCAGCTAATGGTTTCTGAGTTCGGAAATTTTGAGATAACCCTCTGTGATGCCGAGCTGCTTTTTCCTGGAGTAACTCTGCTTCAAGTACATCTCTATATTACTGCTCACAGTAAGAAACAAACAAGCAATGTGCACCTTGTACAGAGTTTGACTAATTTAACATTTATAGCTTTTCTAGCTGCACATTACTCCAGACAAAGTCTGATGCTGGAAAAAGTAGCTCACTGTACCAAATGGGAGTCTTAAAAAAAAAAACAACAACAACAAAGACAAACAAACTTGCTCACTGTTTGTTTAGAAATATTCTACTTACAGTGCTTATGTTAGCGGGTATCTCTGAATCAGAGCTGACTGTGATTGTTGATGGCTGGGTTGGTGGACAGGAACTGCTGAAATTAATTAAAGTACAGATAAAAGAAATTTATGTAGTGGTGAAAATACTAAACCTAACCTGTTACAACATTAACCACTTTCCAAGTTTCTGAAAAACTTCAAAGTCTATTTCATTCATTCCTCTTTACTAGAGTTTTAACTCACTGTAGATAAAAAAAAAATAAACCAAAATCAGCTAGTCTGCATCATTTCCATGCCATTTCATGAAGGGCTGCTGTTGTATCCGGTAGGTTTCACTTGAACATCTCCAGTACTGTTAGCAAATTTCAGAGTAACTAGAATTATTAACTAATTTTTCCTTTTTGTTTTCTTTTTTTAAATCTGATTTAGTCAGGGTTGCTGATTTTCCTGCCAGTGCATTTGTTGTTCCACCATAAAGAAAAACAGAAAAGCTTTTTATAAACTGTATTCAAGCCTTGCTCATCTGCTGGGCTTCCACCAATACCTGTATCAGCCAGTGCTTTGTCAAACTGTAAATGAAGATGTGCTCAATAATGGATCATATGTTGTCGGTGTATGCTAGCTGCTTTGGAGCAAACAGGTAACCATAAACCAGTTTTGTTACACTACCATGCCTTTGAAGATGCTGTAAATTATAAACTCTGATAATACAATACTTAAAATCAATCACCAGAACAAGCAGAAATGCGCAGTGCGGTATAGTAGTAAAAATGTGTTTACTTATATTTCAGATAAAGAGGAAACAAAAGATTGTTTCGTGATAATACTCACTCCTGGCCATTTTCAGGTATAAACTCTGACAAAATGGTTATGTCTTGAGAGTTGTCCAGTCCATTGTACATTGCCAGCAAATCCCTAAAAGCAAAGGTCACTTGAATTAACCTCTGTATTTTATACCACGTGGGGTGCAATAGAAGCACTGGTAAAATGGAATAACCAGGAACACCGAGAAGTTTTCCAAAATGTTTTGTTTTTAATTAATAAATGGGTAAAACAGCGTCTTGCTTTGTGGTGGGCCATAATAAAAGTAATGAGCCCTGCTTAATTACAGAAACCCTAATGATTTTAGTCCCACAAAATGTCTCCAACTCAGCAGTAGCCCCATTGCTACTCCACAAGGTAGCAGCTGATGCTTTACAGCAATAAAACACAGCAAAACAGATAAGTTTACAGCACTAAAGCAGCAAAAAACCCCAGTAATCTTAACACAGTATTATTGCTACTAGCAAATTTAATCTACTACAGATGTTTAAGGTTACAGATGTCCAGACAGGTAAGATGATGATAATGTTACTTCACAGCTTTCCACCTTTACCACCCACATGCAGTGTTTGTGCTCAGTTTTATTAGAGTTAATAGACATACCTCTTCTCTTCTAGAACCTCCTGCTGGTGAGCTGTCAACACCCGCCTTTTGTTTTTCCTTGGTAATATCACCACAAAATCCTGAAACATCACAACCAGCCACATGAATCCCAAACCATACAGGATTTAATGTATAAATGAAACTTAGAAAATTGATATCAACAGAATGGTAAGTTACCATTTGCTTCCTGAACCAGTAATATTACAATAAGCCTGTTTTTTTATAATATCTCTAAGCACTCTTGTAGAAGACGTTATACTAATGTTCTCTAGTCCCACTAGATGTTAATGCAGATCTCTCCATTCAAATTTTAGCTCATCTCACCTGGTCCTTGAAGTCACCCAAAGTTAACTTTCTCTGGACTGGTTCAGACTTCACATCCTCCTGCTTTGCAGGAGGCTTCTTTGCCATTGGAGATAAGGGTTTATGGAGAAAGCTGGTGTGGACTGCCTGTGATGATGGCAATCCTGGAAAATATGGCTCTGGTGGTTGAGAAATACCCTTAAATGTAAACAAAATAAAATGTGACACTGTGCATTTAGACAATACTTCACATTGCAAGTTAAAAAAAAACAAAAAACAGTAAGTCAGTCCTCTTTTCCATTGCCTTCATCTCACCCAGAGTTAATAGTGCCAACATAAAACCACCACCAAAGCTACTCGAGGGATAATTTTTAAGTAAATAGCTAGGCATTTATAGCTTTTTGTAAAATTACAGCTGCTTCACTGCTTGTTCTCTTTAACTTTATTCCTCTGTTTAATGAACTAATTAAGATGGCAAGAATTGATAAATTTGCAGTCTGTGATGCATCGCCGTCCATATTCCTTTTAAGCTAAATCAATCTTGAAAGCCTAGGCACAGTAAAAAAGGAAAAAAACTCCCATAAAATTTACTCATCGTTAGAAGAATCTGGATATCTTAGCAGTACGAAGTGGTGACTCTAATCTTACACCAAATAAGACCTGTTTACACTGGTGGAGGTTGTTGTGCAAAGCCACTGACCCTTCCAGAAGCAAACTATTGCACTTTGGTTTTCTTGATTTCAGACAGACGTACATTTTATTTCTTAAAAACATTTCATATAAGAGTTAGAAAGAACAAACTTTAAGACAAAAAAAATGTAAGCTTCACTACCTGGCTCATCTGGCTGGTAGGGGTATCTTCTATTATGGGGGCATCAGAACAAACCCATCCAGGAAGATGAACAGCAGTCTTCTCTTTAAATTTCATCAGGATGGGCCTAGGAAAGAATTGCACCTTATACTGTTTCCCTTCCAGTCTTTTCTAAGCAAGGAAACTTAAAATTGCAGAATTTTCTATCTAAAGAGGTCTACTCTGCAGGTTAATGTGAGCAAGACACATGCACTGAAGGTTTAATGAAAGTTATGAAGAAATCATGAAGAGATCTTTGCTTAATAATCTGACCTAGTCATTGTTTTAGTAAAAGCTTTATTAAGGAAGGAAGGAAGGAAGATGGCACTCCAGATTAATGTAACTGATGATAATTAAGTTACATTCAGTTTGGAAATACTGAACGAAATGAAGTCAGCAAATTTATTTTTAGGAAAAGCTGAATGCTATTTTTCAGCTACTACACTATTCCTGTTAACAAACATCAGAAGAATGCACAAAAAAAGTAAATGCAGTAGACATGGCACCCTGCTGACCAAGACACACCAGCAGTCTAGAGGTGCACGTAGTAAAACCTACTTCAGGTTCTCTGGGTATGTGAGTGTTGAAGAATGGCTGAATGTCGCATTCCACAGAAGTAGGGACTGATTTCGGATAGAACGTCTGGGATGAAGAAATGTTGCTCCCAGCAATGGTGAGATGTGAGCTAGAAAATCGCTGTCATAAGGTCCAGAGTAATGAGACTGGATACAACAAGTTATATCCTGCCATAGTTTCTCAAGCTGAAAGATAAAATAAATTTAATAGGAACATACTAAAAAAAAAAAAAAATCTGAGTTTCAAGCTTTTAAAATTAAATGAGAGGATTTCTTAGAAAAATAAAAACCATTTTTTAAAAAATGTTGTATCAGTTCAGACACAAATTTCACTTTCAATTCTATCAAGACTAATTGTATTTGAACAAAAATATAATACCTGGTAAAATCAAATACGCTTTGTGTATTGAGTCACCTCCAGAGATGCCACTCAAAATGTTAGAAGTAGCCACTTCTATCAACCATCCTTTCTCCCACTTATTAAATCAGCATGTAGTGATTAAGTGTTGCTATCTTCCAGGCGCATCAATGTTTGGAACCCCATACAGCTAGATGCCCTCTGACCCATTCAATACCCCCCAATGTGTACTTTCTGGTTAACATTCATTGTAATCACCCTGGACGATTTGACAGGTGACCCCTATACCACCCCCAGTAATAAATGACCGCATAATGGGAAGGATGCAAAGAGAGCAGGGCTATCACCAGGACAACTGTCAAAGCAAGTTGGATACTTTCTAACTCGTAGGATTCACAAACATTTTTCTTAATACATATTATTTTACTGGTGGAAAATGATACCATCTACTTTTGTAACAGACAAGAAATAATGTTTGTTGATCATTTTACCAGGACTTCATGTAAGATTTCATACATGAAGATTAACTCACTTTTTTAAAATTTTTTTTGGTACATCAATGCATTATAAAAGGAGACAACTCTGGTAAGGGCTTGTAGTGCGTGATTGTTCATTAGGAAGTGTTACTGATCTTGCACCACATAGAGCCCAGCTCTTCTGACTTTAGCAAAGACACCAACATGGGTGGGGGGCGAACACAAGTAACCATGTCAAACCCAGCCAGACCAGGATCTGAACCTAGCCTCCACCCCCCTCCAAACAACAGTCCAGTAGTCTTCCACTGGATCACTGGCTGCCAATAAAAAAAAAAAAAAAATCACACCTTAAGTTTATAACGAAATACTGTAATTATTGTAAATCTGCTGTGGTCTGTCAAGACCCCACCCACAGGACATTTTAGCCAAAATCAGTCTGACATCTATTAAGCCTTTATCACTTCTGTCAATCAAACAATTGCCTCTTGTGGTATTCCATACATTAGAAAACAAACAGAGTTCTGTAGCACTTCTACCTTTTGTAAAAAAGTCGGTGTGTAAATTTTTCCGTTGGTTTTTTTGGAAGTACTGTGGAAGAATGTACTGACGGGCGCAGATAACTTCTCCATGATGCAGCCCATGATGCAGGAGTCGGTCGTGTGGATGAATAAGTCACCAAGTATCCCTGCCAGTTCTTTCCCAGATGACTGCAAGCTAGTCAAACACAACTGTGCCTGGAAGAAACAAAAACAACTTACAATTACTAAAGCCAGTTGATAATAATCACACTTAATTTGCTATGCAAGCCACACCCTCCCTCCTCTTTAAAGTTAGCTATAACATCAATTATAAAGTTTTCAATCCAGCACAACCATTGTCACAAATCAGCCAAAACCATTACATACTTTCTAGTGGTTGAATACCCTTTAAAAGCATCTCCAGGGTTCAGTGGATACCTAGCACCTTGTTCTATTGAGGCATACTGAAGCATTATTCACATCAGGTATCTGAAATGCTAACATCTAGAAGTCCAAACCCATTCACATTCTAAATTGAACGTAAAATTATGGAGTTTTTAGACAGGGCGTTGCCTGCATTTCAAATGATATTGTGCGCACACAATTTACCTTGCAGATGTATCCCTCCCATAACACCAACCTGCTTGTCAGTTTTTCCAGAGTCCAGCTGGGACAACAAATGATGGAAGGTATCTCCCAGCAGTGCTAGCAAGCTGACAAAAGAATGCAGGTTATTCAGCTGCTTCTGCTTTCGTTTGGTCCACTTGGATGGGCTGGTAAGGACTGGAACAGTAACAATAACAACAACTAAAAAACTGCATTTACTGTCTGCCACACATCTACTCAGCAGAGTTAATCAAACATTGAGAGAGAAATCCGAACATTCTGCAGGCCATGTTAACCTTTAATTAACTCACCAAATGAAGAAGAACAGTTCACGGTGAAATCTATGTTGTTAACAATCACTCTACAAACTTGGACGATATATTCGAAGAAAATCCAATTAGTCTGCAAAGAAAAATCATCATCATCAACAAACTGGAGATATATGCCTCAAACCTCGTTTCAACCTTCAATAATGAAATACTGCAGCATGTTACTACTGGAAATAATCTGGTTGCATTCATGTCTCAATAATAACAGAAAATTTATTAAGTATAAAATATTAATTACAAATGCACAATTTCAACATTATATATGGAAAGTATGTCATGTGATCCAGTCATCAGTTTACTGCCATAGCAAGGTTTCTAGCATCAACTGTCTGCGTGCAGCTAACCTCTGCTGCCATATTCTCTCCTGCTTAATTTAGGAAAGTGAAAGTAGGGGTTCCCTCTGGTGCATATTGAGCAGAAATGTGTGTGTTCTACATTCTGGAACCAAAGCAGCCCTAATAACACAACACTTGAAAAACAAAAACAAAAATAGTTGCCCACTGGGCTCTATTCAGGTTGGTAATCTGAGTAACAAAATAACGAATCAACTTAAAAGCTCCACAGATAATTGTTTTCATCTTTCTTTGCAAAGTAGTTGCATAATCCAAGCCAAGGTCACGGGAGAGGTCACAGCATCCATACTTAAAGCAGTGTCATCTGAAGTAAACAAAAACTCAGGACCAATACAGTAACCCAAGGGAGTGGCAGTATGGCAGACTGTAATCAAATCTATTAAAAAGAAAAACTAATGGGCACAAGAGACAAGACAAATCATGGCACCAGAACGAGAAATAGTTATCATGCATGTGTCAAAGGTCAAAACCAAACTCTCAGAAATGTAAGAATTATTGGAGATTTCTGAGAATGACAATAAACCATGACTGGTAAAAGAAATACTTCAATTCTTTACCACAAATATATTTATATATTCAAATTAGTAACTCCTTAAGAATATATGAACTACCACGATAATCATTTAAATGGAGCAGCAAAATTTGAAAAGCAGATCACTTTGTGAAGTAATTATCATTATTCCTGGTAAATTCTGTATTTGTTTTACCTTCAGTGACTTGGAGTTGGTAAGTTCTTCTAGGATTTGGTGACTTAGATCTTCGCAGCAGATGTTTGCAGTGGCATTGACCACAAGTGCAGAGAGGCTGTTGAACTTCCTGTAGAGGTCAGTCCATATTTTCAGCACTGCTTTATTATTCTTGGCCTGGAAAGAGGAAATTAAAAGTGTTTCTATGATTTTCAAAGGAATACTTTGGAATTGCTTGCTTTCTTCTTCTAATGGTCAGTGTAATGTGACAACTGCTAATGGTGTAAACAATCTTTCAGGTGACTTTTGAAGTTTACAAGTACCTGTAAGCCATGTGCACAAAAACTCATCACCATCTTGCCCTAGAGGTCATTAAGATATCCTCATTGATTACTGAACAGACTGCATACAATGTAGATGCACAGCAAATCAGCATCTTTTCCCTGGGTCTCCGGTCTTGTAGCCAGTCACACGCTTTATCTTGGATTTTTGTCAAATAGAGGTTAGTAAACTATCCTGAACACCCCCCCTCCAAATACTGAAAAACATAAGCCTACCAAACAGTGAAGTTACCTTTTCTAGTTGGTCCTCATCTGAACAGCAGAGAATTTCTATCAATTGAACACAGGTACAAAAAATAGGATTACACATGAATTGCTACCAAAAAAAGAATGAATGAATGTTCTTGCTACAATTTCTGTCGCAAAGCCTGATGCAAATGTAATTCTATCATCAAAGGCACTAAAGACTGACAAACAATATTAAATCAACAGAAATAGATGCAGTCACTGATTAGGACAGCTAACTAATGAACCTTCATTACCAACAAAGACATGTGCAGGTAGAGTAGCTGCTTTGATAACGGAGCGATGACACACAACAGACAAGCCATAGGTGCTCTATTTGGTGGTTCTGGAAAACTGACCTGGGGTAGACTGCTTCCAAAGATGCAAGTCACAGGGAACATGAGGACTGTGTACAGGCAGTCAAAGTTGTGCTCAAGTGCATCACCTTGGTTCACTTCACTGGTCTGCAACAAACAGCAAACCAGAGAATTTTATAATGCAAGGTATATGTATCGTCTTAAAAAGACAAAACAAAAACTGAACCAAACCATAATAAAAATACAGAACTGAGAAATACATTGACTTGTGTTATGACTGTCAAAAATGGATTGGATATGAAAAGGTCAGCATCTTTTACTTGTATGAGGTTAGTTACGTATACACTTTTATTTCCTTTTTCTAATAATATTTTTAAAAATAAAAGTTACAAAGTCATCCTTCTCCAGGTAACAGGAATTCCTACATAGGAAAATAACGTTTGCATGCTAGGGGCATTCAAATAAATCCAAATGAAATAGCAGCAATGCCATTAAAATTTCTGGCTCATCCCTAGCAGACTCAGTTACTAGCAGAATTTTCCAAACTAAAGCAAAATTTATGATCAATATTTAATTAGACAATGATTTTTTTCCCCTTTTCTTTTCTCACCAAAACTACCAAGCTTCAAATTTTTAACTAGCAGGACAAAATTAAGCACACTGGTCCTAAATCAAATAAAATCAAAACATACTTTGGTGATGTAATCCAAGAGGGGATTTCCAACAATAGTCCAAAACTTCCACAACTTCTCCCTGCTTTCCACATGCTCCACATTGCGATACAGAACTTGCACAACGGTTTGGCAGAATTCTAGAACCTCAGCCGGCCTGCTCATGCCACATTCCACCAGTGATCCAAAAAGTGATACATACCTGAAGGATAGAGCACCAAAAAAGGAGGTAAACATCCAGAGACAACCAGGTAAGTAAGAGGAGGAAACAAAGATGTTCAGAGTGACTGCATAGCCAACACTTTGCACCGCATCACTTAAAATGCCCTATCATAACATGCAAAATTCTGAGATACCTTTATCCTTGTTCAATATGCAACAGTGTGTGCACCAAAAATATAATGAAAAAGAAAACAACTTTCAGAGCTATTATGTAATACAAAAAATATTAGCATTATATAAAGCAAAACTTTCTGCAGTGGACTATCTTTAAACTACTTCAGCCATTTAACCAACGGTTGACTCGTCACTGCTATGCTACTTCAACAAGCCCAGGCTTTTAACCCATACAAACTGATAAGTTTAAAACCCTCAATAATTTTCCCTTTACTGCCTACCTTTCTTGAGCAATTCCCTCAGTGAGCATAGATGGAGTCAGCAGCAGTTCTGTCAAAAATAGAACAGGTGTTCCCTAGATAGAAAAGTAAACATGAAAGCCATTTAAAAACAAAAAAAAAAAAAAGGAAAAAAATTATTGCCATTAGTAAATTGTATTAGATATCTCCATTGTGTAGACACACAGGGTGGTCAGTCTATGATCTATTTCATCAGTTGCTGCAGTCACAAGTTCAGACCAAGGAGAAATTAATCCCCACACTATGTCATCACCTAATAGTGACACAGGATTCCCATTCTAAATATTTAGTTACTTACATGTATTTTCTGTCCACTTGTGATACTGTAAGCTGTCGAGCTGAGCAGCTTACTTGGCAAACACATGATGGCTCTAAACATTTTCTAGAAAGAAAAGAAGTAGAAATTCTGCTAAACTTCAATTAACCAACAACAAAATCCCTTTCTACAATGTCAAGGAAATCAAATAATTTACCAAACAAAGTCTGTGAATGCTTATTAAGGGGCCAATTACAGAACCCGAAATAAGACTGTCATCTTGTAAACTGCAGATGTACAGATTTAGAAAAGCATTACTGGAGATATTCCAATGAAGCATCCTGATATAATTTATCAGTGCTATTTAAGCCACATTAGAAGCATCAAATACGTTTTCTTCCCCTGAACATAGACACATACATATATATTTAACACAAGAAATTCTTGTCAGGTATGCAGTTTCATGCCATTTTCTGGACTCCTTCCAAAAAACAACACAGCAAGATTATTTCAAAAGCTTCGAAGCAACTCCTTATTTACAATCCTAGTGATTACAAATTATAAAAAAAAACCTATTACTTAATTCAAGCAAGCTTTCTATTCTTTCACAGACCAGAGACCACCAGAAATCCTGTCTTTGGACACTTACCATTTTAATGTCAAAGTCTGCAGTTCTGCTAATGATAAATGTCTCAAAGTGCCACAATAAAATGGACAGCACCTCTACTGTCTCCGATCTCTGGCTGCACTCCAGAGCTTTCCTTGTATGCTCCACCAGCAAATACCATATGTGCAAGACCAAGTTATCTACAAGAGAAATAAATGACAGCTGTCAATGTTTGGGTAACAGCCTCCATTTCATTCATTTCTCCAAACCACAAGAAAACCACCATTGTGCCATATTCTTTACTTGCAAAACAAACAAACAAAAAATATTTTATAAGAATGTGTGTCATGTCAAAGTTGTACATCGGCAGGATCTATTATACTATTGAATAAATATTAAAAAATCAAGGGGAACAGGGAGTTTGTAAAACTTTTCACCAAAAAGTGTGCATCTATTTCAGCCTCCAACCTCTTCCAGGAAAACTACACAATTACTTTAAAATAATAAAAAGCATACATATCCTATTATGTAATCAAGAACATTCTATTATCTACTTATGACCCCTAGCATCGAGCCAAATTCCTATGCAAGAGGAAGTTTACAATTTAGTAGGCCAAACTAGCCTCCAGAGACGAGTTCACCCAAAGAACGTTCACAGGAGAATTATAAGCGCTGAAGTATTTCTGTTTATAGGAAGATTAACTATAACTGCCAACCAATCAGCAATCAAGCACCATCACCTAAATACTCTTCTTTTTTTCATCATTATTATCATAGTTTATGTAAGAGGTATCACTGCGCACACGCACACACACACTATATATCAGTAATACCTCGGTTAGCGCTCTAGATATGTTCCTAAGGAAACAGCGTTATACAGGGTCATTATAACATAGCACAAATAAAGATGCGAGCTCGATAGGTTATTTTTAACCTGAGACACACAGATTTGTAAGAAAAATTTTGATTTTCTGTTTGTTGAAGTTGGTTGAGAATGTGCACGCATAGATGGAGGGAGACAGCGGTGTGCGGTAGAAGCATCGGCTGTGTCATCAACAACCGAGGTTACCACTGAGGTGTAGTCGCCTGTTTCATTCATACAAAGTTGACAGTAACAGAAAACTCTACTTGTCTCATACAAGTAACTGGTGCCAATCATCATTGTTTTGACCAAAAAGGCCAAGAGCTTGCTGACTGGATGCCCGGAATGCGCTGACTTGAGATGACAAGCGAATGCGATGTTAATTCAGGGAAGCCAGTGGAAACGAGGAGGAGACAGCACTTCGACTGTGGCACGATTTTATGCAAACAATGATACAAGACATAAATGAAGGCGATAGACATCGCCAAACGACTGAAAAATCCAGAGACTCACTATCACACCCTACAAGCACTTAATAACTTTAGATAACCTCACACAATGTGATGTTACACATTGTGAAATAAAGATATGATAAAATTACAAAACAAGTTTAATTGATTAAGATCTAATGTTATTATACAATTATGAAACAAGTTGAATTAATCAACTGTAGTCATGAGCACATAGGCCTACCCACCATTAAATCAGTAGAAAAGCAACAGTGAGAAATAGGACAGAAGAGGCTATAACTGGGATGAGGATCCAGGCTGTGGTTCTTCCTTGCTCGTTGGGTGCTTCTCGAAGAATGCATCTAATGTTGTCTGTGTTTTTTTGAGTCGTCTCTCACAAAGCAATTCATGGTAGCAGGATATCATGTCCAGAACACACCTCTTTGCCTTGCTGCTGTGCTCCCAATCAGGGTCATTCTTGGTAAACTGGTCCATGATTTCCATAATCTTGGTGGTGATGTTACTGAGAAATTCAGTGGTGAGAATTCTTTTTGGTGTCACTGGCTCTGCAGTAGGGTCTTCAGGCTCATTCTGGATGCGTTGCTATGCTAACTCCTGCAGCTCTTCGATAAACTCTTACCATGAGGCTTTATTAACTCTTCCACATCTTTCGCATTGACATTCTGCATTCTCCCTTCACTGGCCAGCTCAACGATGTCATTGATGACTGCTGGTACTATTTTTTCATCAAATTCCAGGAAGTCATTGCATGCTTCTTCCAAACTCCGTTCACACAGTTTTTGGTCACTTCGTCCCAGGCTGCTTTGATATTATCTGTGGCCTTCATGATATGGTAGTTTCTCCAAAATTCACTGATAGATTGTTTATCTTGGCCATCCATTCAACAAGTTGTTTGAAAGTGCGACGAAAGTACTAGGCCTTGATATTAGAAATTACACCCTGATCCATTGGTTGGAGTAAGGAAGTGGTGTTTGGTGGTAGGTAAACTACTACGACAGGAATGTGGGTCTGAATGGTGTCGAGATACTGGGGGTGGACTGGAGCATTATCGATCACCAACAATGCCTTAGGTTCAAGGTATGTTCTTCGCAACATCTTTTCACTGCTGGACAAAGTATGAAACAAACCACTGTGTGAAAATTTCTATTGTCACCCAGGCCTTCTTGTTTGATTTCCAAATCACAGGCAGATGCATTTTTGAAATTCCTCTCATTGGTTGTGGTGTTTCTGAATGATAAATGTGCATCAGCTTCAGCTTGAAGTCTCCTGAAGTGTTACCACCAAGTAGTAGTGCTAAATGATCTTTTCCAGCCTTGAACCCAGAAGCACTTTTTCTTCTCGGGAAATGAAAGTGCGGGATGGCATTCTTTTCCAGAAAAGGCCTGTTTCTTCTACATCGATGGTTGGGGATAGTAGTTGCCATGCTCAATGATACTCTTAAGAACGTGGAAATTCCTTGGCTGCCTGCGTGTCTGCACTTGCAGCTTCAGAGATACGTATGCTGTGCAGGTTATGCCATCGTTTGAATCTGTCAAACCAACCTCTGCTAGCTGTGAATGCTTCTGAATTATCTCTTTCTTGTAAGTGTCTGAAAATGCTTCTTGCTTTTTCCATGATAAGTTGGCTTAATGTTATGTCGCATTGCGCTTTGTCATCCACCCATTTACCAAGCATATATTCCATTTTCCCCAAAAATTTACTCCTTGAGTGGGGCACTTTCTTTGCTGATAACAATAAGGTTGTCATGGCAGAAGCTTTTTATTTTGTCTGCATTTTTAAAGATTTAACCACATACGCCTGACGTTCACCAGCTTCAAATCATCTCAACACTTGCAGTTTTACATCCAGTGTTATGCCTTTCCTCGGCACGTTAGATCAGGGATCACCAAACTATGGCCCGCGATGTCAGTTCATCAGGCCCGCCGACGGTACTTGCATTTGCGTGATAAAACGGATGGAACGATATGTTGTGAAATAAAATTTTTAAAATTTTTTCATGGATAATTGACACATCATGGGCAAGAAGGCTCAGAAAAATCCCCCAGTCAAGGTGTTAATCGAGCTGGTCTCTAGGCTGTTTTCGTCACCCTTTATTATGGCTACTAAGAGAAGAAAAGTGGACGCCGAGTGTCGCGTTTTCAATGAAGAATGGGGAGTAAAGTACTTCTTTATGGAAACAAAGGACCAGAAAGCTAGTTGCGTGGTATGCAGCGAAAGTGTTGCCGTTTTGAAAGAGTACAATCTTCGGCGTCACTATGAAACAAAACATCTATCAACATATTCAGAGTTTTCTGGAAAGTTACGCTCTGAGAAATATGAGTCCATGAAACATGGTTTAGAAACTCAAAGAAATCTCTTCACGAGAAAGTTTGCTGAAAATGAATCTGTCACCCGTACAAGTTTCAAAATAGTGCATAAGTTGGCAGGGCGAGGAAAACCGTTTACTGATGGCAACTTCATTAAAGAGTGTATGATGGAAGCAGCAAATGACTTGTGTCCTGAGAAAGCCGATTTGTTTGGAAGTATCAGCCTTTCAGCAAGTTCAGTTGTGCGGAGAACAGAAGAACTTGGAGAGAACATAGTGCTACAGATATGCGAGAAAGCTAGGAACTTGTTGTGGTATTCTCTGGCGCTGGATGAGTCTACTGATCTCTCGAGTACGTCACAACTTCTTGTGTTCATTCGTGGTGTCAATTTGGACTTTCAGATAACGGAAGAGTTGGCATCTGTTTGCTGCATGCATGGAACAAGGAAAAAACATGGCTGGAGTGAGGAAGGGTCTGGTCGGGCAGATCAGGACTCAGTTGGAAGATTTGCAAATTCCGGGCGCTCTGTTCATACACTGCATCATACATCAGCAAGCACTCTGTGGGAAAGACTTGGATATTTCTTGTGTACTGAAACCAATCGTTTCTGCTGTGAACTTCATTCGGGGACATGCACTCAATTACCATCAGTTCCAGGCTTTTCTTGAAGAAATTGATTCTGATTTCTGTGACTTGCCTTATCACACAGCAGTGAGGTGGCTCAGCTGCGGTAAAGTCCTGTTTCGTTTTTGCAAGCTCCGAAACGAAATAGATGTTTTTCTCACTGAAAAAGATAGAGCTGATCCACAGCTGTCAGATCCTACCTGGCTGTCAAAGTTGTCATTTTTGGTCGACATTACATCCCACATGAATGAACTGAACTTGAAACTTCAGGGAAAGGATAACCTCGTCTGTGATCTCTACAGAATCATCAAAGGATTTCGGAAAGCTGTCATTGTTTGAAGCACAACTGGAAGGAGAAAACGTCTCTCATTTTCACTGTTTCAAAGAGTTTTGCGCTACAATTGCTGAAGATGTCAACCTCGATTTTCCTAAAAAGATTATTCGTGACTTGAAGAAGCATTTTTTGGAGAGATTTTCAGATCTCGACAGAATTGAGAGTGACATTCTTCTGTTCCAGAATCCGTTTGATTGTAACCTTGATGATGTGCCAGTTGAACTACAGATGGAGCTCATTGATTTGCAAGCAAATGACTTGTTGAAAGAGAAGCACAGAGAAGGAAAACTTGTTGAATTTTACCGCTGGTATGGCATCATTGTTTGGAACAACTTATGTCTGTGAGCAAACATTTTCAAAAATGAAGTATGTGAAGTCAACACATCGAACGAGATTGACTGATGAACATTTGAAAGCAATTCTCTTGATTGGATTCAGCAATTCCAAACCAAACATTGATGATATCTTGAAAGCCAAACGTCAGTTTCACAAATCTCACTAACCTTTTTTGCTGCTTAGTTTGTAAGATTCGGATATGTGCACACTAGGTCTGATATAACTATATTTTTGCTAACTTCGCCTTCTTTGATAACTTTTTAGTAAATAAATATGTTGGTTGTCTTTGTTTTCTGTGCATTGCACGCCACTCACCCATGATTAACACGGAATGCTAAACTTAGTGTTTCGTCCTTTTTCCCAGAGCTTTTGTTCTGGCTTGCAAGTATTGAACAGAATGATTATGCGGCCCGCGCTCGTCATTCTTTCAGTTATCCGGCCCACTGTGAAAAATGTTTGGTGACCCCTGCCTTAGATGAACTTTCAGCACTTGAAGTTGCAGGCCGTTTTCCACTCATGGCGGGTAAAAATTGTATGGAACTGAGGATAGTACAGCAAATTTTGCAAGATAACCAGAATATGTGCACAATGTGGTTGCAGCAAAGCTTGAACTAATAGAGGACTGAGAAGAGACCGCTGACTGGATGTATGCACGTGTGTGATGCGCTCTGATTAGCTAAGTGAATGTAAACAAAGATGACTTCTTTTGGAGGGTTGTTCAAAATTTCTAACTACCAACTTTCCTCAACAGTATGTGTGACGGTGCACACATGCACACACTGCATTGTCAACTTGTGCTGTCTCAGCGAATAGTCATGACTCTTTGATTTTACACATATAGTAAGTCGTCTACGCATGCACACCATCGGTCTGCTGAGGGAGTGATTTTTCAATTTCGACAAATGAATTATGATTCTGCGGGGTAGATATTTGTGGCTTACGAAGCTAAGGTTGAGAATTGAGATGGTGGTTAGTAAGGACTCAAAGAAAAAAGAGCACTATAGTGAATCAGCACTAAATGGGATAGCGCTAAGCGGGGTATTACTGTGTGTGTGTGTGTGTGTATATATGTAGCTTCCTGACAGTGTTAACCTACATTTGTTGCAGATGCTGACAGAATGTGTAGCAAATCAACTTTCTTAAACCGTCCACCTTCAAAAGGATGAATATTCACCACCAAAGCAAACAAAAGCACAATTACAACAGTTGAGGGAGAGAGACTAGAATTTCATAAATTATCTTACCCTACTACAGAGGCCACGCTTAACTTCACAATCAACTACTTAAATTTAATCAGAATACTGATTTTGTGTGAATTATACAAATAAAACTACATTTCTCAGCTAAACAACCCTAATAAATCAATCTCTGTCCCTGCTAAATTTGAGCATGACGATACTGTGATACTTACAATGCGCTTTGCTTTCAAATTTGACATTCTATTCATTTCAAAGTTGTTATACCACTGCAAACTTTGTAATGCTATTTTGAACAATCTTTGGCTACTAATGTGAAATGGTCTGGATTGAGCTCCGGGCCTGATGGTTTTTATTCTTCTTCAAAATCTGTTTTCCACTGTCCATCCTGATTTTGCATGCCAAATATTAGTTTGCCACGAGAATGCAATCAATATCTATTCAAAATACATGGCAAAGCCATCTCAAATGAGCTTTCATTACCAAATTTAATGTTTGGTGCTTTTGCCCAAGCATCATCCAAATATGTCTGCAGCGAAACTAATCCTTATGAATCAATCTTCATAAGGCTGTTTGCACAAAGTAGCTGCATCCAACACTTGCTCATCAAATGGTGATAAATCAGCTGAGAAATTCAGCCTCATCTGGATGTAGAGGTGGGTGAAATCATAGGGAATGTGGGAAGTTGTCAGAATCAAAAATCATTAACAGGATAAAATGGCTGTTCAGCAGTAACAATACTATCAAACTAAAACTCATAGTGGAGAAGATGGAAAGATAAAATAGAACTAAACAGTTGCAGCTTTACTCAATCATAAAACCTGAATGTATAATTTATTATACATTATTCTGGACTGCAAATTGAGAATGAATGCAATTTTAATTTAATTGTTTCATATTTGTTTTCACTGACTTTGGTTAACCTGAAATTTACTTAAAGATTGTATTTAATTCTGTAACACTGATAGCGTGTGTGCCTCAGCAGCTTTGACACAACCATGCAGTTGTAAGTTTTAAAGCAGTTTTCCCCTGAGAAAACATGTAGGTAGAGTTATTACTACTATAATTTATTTCTTACCTTGAATTTCCATGGTGCAGAAGAGCTCCACTGTTGCAGACATAAGAACTGCAGCTTGCTTTAAAAACAATGCAGGTCCCATCATGGAATTTGTGCTAAGAGGTTCTAGAAAAGACGGCGATACATAAAATTATGAATTTGTTGTTAAATTGTATTTCCAGATTTAGAACTTAGAAAGCAATCACTACAAACTATAACTTTGTATGTATAATTTCATTTCACACAGCCAATACTAAAAAATCAACAGAACTATACGGAAATCTTGAGCCTTGAAAATTGTCAATTTTGGCAGACAGCGTCAAACAAGCAAACACTCGAGTACCTTTCATACAGAGATATTTTAAACAACATTCCCATAATTAAAACACACACAGATAGAAAACAACAACAAACAAAATCTGGTGTTAATTCAGATATTTCCCACAACAGTAGCAGTAGTAATGAAGCCATGTTTCTTTTTTGATGGTGAAGATGCTTAATTAGTCTCCAGAAGCAGAAACGCCTGCTGTATTCAGGACCTAACCCCGGTGGCAGTGAAGAGAAAATGCTCACCAAATCACAAGTTCAATGATTAGGTGTTGAAAAATGGCCAAACCAACCCTAAATGGCCATCACTGAAAATAAACAGGATTAATCTGCATTTAACAAATCATCAATTTTAATTGTCATTAGAAGTTGCTCAAGATAAAAGAATTATCTGATTGATACTTAAACTGTCAGCCAATACAATTCGTCTCTCTTGATCAAATAATAATAATAAAAAAAAAACCTCACCAAATTCAGTGTCAACATATGGCAGCTCCAGATCCCTAGAGGGGATTCTCAGCAGGTGAGATAGCAATTCAGCTCCCTTTTTCTGCAAAGATGGAAAACTGGATTTCTGGGAACTCTGACCACTGAGAGGGAGGCTGGCTGAATTGATTATCCGTCCTGAGAAGTTAAAAAGAAAAATTAGACCAATTTTCATTAAAAAATAATCAGCTCAAATTTACTGCAAATTGAGATAACTACGGTATCAAAGGCTACATCATCCCCCTGCCAGAGAATTTAAGAGTTTCTCTCTTAACATTTGTCAAGCTACCAGAGTACGACTCATTATTTGGTACACACTTTTTTCGGTAGCAAAAAAAGAAGGTAGATTTATTATTTCTGTAAAATTTATTTAAAAATATAAAACAACCTACATTTAGGTTTATCTCTAAAAGTAAAGAGAGCATCACCTGTGATAGCATGAACCTTGCGGCATTTGAAATTCAGATGTTTTATGCATGCATAGACAGGGAAGTTAATGGTCACATCTTTTGGGCCATCAGAGGTCTGACCAGCTCTTCACCAATGTTCTCATTAAAAAAAAAACATGAAAACGAAAATTTTTGCTGTTTGCAATTTCTTCTCTGTTTAAACTTAAATATTTTTCACCTAAATTCACTACAAGTGAACAAGTAGGTGGATGATATTAGTTAGCCAAGAACGAATTAATGCCATGATGAAGAGAGCACTTTCATGCCAATTCCAAGTTGAGTACTCTGGAAAATGGGGTCTAAAAGGATGAGAGATTTCTACACCGCTGTCAGGTGGTACAGTCTGAAACAACACACTCACTGCCGCCCAGTTTACTTTTCTGTCTCTTAAGGAAGTCACCACCCACACAAAGCCGTAACAGTGGCACGCATACCTGAAACAAACAAGGTAGAAATGGCCAGAGAAGCCTTGCTTCTGAAGGGGGATTTAAACAACAACAAATAAGATAGTTTTTTTTTTGAAAAAAAAAAACGTTTCTTGCGGAACCTCTCTCCCTCCCTCTCAGCCTGCCTGCGACATCAGAGCGGAAACAGTCTTCTTTCTATACACGCCAATTAGGTAAACAAGTTACAGCACAGTAAGCACTATAACAATGGCTAAATGTGGCCGTGCAGCCATGACAGCATAGCTCATAAAACATTAACAGCGCACATGCCACTATGCACAAGCACCAACAAGGGGTCACTTCTGATACTTTAAAGGGCATGCGGCCCAATACCCTTCAGCCAGGTTTCACCTGAAAGCCCCCAACATAGTGATCCATAGAGGAACATTAGCTTTACTAGATAAAATTAAAAAAGTGTCTCCCTCGCAAGATATGGAGTGAAAATCACAAAGTCCCCAAAACCAAACATTCCTCTCGTATTATGTAGGCAATTAATTCTGTAGAAATGATATTATATCAAACTGTTAGTAAGAGAGTTCCTCAAATATTCATGAAAACCCTGAAGACTACTGAAGCAGCTGAACACACATCTGAAGTTGATGAACATTCCTGTATTATCTGCGTATAAATGTGATTTATTTGTTCCAGCTTTAATAACTTTTCAACACTCAAATGTTAATAATTTTTCTTCTTTTACTTAGACAGTCCAGTACCCATATAACATTAGCTGGCCATCATAGATTAGATTCAGTTTCCTTGTAACCTTACCACATCAAAGTTCTGAAGAATTTTAGCATCCAGCTTCCTTATAAAGTGCCACCATACTGAGAGTTTCTTCTTAGCAACCATTTCATTTTTGGCATTACTAATCCTGAACACTTCCATCACCAGCTTGATCCTTTTGGGATCTCCAATAATGTCTAAAAAACAACAAAAACAACAACAACACCAAAGTTTACTACATTCACTAACAATTATGCAGATTGTCTAATCATTTACAGATAAACTTAAAAAGTTACAAGTGTAGAAGATGCATCAGGAATTAAAATGACAGGGAAAGTATAAAATACTGACTGCATGACAAGCATCTCTACCGAGGCAGCTGTGGAATGGCCTCAGTCAAGAACAATTCTCACAGCAGGAAAATGTTTTTAAATGCACCAAATCCTGAAACTTACACATTGAAAAATTATAAATCTATCAAAGTACACCAAAGAGTCACCAAACAATAACTTGGTATAAAGATGCTTCTTTAAGCTAACACGCAGTAAGATAGTTTTTGTCTACCTAAAACCATATAATTCGGTTATGCTGACAAATGTAGTCTAGAATGAAATTTGCTTAAGTTTAATGCCTCTTACTCTATAGTCAACCCTTTCAATGTGAGTGTTCTTGGTAGCCCCAAAGCCATGTTCAACAAAAACCACAGCAGAACTTACTAGGGTCAATTGCAAAGTTGTCTATTAAATGCTGCCAGGCCTCAAATGCTTCACATTTCACATGTGGTAGTGGACTCTTAAACCCAAGTTCAACAATTGGCAACAGCTGGTTAATGAACACCCCGTGATGTAGTTCCTGGAGAAGGAAAAGTCTGATAAAATTCTCAACATTTTTGGAACCTCCTGTATACCACCTGAGGTGCAATCTGCATTATTCAGCACGGGTTGATCCATAGAGACTGTGACATACAGTACCTTCCTAATTAATGTAATCCCTAGCAATGATAATTCTTTACATCACTCCAACCCTGCATTTTACATTACAATTACATTTAACTAAATATATAGCCAGTTTGACACAAATACTGAGGAGATGTGGTATACAGCGTGTTAAAAAAAAACAATCCGTATAAAGCACAGATACATGTAGGAAAATATCAACATTACGATACCTTTCCAAAGAGCTGCACTACAAGGCTCCACACCTGTAGAACATAGATTTCGTGATGACTTAGAAACAATGCTTTCAGTTCAGCACCCATCCTCTAAAATATAAAGTAAAATATGGACTAGCAAGATCTTGATGAGATAACACTGTAGCTTTTGTGAAAGTGTGGGTGGAAGCTGCTATTAAAAGAGCTGCTCTGTCAATTTAACAAAAGTGGCAAAAATTATTTCAGTGTCAATGCAGCCAACTTAATACCATTCCCTTTCTGATAACAGAAATCTAGTAGTCCTTCCAAAGGACATCTTTGGCACAGCTAGTAGTGGTAGGACACTGAAAACTGCCATAGTTGAGGACCAAGTTGATTTTGTTTTGGGCACCCCTATTTCATCTTGCGTCTAAAGATGAAGAGTTTAATGGACTTTTCCAGCACAAGCGGCAGAGATTCTGCAGGTAAGTCCCAACTGGCTTACACCTTGGACATTACTTAGCACCCACAACTTTATGTACCTAGGTAACTTGCTTGATCACCAAGGTGGAACCCCCCCCACACCATACCCTTCTAGCTGTGAGATGTCAGACCCAAAAAAAAAAAAAAGTTTGCCAAGAAGAAACATCTACCTAAAAGGTTATTGCTTCTCTGAAGCTGAAGCAAACTTCTAGAAGCATCTGTTGCAGAACCACTGCCAAAATGGTAATAAATGGAGTCATGCTAAAGTGGCCTGATTACTACTTCTAAGCTAACTCCAGCACCCTGTATACTTCTATGGGAAAATACTATGCAAGCAGCCTGCTCATCCATATGACAACTAACACAAAGTTAAGTCCATACCAAAGCAGCTCAGTGATGCTGTACGTCACAGACAGCTGATTATGAATAAATAACTAGTCCAACAACTTTCTGATCAGTAAAAACCCAGGTCAGTGGGAAGAAATGTAAAATCAAAGCTGTTTTTTTAAAAAATAATAATAGACTAAAAAAAAAACAACAAACAAACACTGAGTACATCTTAGGTACCTGAACAACTTTAATGACAAGAACTGGTTGCAACAAAACCATGTAATATATATACACTGGCTCCCCTACTTACGAACACCCGGAGATACGAACACGAGCTGACTGATGTTGTGTGTGTGTTCAGAAAATGGCGTTATTTTGCCGTAAGTCCGTATTTGGATTGCGTGCCACATCCGGCTAGTTCACTGTTCTGCCGCTACCAACGCTGGGCAGCACCGTTCCATCTGCAGCATCCCAGCCTCCCTCATCTTGCTCAGTTCGTTGCTCCACGTGTTGCTGTAAGCATCTCAGCGCGTCCTGTTTATGCCCCCTCGGATACTTTACAGAGACGTTTTTATCTGTTATCATGGCTAATAAATTGAGTGCTAGTGATAGTGGCAAAAAGCGTAAGGCAAGTGATGATAGTGGTAGTGGCAGGAAACGTCAGGCAATATCGATGGAAACGAAGGTGGCCATCATTAAGAAGTTGGACAGTGGTGAGAAGATGGCTAATGTAGCATGCGCCTATGGTTTGAATCGGTCGACCATCGGCACAATTTACAAGGGCAAGGATCGTATCATGGAACATGTGAAGAGTTCTGTGTCAATGGCATCCACTATCATTTCGAAGAAAAGAGGCAAGTGCATAGGAGAGATGGAAAAACTCCTTGTTATGTGGCTGGACAACATGAACCAACGACGAATGCCTCTTTCTCTTTCGTTGATCCAAGAAAAGGCTAGAAGCCTTTCGACGATGTGAAGGCTAAGGCAGGAGAGGATGCTTCTGAAGATGAAACATTTGTGGCGAGCCATGGTTGGTTCGGCCATTTTAAACAGCGTGCCAATCTGCACAACCTTAAGCTGAGTGGTGAGGCTGCAAGTGCGGACAAGAAGGCTGCCGAAGAATTTCCTTCTATCCTGAAGGGTATCATCGATGCTGGCGGATACACCCCCCAACAGATCTTTAACGTCGACGAAACTGGCCTGTTCTGGAAGAAGATGCCAACGAGGACGTACATCAGTCGAGAGGAGAAGAGCATGCCAGAGTACAAGGCGGCCAAGGATCGACTTACCCTGATGCTTGGCGGAAATGCGTCTGGTGATTTTAAGCTAAAGCCTCTCCTTGTCTATCATGCTGCAACCCCCCGAGCTCTTAAGAACGTGACCAAGAGTTCATTACCCGTTATTTGGATGTATAACAACAAGGCCTGGGTAACTCTTGCAATATTTGAAGATTGGTTCTACCACCACTTTATCCCGGAGGTCAAGCTTTATTGCCGCGAAAATATGATCCCCTTCAAGATTATTCTCTTGATCCTGGATAACGCTCCTGGACATCCATCGCACTTAGACGACTTCCACCCGGACGTTAAGGTGGTCTATCTCTCTCCCAACACCACCTCTCTCATACAGCCGATGGATCAGGGTGTGATTTCCAACTTAAAGAAATACTACACCCGACGGACGCACAGACAAGCACTTCAAGCCGTGGACCAGGACGATGCCGCCGAGACTACTTTACGTGACTTCTGGAAGTCGTATGACATTTACGACTGCATCAAGAATATCGATGCTGCGTGGCGTGAGGTTTCTCAATCAAACATGCATGGCGTATGGAAGTACCTGACCCCACAGTTTTGCCACGACTTTAAGGGTTTCAACCCAGAGGAGAGCAGGAAGGTGGTTGCCAGCCTGATAGAGATTAGCAAGGACCTGCAGCTCGACTTGGAGGAGGAGGACTTTGAGCTTTACGAGTCGCACTCAGAGGAGCTTACCAACGAAGACCTTATGGAGTTGGAAGAGATGCAGCGCCAACAGGAACAGGAAGCCGAAGAAGAACCACTTCCCACCAAGAAGTTCGAAACAAAGCTTCTTGCGTCTGCCTTTTCGAAGTTTGAAGAGGGGTTGATGCTTTTGGAGGGTCAAGACCCAAATGTTGAGAGGTTCTTGAAGGTATCAACCGCTATTCACGACGCTCTACAGTGCTACCGTATCATCTACGATGAGAAGAAAAAGAAGACCAGACAGACTTCAATAGGCAGTTTCTTCAAACGTAGGTCTGCGACCACAGCCACCGAGTCCTCTGCACCTTCGCCTGCACCTCCATCCCCAATGCCTTCCACCTCAGCAACTTCGCCTAAACGAACTCTTTTAGAAGAGTCTAACGACGACGTAAACAAGGCAACCGATGATTTCTCCTCCTCCTCCTCCACCATCTACGTATGCTCAGCAACTTTGCTTTAAAGGTAAATAACATTTATTGTCCTTATTATTATTTTCATTAACTATCCTCATTATTTTAATCTTTAATATTACATCTTCTATGTCTTATCTTTCTTTATTTACCATATACATATATATAAGGGGTTTTAAATACCCTTAATTGCTAATTATATACCGGAAATTACCATATAACGACTTACGAACAATTCAGCTTACGAACAGCTGTTCGGAACCAATTGTGTTCGTAAGTTGGGGAGCCAGTGTGTGTATATATATATATATATATATGATTTCTACTGCTACTTGTTGGCAAACCTTATTCCAACTTTCAAAGTCTAAGGACATCTTTCAGCAGGGAGCTAGAAAAGGGAGGCTATCAGCCTCAAGCAAGTTACCTAGGTATGCATGGCGACTTGGGTATCTTGAGCAGTGGTCTAAGTCAGTCAACATATATCCAGAAAACCCTACTAAACTTTTATTTTCATATGTGGGAGGAAACCCTGAGTACCTGGAATAAATCCATGTGGCTGATTAGTGAAGATCAAGTGAGAAGAAACTATGCCAGAGAGGTATATCAAACTGAGTTGATCCCTCAACCTTGGCAATCCAATCAGCTGTCTTTGCCTTATGATTGTTCATCCTAGATACAAGATAAACTCTAGTAGTTTTTCTCCCCAACCAGAAAATAGGTACTGTCACCTTTTCTACCAGATTCTCCGAGACAGTAAAGTAGCAATAACCTTATCAGAAAATCTTTAGGTAATCTAAACAGTAAATAAAATACAAAATCAAAACAGAAGTTATATGTAACACAATAAAAAACAAACAAACATGGAGTACTTCAAATTATCCAATCAGAGTGACTGACTGAAAAGGAAAGAATTACATCTCAATTTACCTGAACAAAAACAGATGTTCATGCAAACTGGCAAGAATGGCTCGCACTCAAAAGTAAGTTATCTCACCGTTTTAATATCTGACACCATGGTAGAAATCAGGCCATTTGAGTTGCGCCGTAGGGCTGGTAAAACTGTACAGAAAACGCCAAATGCCTTTTCCCTCACTTTAACAGCAGCATGCGACAGCAGAGAGTAGATATGATGTCCCCACCTCAAGATACTCTCATTCAGCTTCTTTGGAATTTGCTCAAGCAACCTGGGCACAGACAGTGCTATTCATTAGTATACTCATCATCAGGTAGCATTTAAACTAGGTTGTTTTCATTGTAAAGCTACACAAAGTAACAAACATTTTAGCCATCGTCAGTGGTAAATAATCATTTAAAACCAATTCCATCACAAATTAAATAATTGCCTTTGAACATCTGATGCATAATATTTAAATCAAACATTTAAAAAGTAATTTAATGCAAATAACACACACACACAGACAGATGGCATTTCATGCAACTAATTAAAAATAATTAAAAAAAGTTTAGGCATAAAAAGGGTAAAGTGAATGACATCTCATTGTGAAGACAACCAAGAAAATGAATGTTTATATTTAATATCTGGTAACACCTCTATCTTTAACTCAGGAGGAAGATTGAAACAATCTGGATAAAGGCAGTGTTTCCAAAAGAAAGGGTTACAATAGACAAAGATTACATCTTTAAGTGACATGAAAAAGTCTAGTGAAGTCCATTTGCTGCTGAAGTACAGGAACAGACATTGGTTCAGGCTAGCGATTTTAAAGGAAGACTTGCTGTTGCTCTTAAACTTCTGCCATGGAAAAGGAGAAGAACAAAATGGGCAAAGACATTGAAAACCTGGACATCTAATGAATGGAGCAAGTTCTTGTTTACTGATATGCAATTTTCAGAGACAGACAACTCGATTAGTGAGTGGCACTAGCATCCCATAGTTTGGAAATCTAACAGTATACCAACTGCAGAGGATTACAAGCAACATCTCATTCAGCTGGCTGCTATTCTATCTAATACAAGATTAATCTGCTGAAATTTTTTTTTATATGCTAACCCCCCCCCCCTCAAGCATTCAAAAATCAACTTGCAGCTGGAATGGATGGCCCTCTTAGGGCCCCAACATAAATACAATTTAATATGGGAATACAAAGATTGAATGCATTCATTATGTACTACTGCCAACAAGAGATTTGAAAATGAAATACCACAAAAGTTTAAGAAAGCCTTTCCGTTAGTCATGTGAGTGAAGGGGTTAAAATCATACCAACTATTAAATGTCATTCACATGTGGTCTAAAGAACCCTCAAGTTCTTTGTTTACAAAATAGTTTAAAAAAAGACTTTGTACATTTATTTTGATATTCTGTTGTCTAAGTAAATCAACTAATGGACAGCACTTACTTTATCAGTACATTAACTGCTTCATGCTCAACAACTGCTGAATATGATTTAGTGAATACATGGTCCACTGCATCAAGGATGACATCAACCTAAAGAAATTATATGATTTAAAAGGCAACAAGACACAGTAAAGAAACATTTACTGGCTATATTCTGAGTGGCAAACAAAAAAAAATTTCAATTTAAAAATTATAGTACAACAAACAAACAAACATGGATAATTCAGGTTTTTCCTCACCATTAGTAACTGAACTATGCATTTTGCTTATTATTCTGTTACCATCAAGGTTAGTTCTTTGGCAGACACTTGGTGTCCTAAATTATTTTACTGAAGATTGTGTTTACAGCGACAAGAGCTGGTCCATAATCCATGACCAGAGTTTTACTTTTTTCTTATACTATATTTAAACCTTTCCATCAGTGACAGCCAATTTTTTCCATGTGGCTACAATAAGCAGCACACAGCAATGCAAGGGAAAATTGGCAATGTTGAGCAAGTTTCTTCACCATCTAACTCTCAGATTACACACCATCCTGTTTTTTTTTTTTGTAAAATTAAAACCTTTTCCAGTTTATACTGTCCAAGAATGAACTGTCATATGTGCCATTTACTCTAGCTTGGCTTGTACCTATCCAGTATGACTTAGCTTGTTCAAACATGGTAGGCTTGAAAATATTACTATTAAATTTTCCCATCTCACATTTTGAATAGATTTAGTATCAACATTCCAAGCAGGAAAGGTGTATTGTTGCTCATTTTAATTTTAAACAAAGTCAACATTACTGCTATGCAGAAACTAAAAAGTACAATTTCTATCAACAGATGGTGGCAATTTCATGATATATACATATTTTTGGTTCTTATCTACATCATCATGTCATACCAACAGAACAGTTACATCTTCAGCTATTGATCTAGAAAATTATCTACAGTAGTTTTTTAAATTACTGTTTAAATGTATTGCCAGTTGTTTTTTTTTTTTAAACATAATCTGCGTACTTCTAAGTTGGGTAATTACCACCAGTTGAATTTGCATTTCCTTAATTTAAATTGATCATTAAATATGCAGTATCACTATCATAACATCTCATCATGCATAAAATTCATAACTAGTGTGTTATAGCAAATGTCTGTTCTTTATTTTTTTTTTGGTATATTGTTAAAAATCTTAGAACTGCTGGTGCAAAACTAAAGGGAATTTAAGCTTTGTATTTGAACTTGTTGCTGAATGAACCATTGCGCTCTCTAGGTAAATCATTAACTCTCCCTAGTATTTCAAATCTGATCATTTTTTCTTTGCTGCAAGAACCCCTCTCTATCCAAAACGTTTATCTGCTGTAGTAAATTATCCACGTTTTGTCAGCCCCATCGTTACAATTATAAATAATATTAACCCTGATAATTGTGAGTGTCTAAATTTAAATCTCTAGCCTTTTAAGTTCAACCATCCCATTTTATAAGTTTGATGTGTTTAAAGTAGATATTAATAAATGATCTTTCCACAAGAAACTAAACTTATTTACAATATTTACTTAAAATAAATTGCTGATTCTATACATGGCTTTGCCAATTATTCAAAGATCAGCCATTTCTTTAAATTATATAAACCAGAACTAAACTGAGTTTGAAAAATTAAATCGATTTTTTATATTTTTATCTTATCTTCAGTTTGCTTGACAACAGTTATCAAAGATGTAGACTATAGATGAAGGAAAAACAGAAACAATGCCAAGCAAATAAACCATTTTGATATTTTTCTTTTTCACTTTTATTAACTCTTCATAGCCAAGAATCTTTTATTTCTAGAAATTATCTTAGTTTTATTACACCAGGAACAATAACTTAGAATTTTCTTAACTTCTAAGGTAAAATTTTCCAAAAAGCTACATTTTTTAAAGTTTATTTTATTCTTTTAGAAAATTCAAAAATTTTACCCATAAATGACCACAAACTACTGTTTTGAATTTCATGTGACAAAAACGTTTTTATCAGCAAAAACTGTATATGAACCACAAGGAAAAAATACATTTCAAAAATCAGTTTGAGAAGATAAATAAAAAGAAAATAAACTTTGTCAATTTTAAGCCAGCAAGTCCAGCGCATACCATGGATGGTTTACTGGGAAGACAAATCTTCTTTAAACTGTTTTAATTTTTTTAAACCATATTTCCTAATATTAAAGTTAGTTAAATATATTTCTATTTAATGATTAAAGAATGGCACCAATTATTGGGATATTTTAAAAGACAACTTATTTATAGTCTCTCCACACTACAAGCACTGTTAAGTAAATACCTGATTGGTTATTTTACATTCAGTTCTAACATCTTCCAGCCAACATCCACTTTAGATACAGGCCACTAACCCCTGCCAGCAGCCTTCAGTCCGTCTAGACCTCCAAGAAAACCTGACTTTTACCTTTAGCAACACTAAAATTTTGGTGGATGTTCAGTTCAAAACCTCTTCTAGAAAATAGTTTAGTATGTAAACTTCCTAAAACAGATCAAAGAGCAGGAAGATGTCCTCCTCGCTTCCTGATATGTTCATTTAAATAAAAATATCAAAACCTTAATCATTTCCAACCCTATTTGTTTCTCTTCTGCAATAATAGGATCTTTATTTAATCTTTAAAGTGCTCTCATCAATTTTAGCTTTTGATATTCATTTAAAGAAAACTTAAAAGTATTGGTTAATTTATTTAGCAAAAAAACAACAACAAAAAAACATCTGTACCTGACAAATCTATCAGGTAAAACGACTACAAAGATTGAGTCGATTAAAGGTAGCTTTACATCAGCCACGTATTTTTTAAACTTTCTGAGTGCCTACTTACATAAAAAAAGTATAAAGTTTTAAAACTCAATAGGTGTAACTTATGTTTAAAGCCAGCCATTTCTTTATAATTCAACTAAGATGATTTCTAAAATCCAGATCAAGTGAGGAATATCCATCATTATTTAGAACAACAGAAGCATTGGTAACTGAGCAGTTGTTAGATAAGAGTTGCTGCCTTTCAGTTATTTTTTTACCAGTTTGAAATCCCAACAATATATCTGGGCTTTTCTGTTCATATTACAAGTCAATCACTAATCAAAATTAGTACTCTGTGGAACTGTAATAAAATAAAACCCCATTGCTTGTTAGCCTAAACAATATTATGTTACCTCTCTTTCAAACACCTTAAATTTTAGTTGCTTCTCATCAGAAAACTGTGGGCATACACAAGTTTGTTCTAAAACTTGCATCACTCTCCCTTTTCTTCACCAAAACAATCTGATTCATTATTCAACACTAACTTTAAGTCCTTACAAACCTAAAGATGTGGGTAAGGAGATACAAGCTAAAGTTACTTTTGTGATTTGATTTTTCTATTAGGTAATCATACCTTTTTTTAAAAAATTCTATATTAGCATCTGCAGCTGCTTCACTATATCTTTATACAAACACAGATTCAATCCCTGTACTATTAAAATTATCTGGATGTGTTATCAATTTTTTGTTGCTGCTGCTGCTTGTTCCACAAAGTACAGACTCAGATTAAATACATTCTAGGTAGTTAAAGAAACTAAATAAATAAATGCCACCCCAAAGTTACATTATCAGGAGGACTGGTGTTAGTAGTTTCCAGAAGTTCTTCAAACAATACCCCAGTTGTGCGTAGAAACAAATACACAATGATTTAGAAATGTAATATCAATTTTGGCAACAGGATTATTTAAATTTGTGCCAGTTATAGACTCACACTTGTAAGACTTATTTATAGTTTCACCAATAAATCTTCTGTCAGTATATTCCAGTTAACTGTTTCCTGGTCAGAAATTTCAATATTTAATAAGTGCAAATATACAGACAATTTTCAAGATGGCTACACAAAATGCCCCAACCTGATTAAAATTATTACAAAAACATTAAGTCACGAAATAACTGAAATAGTACAAATGGTTTATTTAACAAAGTTAGTAATCCAAACAAAAAGAATTAAATTTATGGTGCAGAAAGTCAGAAATAACAAGTAAAATCACCAGACCTATCTCAGAGGTGCCAATACCGATTTAGTTCCCCCCCGTCGCTACTTATGACACAGTCCATCATCCTTGAGGATGACGCAATGCCTCCCTGTGTGTCTGTGTGGCATAGCAGCTAACCCCCCCCATTAGGCTCATTAATCTTCAGGCCAGTAAACTGTGAAATTACCTGGCCACCACAGGACTCTCCACCTGACACATTCCTTGAAGTTTTTCCATCACAGTGTGACCAGCTAAATGATAACAGATCAGGGACATGCATACCACCAGGATAGGATAGGATACAGTATTGGATTCTATCAGGTAGCAAGTAGATGAGCATTAAATATAGATGGCAAAAGTGATAATTGGGCCAACATCCTCTTGCACATTACCTATAGTATAGACAGCAAGTGATCATTAAATTACTTGTTAGTGTTTAAATGCTAAAACTAAATTAAGTCTGATTTGGATTTGAAGGTAAAGGCTCTATCTTACATCTTCCCTTAAATATGGTTGTCTCATACGCTGTAATCTAAATTGTTCTTCTAGATTAATCTTTTGTCAGGCTTAATAACTGTCCACTAGCTCAGGTGCAATGCTTTTGCTCAATTCATAATTTTTACTTGAACCTAATTTTTAGTGAAGTATCACTGTTGTGATAAATAACTAAACATTACATATAAACTGTAAAATAATTTTAAATATCTTCTTCAGTAAGAATATTTTCATTTGGTTTTGTTTCAGCTAAAAATTCCCATAAACCAAGAACTGTGCCAATCTTATGGCTATCATCAATATTAAGCTTATTAAAAATTACTTCACAGTAGCTAACCCAGTTGAAAATGTCATGAAAGGTAATCTTCACTAAGTCATCCCAATATGTTTGAGATCTTTTCAGATAATGGTGGTTTTGGGAAATATAAAATGTATCAATCACTACATCGACCCACACAAGATGATTTGGGATTTGATTGATATTTGTCATACCCAAGTCATAAAAGTAAACAAATTTCTAAATTTCGAATCTGAGGATCCAAATAATCCTCAAAGTATTCTACCTGTATCTTGTTAATTCTTTGTCTCACCACCTATTATTCCAAACATTTTGGATCTAAATTTTCATTCTTTAATGCATTTTCATTTGAAAAACTATTCATCATTTGTTTATTAAGTTTACTATCAAACCCACTTTTTATCCAAGTACATTTCTAAGTAATAAAAAAATTATGATCTTCACTTTTTCCCCCTTATTTTCCCAAGTTTTAACCACTAACTTATCTTCATTCAGTCACTTCCTTCTGTAAACTCAAGACTATCAGAAGACAGGGTTCAAAATAAGGAAAAAAATTTAGCAAAATTTCAACTCTTATTATCTCAAGTGTTCTTTTCAGGTTCTTTAACTTCCCCAAACAAAAGGGTGTGGCCTCTGCTGCAAGACTACCATTTTCAAAGCTTGTCATATTTCCCCTACCATTAAGGTTGATACTTCACATGCAGCCCGATAAAAAATGAAGCATAGCCAACACCGCACCCTCACACAAAGAATTTTCTCGTAGTTGTGCTTTCAAAATCCAGCACAGTAAAGACCTTGTAAAATTGGCAGAAAAGGTCTGCGTATTTGAGCATGATGCCCCAAACCAGAAAGTTATCAAGCTAAGACTTAAGCTTCTTACGAGTCTGTCCCAAAACCCACTTAAGCCAGAGGAACAACATAGACTGAACATAGATGTAGTGCTCTTGAAACAACTTGGTATATACCCCACACCAAGTTGTCATCACAAATTGACAGCCAGGCATTGAAATGAGCTGAATTAAAGATAGAAAATAGAACATCATTGCTAGTCTTTTAATTCACCTGGCCATTTAGGTGCTTTGATTACTCTTCAATGCTCAGCCTTAGAAATGCAAAATGAAGCGTGTGATCTTGCTAAACAAGTCCATCAAACTGAAGAATTTTGCTGGACAATGGCTAACTGGAAGTCCATGTTGATAATTCTCTCAAGGGTAATGATGCAAATTCAAATCATTACATGAAATCCTTTTCTCAAATTAACAAGGATTCTAATAATGACAATATTCTCTATCAGGGCATGAAACTTCTTAGTTTTCAAGGCGACAGTAAATTAGTCCAGTGTCATTAAAATGAATGATGTTACAGTGAGAATAATGGATTTCATACAAGATTGATTTGGTAATCTTACTTTGTCACGTGTTTAAACATCTGCTTAATCTTGGTGTCAGCTTGAGGCCACCTGATGAACAGCAATTTGGTGAAGGTGCAATTCTCGAAACTGCTGATTCTTTCAAGGTTGTTGTTGTTGTCAAAGAAAGGTTTTATCACTGAACGGAATACTTTCGAAGCTTACATTATACCAGCTTTGCAAAATATCAAGTCATTATTATTAAAGTTAAACAACAAGCAGTCTGAAGATTGGGACCTAATCAAGTCTCGTGCATTTCTTTAACAGTGACCATCTACTGGAAATTTGCAAATAATATATTATTATCTGAAAATATGGAGAAATGTTTACATTTGATCATATCAAGTGCGAAACAGTACGCATGTTTGAAATCCTCTGTCCACCTTTCACAAATGAGAAACTAGAAAGAATGTATTCATGTACGGCACATCAAAGCCGAGTACAGAACTTGACCCAATGTCAAATATGTAACCCAGATCCAGCCACTGAAATCCAGTTCCATGTTCACTGGTGATCCATAAAACCAAATCAATATCCCACCAGAAGACCAAGTATTGCCTCAAGTTCATGAAACGGACCGACTGACTATGATAATTTGGAATAGAAGGTTCCTACTCCTGACTATCTGATTTGCTCGTCCTTTTAAATCTTTCTGAATAAAAAAATTGGGCGTTTTGCTACAGAACTCACTGCAGTATTTGTAACTGAGTTAGTACTTTCTGTCAGAAGTATAACGATGTGTTGTATATGTGTTTTCAGTATCTCAAGATACTGGAGATGCATATGCAAAAAGAATAATTAGGGTACAAAATGGAGAAAACAAATTTTGATTTCAAACGTTTTCTTTTGTTGCCCACTGTGGATATGCAAACCATCATTACTATTTCTACATTTCGAACCCTGGAAGAGAGATTCCTGATAATTACCATCCAGATCATTCATTTCACCGAGGAATAATCAACTGACCTCACAGTGGAATCTGAAGAAAACAAATCAGCTGAAAGTATATTCCTGTGATTCTGGTTTGCAAAGAAGAAACATGTTTTTGACCCTGGCGGTGCCCAAAGTCAAGCACACCAGGGTAAACTACAGTAAACTTGTGAACCGTTGGCCATTATCTTGCAAATACTTTTCAATTCAATTCAAACACATGAACATCTCTTAACATCCTTACGTGCACCTGATTTTCTCCTTCAATTGCTCTACATCCCCAGGACAGTCGTGTAGCAGACTGACGACTTAAGATGCCCCTACAGAAAGAAGTCAAGAACAGATCCAGTCACCTAGCTGGGCATTCAACAAAACCTCAGTAGTAGATTGGAGGCTTTGTCAGAAATACCATAATTAAAAAACCACAGAAAGTGATTGTGAAATGTGGTGGTGCACCATCTTTATGAAACCACAGATATGCCCAGTGAGCTCTCATCCAGATGATTAGCAATGTTTGCAGCATTTGTTGATACGTTTCACCTGTCACACTGCCATAATAGTAGTGAGGACCAATTAACAAATTTCTCCACAATGCTGCCCATGCCAGTTTCATGGTCCTTACTTAAATAGCGGCTGTTAGATGCAGTACCATCGAGATTCCACCTCTTATGCCATGTTCGATCAATAACAGATATGATCTGTTAGGAAGTCTACGTTTATTTCAGTAATCTTTAGAAAAGTATTCCATCTATTGTTTTTAAATACATCAGCCAAAAGTAATTCATCAGATTCAAGATAGACGATAATATTTTCACCTAATGATGTACTTTTGAAATTCTTCTTTATAATACTCTTAAATCAGAGTCTGAGATGCTCCTTTTATCTAGTTTATTATAAAAGCCTTTTGTTAATTCACTATTCACTACAATATACTTACTAAAAAATGACAATAAGAGAGTATGGAAGGATATTTTCCACTAAAAGGCTCATCAAATGAATGTACAAATTTTGTCTTGTTTTTAGATTTCTCATTCACTTATCTAAACTAGTTCCCATAAATTAAAAAAAATCTAAAAATCTAATTTCTGAACCTTCTTTTATTACTTAAGTTCTTTACATCCAAAAAGAATATTTCGTTTTCATTTATAGTAAAAAGAGACTTCTTTAGCCAGATCTATAAAAAATAAATACAACATACTTAAATTAATTTTTAGAGCATGAATTTGATCTCCTTGCATAATAAGCAAGAGATCTGCATTTGATCTTGCATTATTTAAATGTATAATTCTGTGTGATACAATTTTGTTATCTTCAAGCATGTATATAGATTAATTAAAACCTATTTGTTTTTTACTGCAATTGTGCAAGCAATTCAGACTCATAATTTTGGTATTTCATTACTCATATGGGTGACTTTCACCACCGACTGGATGTATACACCAGAGAGAACACTTAATTTTTATTATGGATGCTTAGCACAGCATTTTTAGTAGTTGGATAACTCTGCATGATGCTTTAAGTGGATCATATTTAAGTATTGTTACAACAAGCCTGATAGTAAGTCAGTCACTAACTTTAATTTTAAAAATCTCTATCAGAAAGCATATTCATACTTAAAGCAGAGTTTGCATTCACCTCTTTAAATTCTGCATATATCAAAACTGAAAGATAAAACGATAATCCTAAACTAAAAAAAGGTTTTTTTTTTTTTACTTCTGAATGCCTTGAACACATCTCTCTCAACCAATAAAATAGCATCAAGAGCAGTTTTTATAACCTTCATATTTATTTTATGATACTCACGATCAAATCAAGTTTTTTGACTTACGCACTGAGTGAAGTTCACAGCAAATTAATTTCAAGCACCACCTGTGTGTGCAACAATAGCGCTGACAATGAATACACAGATCTAATATGAATGCTCAGGAAACGTACGAAGACAACTGATTAATACAACTGAAAACAAACACCCTTTCCACACTGGTGACAGTTGAAGTCGACTGTTTGGTACCAAAGGTGTGAACACAGCAGCAGGGGCTTCAAATAGTTTTTGTATTAAGCAGAATATTTAAGAGAAATGAGACTTCACATCTCTTTCATAATAAACATGATCATAACCCTGTTAACATGTGCACAATCAGCCTGATTGTTTAGGTCAAGCTTCTAGCATTCTTTATTGTATAGTATGCTGGAGGCACCTTAGAGCACAGACTGCCCAAAACACACAGAAGAGCCCAGATGAGCAGTTAGAAGTGTCATGGTCACATGACCACCACAGCGTAGCTGGTCAGCAGTGCGACTACCGAAGCAAAGGTAAATCAATACATATGGTTCTAAAACCCAACTTCAAATGCTTCAATAGCTCAGCAGGTTAAATAGGTAACTGAAAATCAACAAGACAATGCAGCAACCAACAGGGAGTGGGTTAGAGGCCAACTTGAGCCATTGAAAGCTTTGACTGTAAATAGAATGCCAAGGACAGACCCTGATGCTGGCAACAGGCACCCCCCCCAAAATGTTGTTTATTGTACAACTCCCTTTACAACAAAATCAGCATTAAAAAAAAAAAAAAGCTTGAAAGTTCACCAATTTTAATAAACAAGCTAAAGATTAAAGAGGAACCCGGAGACAAATAATGGCAGTCTACCCCAGTGCTACAGCAAATGAAATTAAGCAAGGTCAGTATGTAGTTTGCAAGTAAAATATTGATAAATACAGGTATTCCAAGTCAGGAGTCAGTGAGCCTGATTGACCAGCAAATATTTACCTGTTTGTTAATAATCTCTGCTGACAGGCACTGCTTGCTCAAGCACCACAGAGCCCTGGTACAGACGGACTTCTCCCTCTCCTCAATACATCTGCACAGGCACTGAATCAACCCGACAGCATCCTTCTGCTTGAGATCACTACAATACACAAACCAGAGTTTGGATAACAGTAAAGCAGCACACGTCACATTGCCCGCCCATACATGGACTTTAACAAGTTATCACTGTTGTAATACATTTTTTTTTTAAAGGCAGTTGTGACCTCTCTGCCCCAGACTGAACAGGAATTAGGACAGCGACTAGTGTAGAATGCATTCGAGCATGAGAAAAAGGCAGTATATGTGACAACAGAATTCAGCATGTCAGGTCAAGATTCTAGCACACACAAAAAGCATCCATCACTCTTATTTATTATATAAAAAGTCCTGTTACCTGACAATGTCTTGCTCATGCAGACAGAACCCAATGACGCGTAACACTTCCAGGGCCATATCTTCCTGTTTACACTGAATGTCAGATCTCAAAATAGGAATTATTCTTCTGCTGTGCTTAATTACATCCAGGTGAAACAAATTGTGGTTTTCTGCCTCCAGGTGACTGGAAAAAGCAGAGGCAACATAATAAATACGAAGTGAAGCATAAATGTATAACTTAAGAGTAAAAATCTGAATCCCACTTTTAAAAAAAAGGGAGACAAAGAATCCAGTTAATTCAGTAAAGTTGAAAACAGAAGATTCTCATTTTCTGTATAAAAAGCTAAGATAGCGCCCCCCCCCACAAAAAAAAAAAAAACACCTTGAATGTTGCTTATAAATTAAGAGGGAAAAACTTCTATAAGAAACAGAAAATATGTTATAAATACAGAAATGCTATTCAGATAATATTATAAAACCCAAATATACAAAAGGTATTTTTTTTTTACAAAATTTACTTTTGTATTATTATTTTCAAACTACACATGCAAATCTAAATCCAGCAGAGCTACTAGTAACTTGCTCCAGTGGAGATAAGATGCACTTCCACCGTATCAGCAGAGAGTTCTTTTTAGCATTCCACGCACACCACTTCGTGTTAGTGTATTGTTTAAGGATGAATCCAACTTTGAGATGCAATATGGTCATATTAATCTGGTTCAAGTATATATGGGTCAATTTGATCAAATAACGTTAAAGACACACCCCAGCTAATTTTATAGAGAAATTAAATTAATTTTACCCAACTGAGTATTGTACTTAATGACAATTAATACCATTTAAAAGGGGATAATTGTTTTTATGAGAAGAAATTTATCTAGAATTATATTTTCAGGGCTTATAACATCAAAATGTCTTTTCCATTAGATGTCCGAAATGAAATTTTATGACTTCCAACCTTTTTTCTGGACATTCTAATTGTACTCATGAATGCATGAAAATTTTCTGCTTTTGTTTATAAAGTCCTTTTCAAGAAAACTATCACAAATGCCTCTAAATATTGCAAAAAGTTCAACCTTTTCTTTTTTACAAATGTTCAAGTGGTCATTCTTGGTAACTTGATCTGTCTTTACCGTTAAATTCTCTAGAGGGAGCTTTATTAATTTGTTCAAATACACCCGAGGGCTCTGTGATCCGAAATGCCAGGATGTAGCAGCCACATAGTTTTCATATCACCCTTTTGCAGCAAAGCAGAGAGTTTAATTTCTGAACCATTATTGCGAATGTGTTAAGAACGAGTTTGTTGTGGTCATTCATGCAGTTGTGCTTTAGCAAAGTTTTCAGGCCAACACAAACATATTGTGCAGCTCACATGGTCGCTCTGAAGCTATTTGTCTCTTTACCATTATGCCAATTAGTCTTTCACATTATAACGGTAAAGACATACGAGTGGTTTTAATACTGGAAAGGAGTTATTATTATTATTATTCAATGCATTAAATTAAAAAAATCTAATTCCACCACCAATTTGTTAAACTACTGAAAAATATACATTATTAGAGTGTTACGTATTTTACTGACTTTCAATGATTTGGCATTAACTGTTGAATTTTGTAAAATTTCAGTCGCCAGTCTGTAAATGTGCTGAATCATGCCACCTCGATCATCTAACGCTGCTACAACGCGAAAAAGTAGAGAAAAGCTGAAACAGGACCCAGAGGCATGCCAGAAATATCTTGAAAAAAAAAGAACATGAACGATACCAGAGGAAGGCCCAGGAAAAAATAAAAACCATTCATCAACTCCCTGAACGAGATCAATGCCAATTTAAGGAGAACATGCAGGAAAGAAAGAATAAAAAAACAGGTTCAAGATCAGCTAACCCCACCACCTAGTCAAAAACTAACTCTGGAGACTCTGGCCAGCAACTCAAGTCAGAAGCATTTGGATGAAAGAGAATGAGGAGAGATGAGAGCCAAGCTCACAGGACAATAAATAAACAGAAGGCTCAGATAAACCATCTCAATAACAAAATTAGTGCACTTGTGAATGCAAGGAATATGGACAAAGTCAGAAAAGAATTAACATTTGCATATGCAGTTCAAGCTGATTTAAAGGAAAATCTGAAAACCAAAACAATGCAGCACCAAAACAAAAAAAATTGTTACAAAATTCCTTGTTGGTCCTATTCTGAAAAAGTACCGGATGCTAAACAAGATGAAACAAAATATTCAGCTGTATGCAAAACAAGACATCCGAAAAAAGAGAATTAAACTTTCAATATCCACAGAAGTAAAAGAATTTTCCCTTCAAGACTGGAACAGTGTACCTGCCGCAACAAACAAACAAAGACAGTAAAGAAAGACAAACAACAACGCAGGTACCTGTGTGACAATGCTGAATTTGTATACTAAGTTTAAAGCAGAAAATCCCACAGCTAAAATATCATATGCATCGTTCACACGTTTGCGGCCATTTTATGTTGTTCCTGCCAGTGTTAGTAACAGAGACACAATAAGCTGCAAGTTATATTGCAATATGGAACTGAAAGCTTCTAAGTTGCATTCTTCTGTAGTGTGTGACAGTGTAAGTAAGGCCTGCATGTACCAACAGTGCACCAGATGTAAAGATAATTTGAAGAATATATACTTGGGTGGTATTCATGCCAAAAATCTCTCACAAGTAGTGACGTATTTTGAATGAATCAAAGTGAATGATGAGTGGTCCAAAGCATGAAGTTTCAGACACATTGGCTAATCTGTGCAAGTCGTTTCAGGATGGCATGTCAGCCTTCATCGCTCACCAGTACAGAATTCACCACCAGTTTAAGGAAGTTAGGACTATCAGAAACAAAATTTCCCCCCAAGAATGTGTCATCGAAGATAGATTTTTCTGAAAATTACAACACAAAAGCATCTAAAGAAATTCAAGCTATGCATTTTGGTGGGAGCAGAAAACAAACAACCCTACATACATGCCATGCAACACTGGTGGACGAAAAGGGAAATTTGCATAGCAAATGCTACTGCACAATGAGTGATGATTGTAGGCACTTGCCAGCTGCAATTTGGTCCTATTTGGATCCTGTCCTTTTCAAATTGGTGGAAAAGGGAGTCCATACAGTTCACTTCATTTCTGATGGTCCCACAAATCAGTACCAAAAACAAATTTTGCACTATTAACTCTGCCATTCACAAAATATAAACTCAGGCATGTAACATGGAACTTTTTGGAAGCAGCACATGGGAAGGGCCCTGCTGATGGTATTGGGGCAGCTGTCAAATCTACAGCTGATCGACTAGTTGTTCATGGTACTGACATACTAAACTGCAACCAGATGATAACAGGTCTGGAGAATCTGAAAATTCTACCTAGTCAAGGTGTATTTTGTCATCGGAAATTGTCGTGCTATTGTAGTGACGAAAATGCTAATGGACAATTTTGCACATGCCACCAACCCATTGGAAAAATTTGACCAAGTCAAATGTGTTTCCCAAAATGCAGATCCTATTGTAGCAGGAATAGAACAAAATCTTACTTCTCAGCAAATTCAGCTGTTTAGAAGACGTCTGGATGAGGGATATCAGGTACAAATTCTTGATTTATCAACAATGACTACAGAAGAAAAACAACAATACCTCTACTGGAAAGCTTGGAAGAGTGCAGTACTTAGAGAGAAGCCGTCCCATGGAAACATTGATGAATCACTCTGACTATGGACTGTTTGACGATGGCTTGACCAACAAACCATTGAATATCGAAAGAGAGAGATATTATGCAGTATTTTTTCAACAAAAGAAAAACAGAACAAATGGCTTCTACTGAAAAAGCATTGGCATAATTTAAGGCAACATAAAAATAGAATTGAACATAGGTGATCCATTGTCACAATAATTCTTGTTTTCACAGCAAACTTAAATTTTTCAAGTTCAAAAAGTTAAATTACTTTGTCAGTTGCTCAAATTATAGTATGATACAGTTTCAAAACATGATGAAACCATAACAGTTAGCCTTTAAGTTCACCATGGAACTGTTATCTTCCTGTCTTTACTCTATTAAATAAAGTTGTCTTTCACAAGAATATATTATTGTTTGAAATTGTTACCCGCACTTTTTAAAAATCTTGGGGTTAGGAATAAAACAGACACCGGGCCGTTAAAAATTAGTGTTTTTTACCCCTTTATTTTCTTTACCATTATAATACTGTCCCTGCCATTATGTGCCAAACGGTAAAGACATAGGTATTTTTTTTTCAATCACCAACAACTTTTAGAAAATTTGACTTCCTGCATTGCTGTTTCAGCATGGGAGACATTAACCCAAGTAAAACTGTGGTGCATATTAAAATTGCTAAATTAGTAAAAAAAAATTTTTTTTACTACTTTCTTTACCGTTATTGATCAAATTATATGAAAATGACCCATATATATAGACTTCTCAACTAACAATGACCTTCCATAGGGCTGCCATCACATGACCTGCTTTAAATGAAAAAGGCGAGTCTCACACCTGGTTCATTTATTTTAAAATGCTTCAAAGAAAAGGAAAAATATAAAAAATCTGCAGAACCAAATGTTGACATTGTTGGATTACAAACATAGTACCGAGCATCATAACATGCCCTTATTTCGCTAATCCACTAATTAACATAAAAGTATGTCACAGCTTAATTCCTCCCTGGTATTTAAAAGTAAAAAATATTTTAAAATAAATAAATAAGCAAAAAGCAGAATCAATTCCTCTTTGAAGACAATGGTTTCTTTATAAGTGCTTACCTACCTGTTAAGTATTTTGTAAGTTTCCAGCCTCTCCTCTCTACAGGCTATCTTTGATTCTAAGTTTGATAACAGCATCAGAAGCTGTGGCTCCTCTCGAGGAGCAGATGACACCATCGCCAACAAATTTACTTTCAACTTTGGTCATCTAAAAATGAACATCAAGCAAAACCTGTAGCAAAATTTTCAAACACTTGTTACATTAATACAACCTGATGCATTCAATTTAAAAAATAAAGGAAAATTTCTTGATCTTATTTTCTGTTTTTCCTATTATTCTCAAATATCAGCAAATTATTTATTGTTCAAGCATTATCATCAAACCAACTAGCAGTTTTTAACATCTACTTGTTAAATATCTGGTAAAACTGCAGATATTTCTAAGTATATAATGAGCATGTCTAGTAATTATTGCTGACATCCACATTTAGTCCTTGACAGGTAAATGCGATCACTATATAAATTTTTTTGACAATATACAAATACATTTTTGAATGCCACTGCAGAAAGTGGAGAACCGAACACAAGACATTGTAGATGAGTGTCAGAGATCAATTAGGACCTGATACAGGTAAATTTTTTTAATTAATGAAACTCAACAAAACAGATCACCACCTAAGTTTCCTTTACTATAAACATGACAATCCCATGTTTATGGAGCTGGCAAGGTAAACCACGACTTGATCCACTGATTATTATTCGCTGCTCCTTCAGAGACTCTCTGGTGATCTTCATCACGAATAGGAAAATCCAGCAACTGCTGCGGGTCGTTCAAATAAAACTCGGCTATTAACAGGGTTTCCGTCATCTTATCCGGCCGGGTTCCATTTGAACGACCCGCAGTAGAGTCTCTAATATTTCAGAAGTGTAACTCAGCAGACAGACACATCAAAGGGCTGTGAGGGGCACGTGTCACTAATCCCACCTCAGTAACCGGCGGGGTGGCTTTGACTGTTTCCGACTCATCTGAATGCAACACAAGTCGTTCACCCTCTCAAAAGCGGGGCCAGCCTACGGAAAAGGGGTCCCTAACAGTCCCGGCTCGGGATCCCTGTGAGAGGGGATAATAGATGTAGGCAGTAACAATAAACTTTTCAGGGCGGGGAGCAGTGCAAGGAAATACCCGGCCCCCCCCTCCATAAGCAGCAGCAGCAGCAGCTTTACTTACATAAGGGGACTCCGACGAAGCAGCCGGCCGGACACCTTCCTCTCCAAACCGCTCCCGTACGTGGATCACCTACTCCCCGACCAGACCATTTCGCGGGAAATCGTCGGTCAGCGCCAACCGAGATCCATTCTGATTCGTCCTCGGGATCACGTGAGCTCTGTCGAGCGACTGCGCATGTCCGCGCAGTGTAAATATTATTATTTTTCTAAAAAAAGCGCCAAGGGAAGTAACCGTGGAAAATGCTGTTGGTTTTCAAACAATTTCTAAAATTTGGAATAAACAATTAAACATAGTAATATATACGTTTAAAATAACTAAATGGTTGGTTAAATAAACAAAAAACCAAAGCTCTATTTATCTGAATAAGAAAATGCTTGTTTACAGTATAATAATAATAATAATGATACAGCTTCGAGAAATATTACACATTATGCTTACAATTAAGGTAGGTAGGTGAATAAAGTTGACCAGCCTGACTGACTTCTTAATAGTTATCTCACAGCTACTACATCTCTGATGTTAAAAATAATAATAAGTGACATCTGACGGTGGGAGATTTAAAGAACGAACGAACGGAGGAAAACAATTTCAGTTTCTCGTAATGGAGGAGGTTACCATGGCGGCACTATCAGGGGAGGTCATTCCGACCAAGCACGCCGTCTTTGTTCATACATTTAATGTTAAATGTGTTCAGTATTAATCAGTGGTAGTTATTGGCAATGTGTCTAAGTTTGTGTAACCACTAACCATCACCTAAATAAAATTTGTTGAAAACCTCTAGAATCTTCAAGTGGTTATGTGCAAAACCCCAGTTTTAGGGTTGAAGGATTTATATTCAAGTATTTATTACAAAATCAGTCTTGTTGGAATTGAGGTAGATCATAGAATTTATTAAGATCAAAAATACATATGCCATACATGGTCATTGTTACTTTCTCCTCTCTTGTAAATTTTAGATTTTAAAATTATAGATAGATTTTATATTTGAGAATTTAATAATGATCAAAACCACAGTTATTCATTCTTTTGCTGAGAGCAAACATCATTTTTTAAATTTACATTCATAAAATTGATAAATTATTTGACTTTTTAAACTTTATTTTCTACATCCAGTTGTTGTTTTATACATTGGGTAAAGTGCATCCTTGTTGGGAGAAATCAGTTATTAAGTCTATGGCTTTTAATGGGGAGTAAATGGGACTCCATCAGCTGAGGCAAACTAATATTTCTTGTTTATACTGTTTTGTTTTTTGAGACAACTTCCACATACAGCCCTGGCCAAAAATTAACATCACCTGACAAAATTACCAAAATCTATCTTTAAATAATGCTCACAGCATGACAATTGATCTATGGCCACTTCTAAATATCTGCTTGTGAATATTTCTAAGTTACATTTGCATCCTAGATTTAACACCATCGCATTAGTAATTTTTCCATTAAGCATAGAGAATTACAAAGCATTATGCAGTTCAATACATTGTATTGTCATGCAAATTTAGGTTTAATTAAAATTTTTATCAATCAAAATTAGAAAATTGTAGGAGTTAAAACTTTTGGCTGCCCACATAGGCAATCAAGTTTACAGTTAAAAATTTCACAGCAAATATCTTCAATGACCTAAACACCATGTAGGCAATCATTAAAGAATCTTCTTTTAATTTAAACAGTTCAACAGAGGCATTTAATATCTCTAAATAATGCAAATTGTTAATTTTGGTTACCTGTGACATATACTTAATAATTAATTGTATATTTACACTGCTGTAAGTTAATTCAGTACCTGATTAGAAGTGTTTATTGGAGATATATTGACGGTGCTTTCAAGATGCTGTCAGTAATTTTCTTCAGTCACTTAACCTTTTGAGTAGTACACCACTATGGAGGAAGCGAATACTGATTATGACAGTAATCCTGTAAATATAAGCTTCCAAGGTTTCACAGGCTGTAGGAAAGGAAGATAGAGCAAATATGTGATTTCTGAATTCCTCTCCCCCAACAAAAAAACTCATTCCTGTAGGCTGGGCAGTTATTTTAAAAAATCCATTCCTCAAAGAGTTAATTCTCAGCGGGTTAATCTACAGTTCATTATAAAGACAGAAAAGAAAGGTGGATAAAACAATTCTTCGATACTCCAAGTAGTCATGGTAACAATAGTTATATATGTTTGGCAAACCTGCATGCAGTATCACTACTTTCAATTTATTTTTTAGGGTTTTAAATCCTAATTAAAGAAATCTTTCATTCAACTAATTGCTTCTTTCTACTACTCATTTTAAACTTTTAAAAACTGATTTAGCACAATGTCAGATGACAAGTCACAACTACCCAGTGAAAAGAATTAGGCCCTGCTCAGTTCTGCTGCTCTAAATCTGCCAGAATATTGGCAAAGTTCGTTGAGACATCACACTGCAAATTGAGTTCTGATGAAAAAAAAATACTATCAACTTGGAGACTCCTTTTCTCCAACTAACATGCCTAGATTTTTTGCGCAGTATTTTATCTTTTGGTGCCCAATTTCATTAAAAACAAACCGGAGTAATAAAGAATTCTAGACTAGAGACATTCAAATGGAACATACCACTTCTGTAATGGTACCTGCTTATTTCAGCTTGCTTCCATTTGACCCTCCCTAGTATTTTGCTATACAATAAGGATACCTTTTAAACAGAAAGGAATAGAGTTTACTCTCTGTTCAGTTTTTGTGGGATTCATGGGGATACAATAGATTTTCATTTATTGTCTAGCTATCAAGCTACTAGAGGCTTGCAAATATGAAAACAAAAAATGGATTATTGATAATTATAAAATGCTTAGTGCTTGCTTTATTGTCAAAGTGCAATAGTAGGGGTACGTTTTTGATACACTTGAAGGTGGCATGGTCTTCTGTAATTCTGATGCAGGAAAAATCAGTTTTGGAACTTTCAAGTATCCTGGCAGTCATATATCTTAAGGAAGATTTGTTTACATGCACAACTTCTGCAATACCCAAATTATTACTTCACAAGATCAAACTAATAACAAAGATCATTACTTTCTTTAAAAAAATTAAGTAAAACAACAAACAAAGTGATAAAATGAAAAACATTGTTACAAATTTGCAAAATCTGTATAAATACAATGGATTTGGGGTGACGAAAATGTACAAACAAGGGTGGTGAAAATAGGCAAAGATTAGAACAAAACACTAAGTAGATCCCCCCTCCTAAAGCTGAACTGTTACCCACAAAAGTATTTATGTACGTAGGACTGACAGAAAGCTCACCTTTGATATTAAGGTAGGAAATTTACTCTGCATCAACCTACCCACTTGAAGATTTCCCAAAAGGTCACTGTAAAGTATGAGGATTTTTTTTTTTTAAACAAAATTGACACTATCCACCTCCCATTCAAAAAAAACAAAAAAACAAATTAATGTATTGCACCATAAGCTTTATAAACAGCCTTCTGGAAAGTGTACTGGGATTACGATCATTCAGCAGGTCAGTTTAAAGACATACAGTTTTAGCCCCAAACAGTTTATCGAATGTTTACATCTGCAGTGCTGAAGGTGAGGTCATGAGTAGACAGACATTGTTTTAGGCAAGGAATCAGCATTTCTTTTTTACATCTTGAACAAGCTGCTGACACCTGGTCCTCGACGCTGAGTGTTACAGATCATACAGCTTTCCTATTAAAATTAAAATTAAAAATAAAATTAAATAAATAAAAAAATAAATATGGATTACAGTAGACACTAAATTCCCACATTACCCATAATCTTACTTGGAGTGCTAACTGATGAACCTGCATTTTGAAAAGCTGTGTCACTGGAGAAAACATTAAAGGGAAGTAATGTTAATTTGCAGGAGACATTCTTACTGTACAAGTGGCTCGAGCTAGTCTAGAACCTGTGATTTGGAAAATACATCCAGCTACTTGTACAACCAGAATGCCTCCTGCCAACTAAGACCAGATACCAGAACACTGATTTTGCCATATTGAGTCAAATTATTAATATTATTTGAATTTACATTTATGTAGCAATATATAAAAAAGGAAAGATTCCAAAACACAGATTTTGTACTTAGTTTGATTAATACTGATAAAGAGGGGGAAATAACTGATATTGAAGTAGCCCTCCATATACCATTGTCAGTTTTTATCTCCCTTATACCACACACCCGGCCTAGAAGCATTGGATAGTTAGTATGCGTGTTGAATTGGCTGTATATTTAATCTACACACTCATAATGTAAAACATTGGATTGGAGCAAAATACAAATTTGTCATTACAATGGCTTATTATAGTAATTATAAAAAAATACTACAGTGTCACTGCTCCTATGGTTCAATCTGAATGGAGTAATATAGATTTGAAGGGCAGTGCACCCCAGGCAGTATACACAGATACAGGCATACCTCTTATAGTGCTGTTTCCTTATAATGCCCTTTATTCTTGAAGAAAATTCCTACGTTATAATAGCTGTTTTGTATAACGCTCCATTTATCAAGAACATACCCTGAGCACTATAAGAGATCTGCCTGTACAGTAAAATTGAAAAAAAAAAAAAAAATAGAAAATTTATACATCAAAATCAGAAAAGAAATTCAGAAATTTAAACTCAAATTCTCCAATAGAATAAACTCACCAAATAGATTTACATCTAAAAAAAAAACAACAACTAAACAAATGTCAAATTAATTTTTCTAAAAAACTGAATTTTATTTTAAACTTCTCAATTTTGTTGGCTACGTTTCGTGGGTTTTTCCTTGAAGAAAAACAACAATCTACTATTATTTAACCATTTATTTTTATTATTAAGCAATAATAAAAAGTTAGTACTGCAGTTCTGCTTGTCTGTCTCTGCCCCTTTTTCCTTGATGTGACAGGTGTCTGCAGTTTCATGTTATGATACAGAATAGATGCAGATTGAAATAATGTAAATATAAACAGTAGTATATGGTTCAAAGAATGACCCATCAGATTAAAATCTCTAATCTCTCAAAGTACATTGGAAACATTTCATAAGAAAATCTGCAGGTGCAAACATAACAAAAAAAAGGTAAATACCGTCCCATTGGCTTCCATGCAGTCCTGGTGAAAGGCGTGGTGACAGAAGAAAACCACAATGTCCTTTGCTGACCTAAAATCTGAAAAAAAAAACAAAAAAAACAACCAAATATACAAGAAAGCTAATAAAATGATTGGCGCACCACTGTAGTAATCGGTATGTCCAAGAGTATGATTATTGTCTAAAACTTCATCGTATGAAAGGCTGAAGTAATGCACTTATTTCAGATTTGTGGACTAAAATTCTGGCCAGGGACTTCATACTAGGTACTCCAATATATGTATTTGCAGAAAGTCCAAAATGTTGTTATTTAACAGTCGGCATGTGAGCCAGGCCGGGGAGTCTAGAGACGTGATGTGAAACTGTCAGAATTTGACTTGAGCGGAAGCCACATAAAATGTCTGTTAATTGGTTTAAACAAAGGTTATGATTGTTCTGATCACACAGATACTTTTATTTTCTCCAGAAATGTCATAGTTATGCAGTTAAAATTTACATTAATCATCATCCGTCAAGTAACTTATGGAAAATGAATGCCTTTTAATACCTTCTCATGACCGGTAGTTCACCTGTTTTCTTGAATTTGGCCTTTAATGCGTTTATTTTTTATGTAACTTGTTTTTTGAAGGATAGTTTGCTTCCTCAAAAGATAGAGCTTTTTGCAACTCACTCAAATTTGCATTCCCCACTATGGCTCCATTAGACTCCACAAATATACGCAACACTATGGACGTGAAAGGCTCTTTCAATCCCTTTGTCCTTGATTGCAATGTCACTGTCTGTCTTTCCTTTTATTTATTGGAAAGCTTTTGAATTGCTGCTCTAATTTCAGTTTCTGAAGGGATAGGTAACGAGGATACATTCGCAGTAGTTTCTCTCTCATTTCTACCAGGGCCCATTTTCAGTAACTTGTTTTAAACCCATCCAAGAACATCTTCTCAACATTGGCTTTTAAATCTTCAATGTATTTCTTATGATGTCCTTTACCCAGGTTGGCTGACAACCCCAACCTGGTCCAAAGTCTTCCAAACACATGATACTTTGAACGCAACTCAATTCCTCAATATCATCTCTATCAGGATTCACATCATCGTATCCAACTTAGTGTTAGTGTATCTGAGTAAATGCATAGTGTACTAAACAGCAACAACTTTGCAGATGTGCTGATTTATCTGCACAACAAAGCTAACCAGCATCTGACAAATCGAGCACTGTAATGGATTTTCCTCCATATCGGCAAATGCTTCCATTGCATGATTGGTTTGTGTTGTCTTAATTCATAGTCGTCAATGTGCTATCTGGCCACCAAATATAGTACAATTAATTATTGATCCAACAAATGCTGTGTCAGTTACAGCACTAGCAACTGGTGTATCATCTGCATGAATAATACATCCCCCATCTCATCCACATTGTCTTCATCATCATAAGAAACAGGCACCTCAACACTGGCTTCATCATTAGCTCTATCATCATCCACAGCTTCAGTGGCAATGCTAATTACTTTGCCCGAACTGATTCCTGAATACTCCTAAATGCGTACTCATTTACTGTCTTGCTCAACAATGGACCACATTACATCAAGTCACACACTTGAAACACTGCAAACAAGCTCATGTTCTGCTTGAGGTTGCTCCAGTTTATTTAAATTGAAGCAAACCATTTTTGTAACTGAGTTGTTTATACCTCTATTAAAAAGTAGACCTTCAATCAAATCACATTCAGTGATGACATTGTTACCCATGTTGTAATACCTTGATACATTTCATTGTGATAGTAAAATGACCATCAAGAGGACCTTTTCCATTGAGAGTATCCATGCGGATGTAAGAAACTAGGTTAAACCCATGTTATTTTGCAACCACATTCATAAATTACACTAGCTCCGGCTTTTGATATCACTGCACTGACCAATTGGACACAAACCTCTTCTACTTCAGGGCGATCACGTCTCAGACAAGTAGATTAACACCTCCAGCCAATCTTGTTTCATGTCACCTGATGCAATTTGTTTGTAACACATGATGTCATGGTCATACAAATTTTGCTCAGTCTCCTTTTTGGATCGTATCTCGTATAGATAATCATTCTGTGCCAAGAATTTCCTTTTTTGCCATAGTGATCTGTGTTTTTTTCACAAAAGTACATCACCTTAAATCTCGTCTTGAAATCCACCACAAAGAATGCTTGTTTCCGAGTAAGTGATACTAGAATTCTATTGAACCCGCTGGTTGTGGACTCGGATCCTATGTCCCATGTAGAGTTTAATCTTATTAATTCAATCTAGTAATAATTGCTCAGGCTCCAAGTCGACCCTTTGCTTGATAAACTCAAATGCTTTGAATGGAAGGCAGCAGGTTTCACAATTAGTTGACACTAAACTGCTATTAGTATTCAATGCATAATCCACTGATGTTGAGCTACACTTTGACACATGGTTTAGAAACACTGATTTCATAAACGCTTCTGATGCATTAACATCTTCAATTCAACAGCATGAGTGGTTGAAGTGGATACAATGAGATTTATCACGTCAAAATTATCATACAATAGAATTTCCAATGCATAGTCGACAGCCTTTTTCGCCTTCATGTCTTTGAATGTTAGAGTCTTGGCTATTTTTGACAGCGAAGTAACACTGAGTAGATCAATTGGATCTGGGTATTTCTCCAAGTATGCTCATGTTATGAGTCTGGACAGTAGTCTTCAAATCAGCTTCAAAATATCTACTTCGTTACCATCCAATAAGATCTTTTTCGTTCCCCAGGATATCATTTGTACATTTGATTTGGGCAGTAAAAGTTTGATAGCTCTGTTCACTGTCAATTCATTGTATCAGATTACATGTCTTGTTTCAACAGCAAGTGCATTACCTTCGGCCATGAATTTGAAATGTTGCCTGGAAGTTGCTACATACCCTTCACCAATACCAAACATTTTTCGATGAATCAAGATTATGAGGATATACCACCTCACAAATTCTATCAAACACAACACTTGCATAGTGGATCATTCAGCTGACTGATTCTTCCAAATCCGTCATTGATATGGTCTCTCTTGCTTCTTTGTTGGGTATTCCATGTCCAATGTTGGCTGCTATTCACACAAATTGTCAAATATCTGATACAGTTGGCATTGTTTGCTCATCCGATTCCTCAAAAGGCTGCTTTGTGTGAGCTTTTTTATGTTGCCATTCAGTCTCTTTGTCGTCATCAATTTCTCTGTAAATTGGCTTTGATTGACCACGTCTTGGCTCTCGCTTTCTGATTAGTTGGCAACTACAGGTGCATTTACTGCATTCTAAACAATTATAGCATTTAGCCATATAGCTTTGCTGATGGCACGATGAAGAAAACTCTGGATTTGGCTGTTCAGGAACCAATCAAAATTTAGGAAAATACTCCTTTATCCAATCATGTAACTCTGCAAGTCTCACCTGTTTGGAGTTTCATGAAAAGTCCCTGAGCCGGCTCATGCGCCCAGTGTTAAAATTGTGCTTATTATTCAGCATTTTCCCTAGTTTACATGTTTTTATCATGCAAAATTTTATAGTCAGTAAAAATCATGTCCATCTGGAGTGCAGCCTGATCAGACCAGAAAAATGTGTTGTGGGCCAGAAGAATTCAAATGTTCTTCTGAGTCTCCAAATTAAAATTCTAACCCTCCACATACCATGTCAATTTTCACCTTACTCAAACTACCTGGCCCAGTCCATAAGTGTTTGTGATGAGCTGCTGGCTGTATATTTAGTCCGCACACTTACCATATAAAACATGTGGGGTTGGAGCAGTATAACAGTTTTTTGTTACAAAGGGTTATGTTAGGAGGAGGAGTTACTACATGTCACAGCTCCTAGGGCTCAACCTACGCTGGATAACACAGATTTGAAGGGTAGTGGGGATGAGAATCTACTTCAGGTAGTATACAGGGGGTTAAAAGTCATTCAAGGAGAATTTTTAGAAATACATTCCCTGAGAGAGGAGGACACTAAGTTGCAAAAGACAACTATAGTTAAATATTCGAAGTTATTTCATGAAGAAATTTTTTTGTGAATAGCTATAGGTAGGGAATGGTAGCATCCACACTAATAAACTACGACTGATTTTAGACATCACTGAACACACACAACCTCATCCCATTTTTTGGAGAGCTCAGTGAAAGGACTGAACTTCAAGTACTTACCGCTGTCAATGAGCCGCTGCTGACAGAAGGTGCAGCACTGATTCTCTGTGAAAAGAAAACAATAGGTTTTCACATTTACAAGACAACAAACATCAGTTTATATCATGACAATGAAGGAAAAACATTCTAATTCTTTTTATTTACTTGCAATTCTCAAGATGCTATGGGTAAAAAAACAGAAAAATCCAACAGTAGCAGCCAATAAGAAAAAGAAAAGGTGGAATCTTGCTGGATCATGATATTCAATTGTACAGTTTGATCAAAAAAGGAAGGTGCACAGTTTCAAAGGATTCAATTGGCTGACATTAGTAAATAATTTAAGAATTCTTTTGTGATCTTGTACTTAATGATGTACAATGTAACTGCCAAAAATAAGAAACCGGAGGAAAGTATTTTGTGTGTGATTTTGACCGATTAGCAAATACAGGTGTTTGTAAAGTCTTTGACTAACTTCCATGTTTAAGAACAGTTTACCTACATAAAAATAGAACAAAAACAAATTGTATTACAAAATCAAATGCTTAAATTTTAAATTAATTTTTGTTGTTGCTCAGGAAACCAAAATGACAATGGCTGAGTTGATGGCTAAATTCATCTTGTGACTTTGCTCTGTTAAAGTTGGTTACTGCCATGAAGCAAAAGTTTAGGGTGTATATCATACACCATCTAACAACTTCATTAGGAATTGGAGAAAGAAGTTTCAGTCGATGATAGAAAATACTCTGGTAGGCCAGGCACCAGTCCAGAGACCATTACTGTTATTAAAGCAGAAAGCCAGCAGAAATTGGCTTTATCAGGCCTCTCAGGAATTGAATATACTTTTTTCCAGCTGCTCATGAAATTTCAAAAGTCAGGTCGCATTAACAAGTCAATGGCAAATAAGTCTAAATGCTGCATCAGTGAAGGTAGGAGTTATGTTAAAGTTTAAGAAATCATAGCTATCTAGTTGAACAGATATTGGATATTCTCAGTCTTTTTAGATATCTTGTATAATAAAAACTGGAAAACTGAGATGAACAGAAAATGAAAGAGCTAATGTGCACAATGATGACAGAATTTCTCTCTCATGCATATATACTTGGAAATTTAAGTTTCTGACACAGAACCTGACACTGGCTAGACAATGCTTTAATCATGGGTTCAAACCAATGAGAATACAGCTGCTCAATCTAAGAATATTTATTTTCATAAAATGCAACCTGCACCCATCATGTTTCATATCTTGAAAACAACTGTAGTGGCTATAAACACTGTCAGCTTATTGAGTAACAAGAGACTTTAAATAACGTATTTTTCATTAATGCCATAAACCTCATAGCATATTGCACTTCTGCTTTATTTTTAGTGTATTTATTCAAGTTTGTGAAACTTTCCTTAAACTTTTTTTTCAAGTCTGCTTTTCTTGCTGGCTCTATCTGTTGAGATGACTCCTGTAGCATAATAGATAGCATGCTCGCCTCATGAGGACGACGACAAGTGAAACAGGCAAGTTTCCTTACTCCAAATGGCTCTGTTTACCTAGCAGAAAATAAGTACCTGGTTATTTGGCAAATTGCTTTCCTGAGTAACGATTCTGTCAGTACGGGTGATAAGTTGTCTAGTCTTCTCAGATAATCCTTGATTCCAGGTTCCACTAAAGAGTTGACTGCTGTGAGGGTAGCAGGTCCTATACTATAAACAAATTCATACATCCAGGTGTTCACAAGTAATTTTGTGAATGTCCATCTTCAGTTACAAAGGTCAACCATTATTTGTTGATATTATGGGATCAACCAGCCAGTGACATAAGACCGATTGTTTATAAAGTGGTTTATTTTTACAACTTACAAGAGGTCATGATAGTCTTAAGCTAAAGAAATCATGCATATCGAGAAACTCTAGTTCATCAGAAAACAAGTGAGAATAATTAACTTTCATTCTAGGATTTTTTTTAAAACTCTTATTAACTGCTTTATTAAATTTCTTGGTTGCCTTTTTTTGGACCAACAAAAAAAAGAAAAAACCCACTAAATTATCACTGAAATTATTTACGTACACTGTTTAGAGAGTATTTAGTTGGTTGTCATTGAATTCTAACTTGTAACAGCGTATCTTGGTTTGTGTAATGAACTTACACACAATTTATGGTTTTCCTCCAGAGTTTGAAAGGTAAACTCATGAGCCCTCATTGTTTTGAGGAAATCTTTTGGAAATTCTATTCACATTGTACAACACAGGTTTAAAAAATTAATAAAATTGGTAATTTTGAATCCAATGATTGTTATTACAGCAGCACTTGTAGGAATGAGTGAACATTTCTGTAATTGAGGTTAACCCCCCAACTGCTACTTTCATCCTTATATATATATATATTTTTTTGTGAATTAATCTAGCCAACTTACTGCTTGAAAAAGTTATCTATGGAAGAAGATACTAAAAATCATTGACCTCACTGCTGGGTGGAAGATACTATTTCCATGCATAGAATCTTAGAAGTCATTTCCTTTGAAATAAAATAGGCTCATGACTTCTAATATGTCCCTTATATATTCACCAACCATCCTTGAATGCTTTTTAATAGCTGACTAAACTATTTAACACCATCTCAACCCAAACAAAACCATTTTTTCAGTCGTTAAACTCCAATCATAGAAGTCCCCCTTGTGTACTTTTAAATTTACATTGTCAGCTATCTTTTTCACAATTACAACACATGATTGCAAGTGAAAGAAACCAAAAAGTTAAACATTTTTAGACCCATTATTACATGAAGAGATAGCTTAACTCATAATATTTACCATTCACAACAAGTCCTCTTTTTTGAGTTCGTTGCAGTCTCTTCAGTAGGGCGATACTGTCAGCTTCCAAGATCTTCCTACAGCCTTCCCGCAAAGCAATCTAGAAGTAAAACATGTTATGGTAAAAATAAATCATTTTTGCAGCCCCAGTGAAGTTATTGCACAACCCAGGAACCTATTTTCCGCTCATTCAAAGGCTAATATTTTTAATGACAAAATGCATCAACAAACCTTGATTATATGATGGAAAGAAACTGTAAATAAACCAAACACCAACTTCATTATTACCTCATGGCTGCCATATTTGAAACCTGTACTTGTTAATGCATAGGCATAATTTTACATTATAATTCAAAAGATCTTATGGAGCATTTGAAGAAAATTCGCATGAACAACTGAGTCTGGAAAAGGTTTTTCCTGCATACAGTTAGATTAAGAAATATCAGCTTCCTACAGACATTCTAAAAATTAACTATCTTCATCAATGAAATAAGTACTGCCAAATGGTCTGAAAAATAGGGTTTTCAAAACAGCAACAGAGAAACAATTCTGCTTCTATAGAAAATACTGACTATAACAGTGAGATGATTATACCAAGAGAATTGCAGCTTCCAAAACATAAGTAATTATAACTAATATAGCAGAAATTTAGATAATTTAATGAATAAAGTTCAGTGATAATAGCATACATAATATGCTAATTACATTATTGCAGAGAAAAACTAATTTTTTCAAGAAACTATTCAAATTTAAGAGAAAGTGAGTGATCTTTGCAAAGAGTCAACTTGTTTTACCCTGGGAAGCGAAATGAAGATTATATTCATCTAGGCAAAATGACTGTTGTGTTCAATTGTAGACCATCTTGGAAGGTCACTGAGAGAGAACATTATAATTGGTATCTGAAGCTGACTTGAGTGAGTTTTTTTAATTATATGTATTTAACTTTCAGGTCTATAAACCTGTTTCTGGGCAGCAAAAACAAACATACTAACCTGCAGTTGATAGTCTTGTAATATCTTCACTAAGGAATCACGCAGTTTGGGAATTTTCATCCCTTCCCTGATTCTCTGTATGAGAATGATGGGATCAACATGGGTCCCAATATTTTGTAACAAACCTGTGATGAAGTCTATATGTAAAAATAAAAAAAAAGAATTCACCTTACAGTAAAAGTATGAAAACAACATACAAACTGATTTTATTCTAGTTGTCAATTTATATCATCTTCCATTGTTTTTGCACATAATAGTAATCTTTAGCCAGTTATTTTGAAACTCAATAGCTATTATTTAAAAATTAAATAAGATTAAAAAAAAGTCAAAATGGAGTTGCTATCATTCAGAAATAAGAGAATCTATTTAGTATTGGATCACTCACTTGGCTGGTCAATGGAGTAGGTGATGAGGTCTTCCCACAAGTCCTTGTCATTCTGCTCCTTACAGAAGTCAATAGCTTGCTGGACATCTTTCAACTTCTCCATAATGACCTTTAATGCACGTTTTGTATCCCCAATTTTCCCTAAAAAGTAAATCAAGATTTAACTTCATAAAAAGACAACATAATTTTGAAACCTGGTTCACATGTCCAGTTTGATTATTTATTGTAGATTATGTACACAGGGAATGATATCCCTGTAAATCTTCGCTTATTTTTTTTATTGCTAATTTCTTGTTTTGCTTCACGTCGTGTGCTGGTGAATTAGTCCAGTGTTCTGGCATTCTATACGTTTTCAAGTTCACCAGCTCTCCAATAAATGTCCAATGCAAACTTGGCTCTTAAAACCTAAAACTGTTCTAATCTTAGACTATAGAAAACGAGAATAAAATGATGATGCAAACCCAGAACTAGATGAACACTAGGGTGATTGACTACAGAACTTATTTTTAAATATCAAAATTCCTGCTATGACATGGGGTGAACTTTTGCATATAAAACATTAATATAAAGCTCGTTTTTGATTTGTGTGAAAAAAGTTGCCCCAGGCTGCCAAATAAAAATTTTCATTTTTATGCTCTAATAGGGCAAATTTCATAAATATTGATGTATTGGCATTCTCTATTCGTAACTGATACATAACTCCTATAATAAAGTTTAGTCTAATGGCTGATTTTAAGTCAAGTGATACAATAGACAAAAATTTGCCAAGAATTGAAAATTTCAAAGATTACGTTAGGTTACCTTTAAAAAAAGGTTTTAGGATGTTACCATACACTACTTGATAATGAAAAATCAAAACAAAAAAGAGTTAAAATTATTCATGAAGAATTTATTAATCTATGGAAGAAGATGAGTTTTCCCAAACTCAGTGAGCAGGCAATCATTGCTCGTATTAATTAACTAATATTAGAATATGAAAAAATCAAAGATATCCAAAAGAAGAATTTAAAAAAAAATTAGATACTGTATTTGACATTACAAAGCCAGAAGAACAATGGTTGTGTGAAGACGACAAGAAACTTTATGAAAAAACAGATCAAATCTGAAGGAAAAATAGGCTACGCAACTCATAAACCAGCTCCAATTTCCTCAATTCATCCATCAAAAAGACAATAAAACTGTGCCACAAGATGATATAAAAGATGACAAATCAAGTAGTTCAACCACCAATTCCGATACCAGTTCTAATGAAAGCATCTATGAATCTTCCCCTAAAGCAAAGCAAAAATTTTCTACGTCTCTGCCTACCAAATTAGTTACTGAACTATCACTTTCTACTCATAAAGCTTCAAAAGTTTGTTTAAATCTTGCAAAAGAGGGGATAAATCTGCCAACTCCTGAGTTTGGAATATTCAAACATGATTAGATGTGGGGAAGAGCAAAAGTTGAAAATAAAAAATCTTCTTAGAGAAGAGAAAGATTACTGCTTGCATTTTGATGGAAAAGGGTTACCAGGAGAAAAAGGAAAAGTAAAGCATGGAGAAGAGTATCAAGTTGTATGCCTTCAAAGTCCCATGAAAAAAATTAAATTAGGGGTGGTCAGATGTGAAAGTGGTTCAGCCGAAAGTATATTTAAAGGAATTGTTAGTATTCTTGACGACAATGATGCATGGTCTAGCATCAAAATGATCATTTGTGATACTACTGTAAATACTGGCCATATTAATGGGGTGGTAGTTAGAATACAGCAATAAATGCTACAAATGGGTCTAAATGTACCTCAGTACATAGGTTGCCAACACCACATTTTGGACAGAATATTAAAACATGTTCTTGACTTCTATCTTGATAAGCATACCACATGCCCTAATTTGAATTATAAATTTATAGATGAAATAACTGAAGGACATGAGGTCTTAAAAGAATTGCATATTCTGGAGGTAGAGATGCCCGTTGTGGAAAATCCTGGATGGAGGGATGAATTCAGGTTCCTTTATATTCTATGCTTTGCATTTCGACAATATAAAGAAAATCGCAAATTACCGAAAATAATTTGGCAATCTCTACCATCAATTCATAGTGCTTGATGGAATTCCAGAGCAATTTATTCCCTTATTGCTTATTTTCTTTTACCAAACTGGAGAGCAATACTTGAAAAACCAGTTATTTTCATAGCTTTTGGTTGGCAGGAAGTATGGTTTTCTAACCAAAAATTTAAGAATGAAATATATGACAAACTCCTGTCAAATATTAAAGAAACTAAGTGCAGAACTGCTGAAAAATGCTTCAAAACTCAAGAAAATTCTGTTATTGATATACCGCGATCAAATATTATTGCTGAAAGGGGAATTAAACTAATGGAAGAATTAAGGAAAACTTGTAAACCTGATAAGTATTTAAATATAAAATTTGTTTCAAAAAACAACTTCTGATTATTTTAATAAGTAGTATTGTACGATTTGTTACTTTTTAAAAAAGAAATAAAGTCTTTCTTTGATTTTTTAACTTTGAATCTTTAAATCAAATCACTCTCCAAGTCTAACCCTGGGGGAACTTTTTTCAAAATTCAGAAAAATGGTCAGCATATTCTTAATTCGTACCAAAAAGTTCATCGAATCCCACTGCAGGGTAATAAAAAATTTTTTGTCATTACCCTAATGAACACTCATTATTTTTTGCCATATGAAAAAAAGATGGCAACTAAACTGATAGATGGAAGAATTCTTTAATCTAAGTTCAGAAATGCTTTTGTTGAGGATTTCAATATCAGATTTTTTAAAAAGGTTTTCATGAAGATTGTGGATTAGAATAAACCGTGTCCAAATTGCTGGTCAGTACATGCTTAGCATAGCTGATATTGTGCATAAGTAGATTTCAAATACAGTATCCTCTGGAGTGTAAGCTTAGGGGAGCCAACTCAAGTCACTTCAGTAAAAAAAATGAATGGGCTTATACTTCAGATAACCCTACCTGGAATGCTAGGTATTAATGAATTAAATGTTTTAAACATTTTTAATGAAAGAAACAAAAACTAATAAATTAATGAATTAAAGTACAAAAGACTAAGTTTAATAAATGGTGTGAAAGTAGATGATTAAGTTCAGGAGAGATTTTCTAAACAATTCTGAGGAAATTAAACTTGCGGTGACACCAATATATAGTTCCTGCCACTGGTCAAATTACTGACATCCATAATTGGATATATATCTATCAAAAATCCAAATGATAGGAAAAGTATTTCTTTAGTCAGTAGAATGGATGCTTAAACTAAGATAGGATCTCTTATAGACCCTGGTTGTTGCAATCATTGTTTTCTTAATCTACGAGTGGTCACATCAAAAGTAAAAATTACCAACAGGAAACTGATGGCAGCAGTCCTGCTACAAAGAAAATCAAGGCAAACGTTTAATATTAGAATCAACAAGAAATATTTCAGAAAGTAAAAAAAAGTCATAAGCTAGGTATTTTATCATCAATTATATTTATGCAGGATTAATACGCATAAACTGCCTCTGCACCCTGATTTCCTCTGCTTGGTTTAAGAAAATGAAATTGGATGACAGAAGATTTCCTCTGGAGCATGATTCCTCATGTGTTGATGCGGGTTTAAAGAGATGATAAACTTGAGAATTTTTATTTATAATTTCTTTTAAAAAACACATCTTTAACTGAAATAAAGAGCTTTCATTTTCTTGTTACTTTGTTAATATACTACTATGATTTTAAAAGTTGCTTAAGCTACATAAAGAAAGAAAAGGTAGGCTTACTATTTAAAGTCCCCTAATATCTTACTGTTATTTTTATTTTTAAATACTGTATGAATGCTAAAGATGGAGAACACAAAACTAACAGTTGATCTTGGAGTTCAACAATACTTATCATTTCTTTATAAAGAACAATGAATAGCTCCATCCCAGTCAGGTATCTTCCTAGACACAGGACAATGCTGATCAAGCAACACTGCAAAGTTGCATATTAAAGTCTTTATTTAGAATACTTACCATAAAGAAAGACCTGCTCAGGCATAAAGTTTCTCAGCTGACACTCCTCCAGGGCCATTTGTAAGGGACAGTGGATACTATTTTTGAGGAAAGGTAACAGTTTAGGTCTATCATATTCAGCATATAATTTGACCTGCATAGGATGGTACTCAAGTCCCAGGTGAGGGTCCTTTTGAAACAACTTGTCCAGATACTGCAAGATGGAGAAAGAGATTAATGTATCCATGACGACTTTGTTTACATTTCAGGCATTCTAGATATTGTATTTAAATTTAACTAACAATGTTAAAATAATCAAACTTAGGTAAGCAAAAGATGTGGTGATAGTCTTTTAAATAAAAATAAATTCCCTGAATTATATTTTAAACAGCAATTTAAATCCCATTCTTTTCCAGTGACAAAGGCCATAATTAGTTTAGATTCATCTGATTGAGACCACAAAATGAGTTTCGGTGTAAATTATTATGGTGGTGATAAGCAACTTCACCTTTGCATTTTAATTTATCTTGAACATAGTTAAATTACACAGATGCCAACCATTTCTTGAGTTATTGCAATACGTCTAGCTTAAATAAAAAATAAGAGCTTTTGATTAGTGTTCAGACCCACTGCTGCTAGAAAGAATCCTTTATTACAAAATTCAGTGTCCACAAGACTTGCAAACTAAAAAAAAAAACAAACTAGCAGAACAAAATGTCTTACACAATGTAGTAGTTCTGGAGTCTTCTCTAGCTGCTGAACCACTTTTTTTATCTGAGGAAAGAACAAAAAACATTTAATTATTTCAAATACTCAAATTTGTAAGATGTTTGCTTGCTTAGTGGTCCTACAATCCCAAAAATTGCCAGAGTATTACTCTAATTTCCCTCCTGAGAGACAACAATTCAACCTTAGAAATTGTAATGTTGGTTTAATGTTTTGAAAAGAGCTTCAGAAGAACTGAAAACAGTGCCACCTTCCCAACAGAACTGTTTTTCTCTGGGGTATTTTTGATGTTCTCTGAGAAGGGTAGATGGGAGTGAAGCAACACCTGTAAGTTCAGACCAACCAAGCCAAATCACAATTATGACACCTATGCTAGCTTCTAAAGTCATTTAAACAAACTACTAAAAAAAGTATGGGTGTGTTCCATTTTCATAACATCCTTTTTACAAATTTTAAAAATTTTAATTCAAAAGGAAGAGGCAATCTGCTTTAACTTGCTACTTTTGCGTCCTCTCACCAAATGGATTATGGATGCAGGCTGTCAGCCATTTTCATCCTGTGGCATAACTGGTAAAACTACCACTACTTCAAAACAGAACACTTTTAATAAGCTGCTCTGGTGAAATAAGATTAAAAAAAAAATTCTATGCATCTGTAGTGACCTTTCAGTCACCATAAATCTTAACTGATATCAATCAAACTGGAGCAAACACACTGCCAAGAATCGCCATGACAACAATGAAATACAAACTATTCTTGAAAACTATTGGCAATGCAGATCAGATGAGAAAGAATTGAATGCACAAGATGGTAGTAGCAAGAAAACAAAGCAGATTATTCTTCTGTTGGTCAGAATCAAGAAGAGAAAAGCATCATGCTGTACAGTTCATGTCTACAAAAAACAAAACCACCTTGAGGCAATCTACTTACTGGAACTTTGTCAATGTTATCAAGCAGCAAAATGACAGCCTGGTCTCGGTCAAACTGCATCAGCTGAATGATTTTGTCGTTTACAGCATCATACAAATTGTGTTCATCAATTAAAGTGAAGACATCGTTATGTTGGAGCCTAAGCAAAGAAAAAGAAACTTAAGAACCTTTTAAACTTTTCTTTTCTTTCAAATTAAGTTGCAGGGTAGTAAATTTAAAATTAAGTTTTGCTTCTATACCTTCAAGATACTTCTAAACAGCCAAAGATTTTAAAAGAAAATCATCATCACAGGAATATTAATCAATATTCCCATCCATAAAAACAAAAAGCATGCTAATAAAGTTTTAGGTAATGATCATTTCTTACATTTTTATTTAATTTTCCATTTCTCAAGTTTCATGATCTATACTGAAAATAAACTTTATGCGTGCCTACAACAATGTCCTAATTTCCAAGTTAGTTTCTTAATTTAAAATTTAGGAAATAAGATCTTATATATATATATATTATATATATATATATTTCATTTGTTAGTTGGATTCCCCTCTATACTTAGTTACTATTTTTCATTTTCCAGTTCTAGCATTCAACTCAGCCTGTCCAGGTAACTGTTCGTTGATGATTTGTCACCAAACAAATATGCCCATCAGAATCCTGTTTCTAAATACCATCACCTATTAGACCTATTCCCATCTCTCTCTCTCTCTCCCCAACACGAGGCATACTTTACTGTTAAGAGTTCAAAACAACAGGGATTGCATCTTACACACCCTATAATCTTTTTGACTTCATTAGATGATCAGGTGATGAACATCAATCTCCTGCTGATGTTTCTGAGATAAAGCCAAGTTACTCTGGGTTAAAAAAAAAATAAAAAGTACCATTTGGGCAGGTGCTTAGAAAGCATTTGAATATTAAGAGTGAAGTACAAAGATTGATATTTATTTCAAAAAAAAAAAACAAACTTATTTTAAAGTATTTGTTTGAAATCAACAAAAACTTTTAACTTTCAGAAAGTCACAATTGCACAATATAGAAATATAAAAAGGGTGTTTTCATAAGTATTGATATTAAGTACATTAACACCAACAAAAAGATTGGTTAAGAAACCCATTTACATGTCTAATACAGCAAATGAATTACATCTTTCAGTATCACCAAGTTTCTGAAGATCAAGTCTGTCAACTTCTTCTGGATACCGCATTAAAATAAGACGACGGCCAAGTCTCTGTTGTGACACTGCGCTGTGCAGCCAAGTCTTTATTCTTGTCAGAGCTAAGAGAGGTGACGGCAAATACGATCTGCATAGCTGCCCAACTCAAGGATGCTCTCTCTGATGACCTGCACGAGTTCAGGAATGGTGGATACACCTCCGAGTCAAGGAAGATTTTCCAAACATATGATTTCAGACTGCAGTTTGAACTCATCCAAATCACTGCCAAAACGTTCACAAACAAATTTAAAATTGTATTTCAGTAATTAATCCAGGCCTGAGGGCAACAAGGGCTTTTCAACTGATAGCAAAATGGGTTTCATTCTACTCATTGTGTGTGTTTCTACTGAATTGGCAGACATATCAACAATTTTACAGAATGAAACTCAGAAATCTTTCAGGTTTGAACATTGGTGGACTTCTGACTCGTCAAAATGGCAAGAACCATTTGATTGTCGGAGATTCTGAGCATCAGAAACAACACTATTCCAAATACAGCTGTCCCCCGGTATTTGCAGGGGTCACGTTCCTTGAGCACCCGCGAAGAGTGAAAAACTGCGAATATTGGACGTGGTCCATAAAAATGCCTATAAACGTCCAAATATATAAGTAAATATATAAGTAAATATATAATAATAATTGAATAAAAAAATACAACATTCAGCGAAACACTCAAGATAGCTACCCCGGTAAACTGGGATGATGCGGGGCTGCTGGGCTGCATCTGCCTGAGACAGCGCCTCGTGGGCAGCAGCCAATCAGCAGCAAGGAGAAATGAATAACGCTCTCGGATTGGCTACCTTCAAGCCTCCAGCCAATAGCGTTTATTTTATATTGATATTTTGCTGAATTTACGTTAGTATTTATATTACAAAATTAGTAAATTATATTATTAATAATAATTTAGCATTAAAAAGCGTGAAAAATATATATTGCCACGAAAAAAAACCATAAAAAATTGCGGAAGATATTTGTGATTCTGCAAATATGCGGGGGTTTCCACGAACAATTATTAGTTAGGTTCTAAGGAAAATTCCGCAAATGCCGAACTGCGATTACGCGGGGGTTGACTGTAGAGTCAGGGTCATCTCTCAGACAAACAAGTTCTTCAACCACGTATTCCACAAAACTCGTACCCTCCCCGAACAAAGTTCTTTCAGAGTGGATAAATTTACTGGTCCCATCAATAAAACTGAAAATCCTCAAGCTTTCTTCAATTCAAAAATGTGAAAAAACCCAATTTTTGCAACTTTTACTGAAATTTTACTGCTTTAGAGTTGACAAGAATGTCAGCTGACTGCTCTTGGACTGTGAAATGAGGATACAATGATCATATATGGGTTTGGGAACATTCAGCAGATTTCACAAGGTTTTTAACTGTTGATAAGCATTTCATAGAATCTCAGAAAATTTGCTAGTTCTTGTATCAATGCCAAAAGGTCACACATGAGGGAGATTCCAGACATAGCATCTTGAATGGCTAGATTTATTACATGCATTTGACAATGGATGTTTATTGATCTGATTTCCTAAACCACAAAATGAGTTTCCACTCCTTTGAATTTTCCTTGAAAAGTGTTGGCACCTAAAATTTTCAATTTCAATCCAAAATGCAATAAGAAATCTTTAATCACAGTGAAGATGTACTCCAAATCAGTGATTTAATGGATACAGTCTAAACACTAACTCTCATACTTCCAGATCTGACAGTTTGTATGCATTAAGACATTTGGTCTGTTCTGCTGGCATTAGCTGTTGCATCAGCAAACTGTTCTGTCAGTTTGCTTCAGATGTCAGAATTTTGTGAATTATCAGCTCAAAACATCTCATTTTATATCTCTGGTGAAAACCAATTGGTTTTTTTTTGCTCTATTCACCCTTTGACATCAGAATCATCTTCATCAATCTGCAAATTCCCAGGGGTTTTATTACAGCTACACATTGCTTGATCTTGTCCAGCAGACTAGTGAACATTTTCATGAGCATCTTCAGAGAAATTGGTCTCTCTCCTAAAAATGCTCACTGCGAATTCATACTGAAGAATTTTTGTTCTTTATCAATGATTGGGATCGGTAAATTAGATTACGATGAGATTTGCATTTTTCATGCTGTGAATATATATTTTTTTCTCCAGTTTTTGACACCATTTTTTGTGAATGCTTCTGATTTACCATCAGTTTTTGCATTGAAAACTTCCATACTTCTCTACGTGGATGACAGAATATGGCGGGATCAGGACTTTTGTCTTACTCCAGTTGTGTGTTCATCAAACCAGGTTTGCACATACTGTCTTCTGCTTAATCTTTTGGGGAAGAGTTTGGTTTTGTTGTTGTAGATTGGTGATCACTAGTAACTGAAGCAACAAACTTTTTGAATTTTGCTTCAGTTTGGGTCAGTTCTTGGAAAAAATCAAGTTGTTTCATATCTAAAATGGTTGGATGTTTTTGTAGTTTGAAATATCAACGTTTATTCTTAGTGAAACCCAAATTGTTTATAGCTGAGATGGAGTTAAGATGTCTGTATTCCAGAATTTTTACAAAACAAGATTTATCACATATATAATGCAATTTAATTAAAATAAAAAATATTTATGCAAAATTTTAAAATAAAATGCAGTAAAAATGATCAAGGAATAATATACATTGATATAATTTACATAATAAATACGTAGACAAGTTTAGAGTCTAGTTAACCTAGTTAATGATGGACTATTACATGGTCACTGCAACTTTTATTGGTACATTTTGTAAAGTTTATTTTCTTGCAGCATTCAGGTGTATTTATAATATTAATTGATAACACTTCCCACGTGCAGCTGGTGGAATATGAACCAGGATCCTCTTGGTGTAAATCTGGTTTGCAGACTAACCTAGGTATTCCAACTACTGACAATCATTTTTTGAAATTATAGCTCTATTTAACTCCCTGAGTGGTTTCTCCTGGGACCCTGACTTATTAGCACGTATGTGGTTACCCTACCTAATATTGGTCTGCTGATGGATTGGTTGACCAGAGTCATGTATGCCGCTGCTTTGATCTGTCGAGTTCTTCTCTAATGGAGTTCAATGGCCAGGTTATTGTTTCTTTCTTGACCAGACATTTCTCCAACCCCTAAGCAATTTGTCTCTCCTCTTTCTGTTGCTTGTTCTCCTGCATTCCTTTACTCAGTCTAATTTTTCCACCCTTATAAGCTCAGCCACAACTACATGGGATTTTATATATGCAATTAGTAAATTCTACCTGCCAGCATTCCAAAAAAAAAAGTTGCATTCAGGTCCCCACTTTTCTTTCATAGATTCTTTTGCAACTTTATTCAAGGTATTATCAAAAACGTGCGTGCGTGCGTGTGTACAAGTTTGGTCTCCTAGTTTTTTAAAAATCAGCTACACCTCCAGTCCCGTTCCTAAAGCTGATGTCTAACTAAAAATATAAACAACAACATAAATAATAATGCACTGAGATACGAATTATTTCGATATTTCAGAAGGGGAACCCGACCACACTTCCCCTGGAGAAAATAGTCTGATTTTCACTTTGCATAGACAAGGCTGGCATCATCTCTCGCCGAAGGACCCTAGTCTGGGGGATTTATCTCGTGAAGCCACAGACCCCAAATTAAACGCTGATCAAGTAGCCACAGAAATAAGATTATTTCTCTGGTGATAACAAGCACATAAGCCATTCCTGCAGAAGCCCTATGGTTTGTTTCCTAAAATGAGTTGGAGGAGAACGCGGTGTAGAAGTTAACTGCAAAACCTACAGCTGAAAGTCCCTACTGGAATTCCCCTTTTTTTAGATGTGGGAGGAAATTGGATAGCCAGGAAGATGAAAACTGAGAAGTCCTAACTGTAGGAGAGAATGTTGCAAACAATCTCTAAGCCTAAAATAATAGGGTGCAGTAGCCTTAATAAGCAGACAATAGTGTTTTCAAAATAAATTTCCCCATAAGTGAAGATGCTTGCAGCAATGATCCAGACAAATTCTGAAAATGACCTTACAGAAAGTTACATTTTAAAGCAAACAAATTTTTTTTTGTATTACTCACCTCAGATAAATTGCCAGAGCTTTGTCAAATCGCTTTTGGTTTGTGTATCTGCAAAAAAACAAAAAATTTCTGGCTGAAATTCATGAAATTTTTTACCGTTAATTTTCAAGGAAAGTTCTTCAGCGCTGTCAAAAAGAGTAAACAAATGAATGAATCCCTTCATAATACCATGTCAGTTTTTTACCCCAGACAACCAGCCTAAAAGCGATAGCTAGCATAAGGTTATTTAATGAGAAAGGTAGCTCTCTCATCCCCTATGGCTCAGCCCGTGCTGCATAATACAGATTTGAAGGGTATTGAGGTGCAAATACAGAAGGTTAAAAAAGCAATAATACCAGTATATTGCATTTTTATAGGCTAACAGTGAATAGAAGTTTGATTCTAACCACTTTGATAGTTGTATCTAAACAGTTATGGCTATAGTTTAATTTTATTGTCACTGAATTTGTTTTCTAAGTCTTCTGTGATACCCCCAGGGGCACCTGTATAGTTTTTAGAGTACATGCTAACCTGTGCAGTTTGTGGGTGGCCTTAGTAAAGTTTCAGGACCAGAATACCCAGCTTAATCAAGAATGAAAAAAACTTAGAGATTAGGAAGATGAAGAGAGAGAGAGATCATGTAATTAGCTAGATTGCCAGCCATGATCCAGATAAAACAAAAACAGAACTGTAATGTGCTGCATCCACCACTAGCTCACTCCCAAATCTCTCACAATGCTTATCATCACCAGGGAAATCGATCAGAATTCATGGCTTTTAAGCTTATTCTTGTTTTAAACAGCCACTCTGCTGCAGCAGTGAAAGTAGAAGATAGCTCAGACTCACAACTCTCCAAGACACTCAAGCAAAATCTTGTTGTTTTGGTCTTGCTCCAACTCATCCAAAAGAATGTTTATGATAGCTTGAATGTTGTACAGGCTATGAGGCCATTCTTTAATCAAACACAGCAAACCCTGGAGATCAAGAAGAAAAAGAATCAAGAGAATTGCACATTTAAGGATGGTTACCATTTTAGTGTATGCCTACAAAAAAATTAATATTGTCCAATAAATTGTTCTCAATTACACTTTAAGAAATTAATTTAGAAAAAAGAAAATGTATACCAGTGATTAGGAATGCCTTATTTTACTGTTAATTTTTTTAAAGAACTTTACAACACATCGCTTTGGAAATACCTACAGCTAGTTAATCTGCAGTGAATAGTGGGCATGAACATTCCGGAGCAATTTCTGAAGTTATTTTGGAACAAAAATAATTCTGAAAATGCTTTCAAAATTCTTTTTCGTTTAAAATTTAATGTAACTGAAATTCGTAGTACTGTTATACATTTTTAGATTGATCCTTCGAAAGGCTAAAAAAATGTGTTGGGATTTTTTTTTCCTGATTAGTTAACAAATTGTTACTCTAAAATGCTTCTCATTCAACAGTTTAAGATATTTAATCACAGTTAATCCTCTCATTAAACAATTCTTCAAGGGAAGGAGGGTGGTGAGAGTTGTGAAGACATTTCAAATTTGTAGAAACAAATAAATTTGCTTGACTGTAAATGTTTTCATGCAACTTACTTTGTGGTCTGTTTGGAGAAACTCATTTAAAACCATCTCATATATAGCAGGACTCAGAACTGGGTTTCCTCTTGGCAAATATGGGGCCAAAGCCTACAGTATGCAGATAATAGATTGGAATTTGTGTACAGTCATTCATCAGCTGGAGAAGCTTAGAAGCCATAAAAGTGACAATTTCATATTTAAAAAAAAAACAACAACAAAACATCCACACACAGCCATAACGACAGGTAAGAAAAATTTAGTTAACCTGATTTTTTAAAATTTCTATGGCATCGTTATATGTTAAATACAGTTATAGCATTGGTTTTTGGTAAATGTCAGGTATATTAGAAATAATTGTAGTAGCACTTTCCAGACCTTTCAGCCATAAACCGAGGTATATAAACCCTTGTGCACACTCAGCCCAGTATGAAATATAAGCATTTAACAGGTAATTTTTAAATTCTGTTATTAGATAAGAGTGGCTGCAAATCAAAAATGCAAGCTCTCTGCAGACTTATTTTGTTATGTTTGTGGATTCTATATTGGGCCAAAGCAAGTAAGACATATGATCACACAGAACAATACATTTTCACTGGCCTATGAAACATCCTTTGGAATAAAGGTTGCCAATCAAGATAAAGCATGGGGCACCTCATGTGGCTTGTGGAGCATGCAGATCAGAAGAGAAGGATGGCTAAGAAGAGATTGTAAAGCAATGCCATTTGCAATCCCTCGTATTTGGCAAGAGCCCAAGAATCACAGATGACTTTTACTCTTGTCCAGTGATGTGTTAAGATTCAGGAACATCAAAAACCAACATGATATTGTGTATCTAAATATTCAATCATCCATTGTACCAGTTTCGCAGTGATGACCTCCCAGTGCCACAGTCACAATCCAAATCCACAGAAACAGATTCACCAGAAAGTCAAAATTCTCCTGTAGATGAAAACTATGATCCTGACTTAAATTCAAAGCAGCCTCTTTTTCCAAATCAGCAAGAACTGGATGACTTAGTATGAGATTTAGGTTTAACAAAATCTAATGCTGAACTTATTATCAAGGCTGAAAGAATGGAATCTCTTGGACAGCAGTTGTAAATCTACATATTTCAGAAAGAGGCATGAAAAATTTTCAAGATATTTTTCAGTGAATGGCAAATTGTGCTTCTGCAGTGACATTAATAGTTTGTTTTATGAAATTGGCATTGTGCACAATCCCACTGAATGGCGTCTCTTCATTGACAGTTCAGTGAGAAATCTCAAAGCAGTCCTTCGCAATGGAAACAAATATCCAGAAATATCCAATGGCCATTCCATACATATGAAGGAGGATTATGAAAATATTAAGTTTCTGTTGGAGACAATTGACTACAAAAAATATAACTGGGATGTTTGTGGAGATTTTAAGATTATTGGTTTTTTGAAAGGACTGCAAGGATGATTCCCAAAATACTCATGCTTTCTGTCTTTGGGATAGTCATGCCACAACACAGCATTACAGATGAAAAGTGTGGCCAGCCAGAGATCAGTTTATTCCTGGGATCCAAAATATTAAATATCTCTTTATTGGTGAGATCAGAAAAAATCCTCATGCCTCCACTGCACATAAAACTGGGGCTTGTGAAGCAGTTCATTAAAGCTCTTGACACAAAATGAAGCATTCCAACACATTCGTGAACTGTTTCCAAATCTTCCAGAATCAAAAGTAAAAGGTGGGATTTTTGTTGGGCTGCAAGTTCATCAAATGTTCAAATCAGAACAAGTAAAAAGAGCATGGAAGGCATTTTGTTTAGTTGCTGAAAATTTCTTGGGGAACATAAGAAGTGAAAAATATATACAATTGATTGAAGATTCAATAAATGAGTATGAAAAGCTTGGATGCAGAATGTCTCTGAAGCTTCATGTCCTTCATTCTCATATAGATCTCTTCAAAGACAACATGGGAGATTTCAGTGAAGAGCATGCTGAGAGATTTCACCAAGATATCCTAACAATGGGAAAGAGATATCAGGGAAGATGGGATATCAGGGAAGATGGGCAACTGTATTTGGGGTCTAATTCGTGATGATACTTCAATGTATAAAAAAAAAAAGCCCGAAAAGTTGTACATTTTTGATTTCTGAAACTACAATTTAGATTTTTAATGTACTTAAGAATTAAATAGACGTAATGAATAAACTTTTTTCATGAGTTAAAATGTTTAAAGTAACATTCTGTGTGAAAAACTGACACTTTAGAAAAAACAGTGCTATGTTAGTAATCAGATCACCAAAACTGACCATAAAATCAGGATAACTGAAAACTTTTTGAAAATTTGTTACATTGTAATTAATAAAGCTGAGTACATTATAAAAAATAAAAATAATTTTAAAAATCAATTCAAACAACAATAAAAATGGGTATAAAGCAGAAGTGACTTTTGGGCACACAAAATCTAAATTATAACAGCTAAAACAGATTGGAAAAAGAGAGGCAGACAGACAGACACACATTACTTGGTTCACATACGAAAAAGAAAAACATACTTTTAATTCTTTGATACTATTGAACTTTTCAAATACTTCCTCCCACATTTCCTTGCTGCGACCTAGAATCTTCACACATAGCTGGGCAGCCTCTTTGTACTCCTTTCCTTCCAGCAAGTTCTCCAGATACTGCTTACCCAACTCCTACAAAGGCAATCTATGACAGTTAAAGCTGAAACACTGTTAGATGCTCCTAGTCTGTAAATATATACATAGTGAACAAAAGTGTAAGAACAATAACAAAACAATCATAAACTGACATGCAAAAGCATGTATTCCAGCATAGACATTACACTGATAGAAAAAAACAATTTCTTGTTCTTTCAATTGACATATCAACATATGTAGTAAATATTTTGGCACTTGCTTTTCTTACATTTTGACAGAATTTCATGGCAACAAAGTTTAAGAAAACAACAAACACATTTGAAATTTTGTCACAGAAACCTAATTTTTAGAGATTACATGAGATAAATAGATCACGGTAGTTTCAGTATTAGGTCACATAGTGATAGACATCAATTACAGGCTGACGGTGCTTATGCATAGAATCCATAAGACAAATACACTTGGCTATGCAAACATTGGTCCAAGTTGACTGAATAATTTATAACAATTGATCCAAATTTCTGGACTGTTTCATCTTAATAGCTTTATATGTATTGTTCCATAGATTCTCTATTGAATTAAAATCAGGGCTTTGAGCTGAACACTTTAGAACTGGAATTTTCTGATCTGAAAGATGCTGCTTAATGATGGCAGCCATGTTTTGGATTGTTATCATGTTGAAAAATCCAGTTGAGGGAGATGCAGTCCTCAGAATATAGTTCTATTATATTGGTCAAAACATCCAGGTAAACAAACCACTATTTCCTAAATTCGATGAATAAAATACATCACTTTTTTTAGCGAAACAGCCTTACCATAATGGACTCCCAATTTTGATTGTTGGCTTGGTACACTTTAGATGGAATGCTTAATGGAATCTTCACTGTGCTTAAGTCCAACAATCTGATCCACACCTCTGGAACCATGAGTTATAAGACCAAAGCAACTTGGCCTACATTTATGGAATCCAATAGAGATGGTCATTGGAAGTTGGGTCCTTCAATTCTTCAAGGAAACAAGGGGTTCTCCCTGGAAAAATGCCCTATCAATTCAGGACAGCTCTTGCAGAGATCAGCAAGTCCTCCAAATCTCTTAAATTGTCAACAAATATTTCATGGCAGTCATTTTAGACAGACACTTGATTTTCCAATTGAACCAAACATCAGTTTTTAGAAATCTGCCACTTCTATGGTGATCAATGTAGCTGCCCATTTGTTCATACAGCTTCCAGACCAGATAACAAACCATATTACTGCACTCAACTCACTTAACAAACTTGGAATATAAAAGTTTGTTTTTACATAACTCCCTGAGCTGAGGGCATTTTGTTGGACTGCATGCTAAAAAAGTGCGCATTAATTTACTATATTCTATTGTCTGTCTGAAAAAAAAACAACAATATATAAGCATTTTAAAACTTTTGGCACTATGAAATTCTGTCATAAGATAAGAAAAACGAGTGTATGGAAGATATTGACGGCTGATCATGTTGATGTATAACTCGATTTAAAGAATGAGACATTGCTATCAGTGTAATAATGGCCATGCCAGAATTTTTATTTTTGCATATTTTACATGTAATTTTGTTTGATACATAAAATACTGTACTTGGTGTTTTGGAAAGACAAGTTAAGAAAAGTATGCAACATTTTACTGCATCATTTGTTACAGCTGATTATATAGACAATAAATAAATTGTTTTCATATATTTGAAAATAATTATCAATACACAACAACAATTCAACATACAAAATATAAATTTACACAGCAAATTAAAAATTAACATAAACTGAAGTATGTAAATATAGATTTTTTTTAAAGACACAAAATGAGTGATTTATTGTAACAGCTGTAAAAAAATAATACAGTATTTGCTGTATTTGAAATGTAATCAGAATCAAAATATGGAGACTGCTCCCCTGATCTTTATTGATTTAGAATGTGAAATTTGTCAATTGCTAAATTTTTTTGCAGATGTACCAAAATGCTAATTAATAAGTTGGTTGATAACATTTGAAAAACATCAAAAACCAAGGGGAGGCAGGGTGGTCCAGTAATAGACTACATTCTGCACAACTACGTAAGTGCTGTAGTGGAACTCAGCATCTAATATGATCTGCAAGAGTTGGTATTGGGAAGAAGATCCTCCATTACTTTTCTGATGTCTATGCATACAAAAAACCAAAAGATGAGAATAAGTTATTAACCTCCAAGTCAATCTAAAATTCAGAATTTATTTAAAACCACCAAATTAGTTAAGAAAAAGTTCCTTACAACCAGCTTACTAATCATAACCACTATCTACATATATGATGTAATTGAAAACTTCTTCATGCTGAAAAGGAAAATTGCAGTTCTTTCACAATTAATGCGTAGTGGAAAAAGTTGGCCATGCTTAACAGGGAACCCTAATTTGGTTTCAAGGAGAAAACAAAAAAATTCAAGTCAAAGTTTCCCTGTTGGGAAACCACAACGGAGCATAAAACTAATTACTTATATTACTACAAAAGCTTTTTTACTAACTATATATTGTCTGTGTTTAAGTTGCATAGCTTGCTATAAGCCATCACAGATAATGGAGAGATGCAAGAGGCCTCTATGTTGTGTCTCAGTCTAATAACAGTAAGTATTTAATGGGTGGCTGAGTCCTTCGAAGACACTGATTTGGATGTTAAGTGCCACCACAAAGAAAAAAACCTAACAAGAGCTTTACTAGAACCCTTTATCTTTAAATGAGAGAGGAAAACCTATGGCGTTGGTGGAGTGAGAGAGAGAGGAAAACACCATGTCAGGGAGGTATGTCTAATAAAGATGGTTCCAACTAGGATTTGAGCAAACCAGGAGAATTATATACTAAAGATGATGATAAAGATGTTTTACTGAAAGCCAAGGACAGTTTCATGAAAGCTTATATCTGATAAATGATCAAGAAAAACATCAGATAATCAGCTCTTTTTCCTACCTAGGAGGAACACTAATTTTCTCCAGAATTTATTTCTGGTATGACAGAAAATGCAGGAAATGTTCCCTTGTGTACAAATGAGAGATTTAAATTAATATTATCAGCCACTGATAAAATAAAGATGCGGGGATGCATGCTGTACATCACCTGAAAACTATGCTTTTTCAACTCTCGACTGTGCTGCATTGCTGCTGTCATGGCTTCCTGCAAGAAAATGTTCCATAATTACATTCTAAAGAGTGCACCACTCTTTTGTAAAAGAGCACTAAATCTCAACTATGATTACCATCTTTTAAAATGGTTATTTTATTTTTCCTTGTTAAGCTTTAAAGAAAAACCAAATAACAGATAACCTGCACTAACCACAGAACTTACCTCATACATATTGTGCTCAAGCAACCATGAAATATGGTCATCTTGATCTCTAAGCTTAGCTACCACCACATCCTTTGGGCTGATCAGAAAGAACAGACTTTCCTCTATGACACATTCTAAAAAAAAAAAGAAACATTTATTATGCTAAAATGCCCTCAATTACATGTTTTTATTTTATACAAATTTTCTAGTAAATTATAAGTAGTACTTGATTTTTTTTTGTAAGGTACAAAAATTACAAAATGTCTAAATTATTAACAGTAATTTCAAAAGTGGCAAAATTTGTAAACTCTGGGAATGCATCTCCATGACCCTCTGTGTAAGTGCATTTACTTCCATCTTCAAAACCATAATGCGCACGCACGCACACGCGCACACACACACACACACACAGTATAGAGATATTTTGTAGGACTATCAACAATCTCCTTAGCCATTGGAGGCAGTGTTTTTTGATCCTTCAACTCTTTCAACATAAGACATGAGTCATTTGATAATTCCATTGCTGCCTATGGTTCTTGTTTCTGGGTAAAGTCTGCCCATTAATCATACCAGTGTCAAGCAATTCTAAATTTGCATAACATTGGTCCAACTGGGTACAAAACCTGTCACAAATGTTCATATAATGAAGTTACTGAACACTGATGAGAGTATGGCACTTTGACTTACCAATGAGCAGTGATACCTAGCCATAACTAAACTATGGACCAGCTGTAGGCTGACAGATGTGACTTATACTTTTTAAGTGTTACCAGACAACTTTGGCAGAGATAGAGATGGACAGATTCAGTTCACAAAAGACCTGACAGGAAATAAAACAGCAGTACTGGTTAGCATGACAACTGTTACATCACCTAACTGGCTTGATGTAAACACACATCACAGCACATTCCAACCAGAACAATTGTGGCACATCTATTGGACTCATATTTCTAACTAAACTGTAAGAAGCCAGCTACATTCTGCTAACGTAAGCACTAGATAGCCAACATTTCACTCTGTCCTTAACACCAACTCACTATAGGGCAAGACTGGATCATGAACTAAACTTTGGAAAACTGGATCCAGGATATCTTCTTTGATGGAGTAAACTCAACCTTCATTTGCTGGTAATGTGTTAGGAGACACTGTTAGAGAGGTGGTAGCATTCTAGTCTTGAGCATTGTGTCACATGACCTGATTCTCCCCATCTGAAATGTTATCAGTCAGTGCAATCTGACTGAGATCATTAAACCCATCATTATGTTATTTGTACAGTCATAGTAATCATCCATCTTTTTGAACAATAATGCAAGAATATTCATAAACCACCTACAAGTGGAAACTATCCAGTGTCTTACATAACATTCTAGTTCCTCTGATCTAAACCCTGTAGAAACTCTTTGGGTACTCCTATTCTGGAACCACATTGAGTCTTGACAGAAGAGTAGAATGTACTGCCACAAGACTGTAGCAGATGCTTAGTGAAAAGTGTGAAGCACAGATGCAATGCTAAAGCATAAGCCAAAGGTGGCCATAAAGGCCACATAATTAAAAGTATATAGGTAGTGACCTGTTGTCCTGAAAACATAGCTAAATGCATTGAACAATGTCCAAGCTATTGCCAAAAATAGACTCTGTGTCAAGTTTTATGGTCAATTTAGATTTTTACATGCTTCATATTCAAATTCAAAATATTTAAATTACACTATCCCTATACTGATCAAAACAGTATAGGGATAGCATAACCTTTTAGAATAAGCAGCCTTTGTAAAGTTGTTGAAGTTCAATGTCATATCAAATCAGAATCAGATCATAATGAACTTTGATGTTCTACACGACACCATCTACTGGAGTTCTTTGCCACCATACTGAAGAGAGGCTGAGAGATCTGAATTTCTTATGTTAAAAAGCATTCCTAATGCCATGTTGTAATTAACCTTCCTAATAATCTGGCAGGTTTAGGAATTTAATGAGATAATTTTTAGGTACTCATTATTCATTGGTAAGCTTGGATCAGTAATAAAACAAACAAAAATCACTAAAAATTAAAGGAATACTCATGACATCCCTGAAGGAATTCTACCCATTTCCTTTTTGAAATGTTTTACAGAGATGGGCCTATTAAAACACTCCATCAGCTTTCTAAAGATGGATGGACCAGTGAGCAGTCACTCTTAGAAATTTCAACCTAACACACTCATCACTGTATAAAATAAGGTTGGTAGGGGTCTTGATGGTACATTACTGTATTTAAAGTAACACACACACACACACACACACATATATATATATATATATAATAAACGAATACTTAGTTGCTTTTTTTAAAGTACAAATCATTTTGTTGGGTCATTTCATTGCCAGTGATTTCAGTCTTTCAGATTGTCTGTAACTTGGTGTTTAAGCAGGATGCTGTTTTGTCCCCCAGTCTCACCAGAGGTGTAAGAACAGCAGGAAGTAAGTCTACTTACCAAGATGGTAGTCAAAACACCGATATTCCTCAAATCCCCTAAATGACAAAGCGTCATCTGAGATCTCTTCATAGTAATCTCTGTGCGGCTCCCATATCTGTAGGTGAGGTCTGTCTGCTGTGAATTTTCCTCCCTGAAACCAAATAGGCGGAGGGACAAAGCTGAAATCATTCCAAGGTAAATTTAAACTTACTTTTAAGAAATTAGCCCCGAAAGCTAAAAAAAAATTATCTCCAGTCATCCGGGAGTTAAACAACAACAACAAAACAAAAAAGCCAAAAATGGAAACTCTCAAATAAAGAGGAAGCAGAGAAAATAGAATATACATAAAAAAGGAAAGAAACAATCCACTACTTAGTGAAAAATTTGTATTTGACAATACTGACAAAACAAATAAGATGTTCAACTACCATATCTATACATTAGTGATAGTCCTCAAAACTGTTATTTAGGTAGTCAGATAATTAGATATAAAAAAATGTAAGTTTCAAGATTTCACATAAATGCTCACACTAATTGTCTTGTTGTCATTTTTTATTTTCATGCAATAAATGCTACTCCAAATAATCATCATTGCTTAGTTTACTTTGTATATACAGATTTGTTTTGTGATAGAGAAAAGAACCTACATCGATAATCTCCCCTGATATTCAATGTACTCTTGGATATTTATAAAGATGCTTAGTATTCAAGTATTAGGTCATTACAAAAGTTGTCAGTTTTTATATTATGTTAATTTGGGGTTAATTTTTGCATGCTTGTGAAGGTGTATGTAGGTAAGTTATATATTTTTTTGTAACGTGTGCTTCGGCATAGAGTATGCAAGACCTACCTTTTTAAAAATCATAAAATGGATATTTGTGTAGGGTTCTGAGTGAGGCACAGATAGAAAGGTTTTAGTGCCATTTTGCTTCACAAGTTCAAACTGAGCCATGAAGTGAGTGAGGCAACTCATAACATCAAGCAAGCATGGGGCGAGAACACAGCGAATGAGCGCACAGTACAACGGTGGTTTACAAAGTTTCGATCAGGAGATGAGAGCCTCGAAGATAAGGAATGTAGTGGATGTCCTTCCAGCTGTATGATCGTCTGAAAGCCTCAGTTGAAGCCGATCCAAAAAAATAGTGCGAGAGATTGCTGGAGAGCTTGATGTAAGTACTACAACCGTTTCCTGCTATCTTGACGCAATCAGCAAGATGAAAACCTTGACAAGTGGGTTCCTCACCAGTTGAATGTAGAACAAAATTGTCAACTGGAGATGTGATCTTTGCTCGTCATAAAAAACAAAAACCATCAGAGCTGGAAGGTACTGTGGTGAATTAACCGTTGTTCATCAGAAACTCCCAACGACAGATGGAAACAGTGAATCGAAGAGGCCCAACCCTGCACCCAAACAGTGCTCATCCTCATGTTGCAAAAGTGACTCTTCAGAAACTGAACATATTGGGGTACAAAGATCTCCCTCACCCAGCCTATTCACCACCTTTTCCAACACCTCGTCAGCCTCCTCCATATGAAATCCTTCTTCAATCCAGCAGCCATTCAAACTGCCTTCCATCAGTTTATCGACTCCAAATCCAAATTTTTTTCAAAATGGTATAAATGCGCTTGTAACTCGTTGGCAGAAGTGTATTGATTGTAATGGAACGTACTTTTGTTAATAAACTTCACGTTCAGCAACAATATGAAGTCTCCTTGTTACAGTAAAAAAAAATGACAAAACTTTTGTAACCACCTAATAAATACGTCAATGTTACATGAAATTTTAAAATTTGGTGACATTTCAAAACAACCAAAAAAGCTGAAATATATTTATTCATAGCATCTTGAAATTATACAAATTACAGGTGCTGCATGTACTTTGAGAAGAGAGTACATCTAATCAACATCTGGACATTTTGGTGCATGTCTACCATTAAGTCCACACAAATATGCCTGACTGCCAAAAACTATCAGCTATACAGCCAAATGGAGTAAAATGTGGAGAATTAGTACCTCGGTTTTTTGGCCTTCTTTGTCATAGGTCAAAACCACCAGGTTGTTTCCCAGTGGCGCTACACCACAAATGTAACAGTCTGTGTCTGTTGTAAACATGGCAGCTGGTAGACAAAAACCAGGATTAGAAACATAATACAGGCATCATCAGAAACCATGGCATCAAAGTAAACAACTGATAAAAAGCTGAGAAAATCCTCAACGAAGTGCATTACAAAATGTGGGAAAGCCAGTACAGTAAAAAAAATAAAGCAAGCAGTACATGATTAAAACAATAAACAATCGAAGAGACAGAATTCCTTTTTGTTATGAGAAAACAATTCAATATAATTAAATGCTAATTAATTAGACTGTCTGTTTTATGTGCATAGATGTCTCCCAATTTCTAAGTCAAAATGTCCTGATTGTGCAAGTTGAATGTGTTCATTCATATACAAAAATACCCATCAATAGTTAGTGATCAATAGAATTATGAATGGACTATCAATGAGTGAATGATATCTGTTCACATCTAGTCTGCCTCAAATTAATTGTATATATGGTTCTTTATGGTGTTTTTTAGGAATCATTTTATTTTCTGTTTCACCCTTTTAATGGCAAGTGACAATCAGATACAGATTCATTCTAACCAATATAAGTGAATATAGCCAGACAAAAGTGCCACTACCTATCAATCAGTCTCTCTTACTGTGCATGTGCAAAAGAATATCCATAGACTGAACACACTCCAATAGATCTCAGCTTTCATACCATGGAATCTAAAGCAGATTAACATATGTTGTCAATAGAGACTTCCTCAGTTACAGGGAGTTGCAGATAGTCTGATTATATACTGTGTGAGCTGCACTACCATTTCTCAGTTTGGGAGGCAATAAGTTAACATTCCTGCAAGAACTCTTCATCTTTGTGTGTGAAAGAAAACCATGCCATGGAGGTGCACCAAATCAAGGCAGTCCCAAATGGGATTCAAAATATGGGGCCCTCAACTCACCTACATTTTTTTGGAATGTTTGATTTTTTTTTTCTTTTTAAGAGTGTACTTTTAATCATTCAATCCCTTTGTGTCACTACTACCTATTCAAGGAAGGAACAACTCAGGAGTTCTTCTATTACAATACCACAACAATTACATTTAATCCTAATTTATTATTTGCTGTTACAACAATACTTACTTTCCCTTAATCCATTTAAAACCTGACAGAAATAAAATGCTTTTTCTGGAGTTAAACAGAGAAAGTGACAAACTAGTTTTGCCAAAAATCCACATACTTATTTCCACATAGCGACTTGGTGTGTTTGGCTCATTTTCCCTAGTCTTGTCTTTCACCACACATATCTGAAATAAAATCTTTTATAAAGGAAAAATCTCACATGAAAACAAAACATTTTGGCAAATCTCGCCTCTACTAACTCTTAAAAAAGTATTTGCTGTTATTAAGAAATATACAGCTTCGTGACCCCTGAATTCTAATTATATTTTAAATAACTTCAAGCCAAAACCAAACAAAAAAAATTATAGAGTAAAGACTAAAAATAGTGAAATAATTTGGCATCAGAGTTTGATGCATGTTGGTTGAAACGATTTCAAGGAATAGATAAAACCAAAACGAACTACTTCAAGATTTCATCTTGTAGCTAACCTTTTCAAGTGAAAGAGTTTAAATAGCTTTATACTACTGAAAACATTCAATGGTCGTATACAATAATAGTGATAGCGTTTTAGTTGGGCTTCATCCAACCATCATCCTTAGCAATGTATTTATTTTAGATAACTTCATATTTGTAATTTGTGCTTAAAACACATTCTTATTTACCTTCTAAATCAAGCACCATCTGCATTCAATCATTATTTTAAAAGATCTATGGATCACTGACAATTTAAACAAAATTTTTTTGAAAGAACAGCCAGTTTTGCTTTTGTTCTTACAATAAAACAATGTCTTGCTGCAAAATTTGAAGGATTTTTTTTTTATCTCTGGCCAGAAATACAATTGTTTTTTCAGCAAGATTAGAAAAGCTATGTTCTTACCTTCACCTTGTCTGCCCATCCAAGCAACAGAGTTCTGTTATCTTTCCAGCATAAGTTACACTGATAGAGATCTGGTCGGTAACTTTAAAGCAAAAGAGCAACAAAAGATCAGTTCAGCCTGAAGTAGACTGATTGACACAAGTACATCCAGTTCAGGTAACTGTACAAATAATTCCTGCATACTAAGTACTGCTCATCTTTAAAAGTAACCAGTAACATGAATTTTTCTTTCTTTCTTTTTAAGTGTCATTTCTCAAAAATATAAAGTCACTTAACTATTTAAAATTATTAAACATTGATAATTCTTCACATTGAAGACCACAATATCCTATCAATTAATAAAATAGTAATTGTTGTTTACAAAACTGATCAATTTGAAGATTTTTGTGTTCATAAATGATTCAGTTAACTTAAAATTATTAACTGCTTCACTATTGTTTTTTTTTTTTTTTTTACTTTATCCCACATCTTTTAACCTCTTCCTGTCTGGAAGCATCATCCAGGAGAGCTGGAGTGTCAAAGTCAGTCAGCTGTTTGACGTGCCACCTATGCATGGTTTCTTCTTGCTCTTATTCTCCAGCTGGTCACGTGGGCTTTCTTCAGGCTCTAGAGTTAGTATGGATTTTCATGCCAAAGTGCTAGACTCCTCATGGCACAGAGTACATGCAAGTGCAGCACTACATTACCTTACCAAGGTTACCTCCCTTGTTGAGACTGGTGTATAACATTCAGCAGTTCAAGAAATGAGATTTTTCTTGTTTATTAAAAAATAAATAAATACCCTTAGGTTCTTTTTTTCAGCAACTGATTCTCTTCAGCAATGTAAATGTCATTACCATTTAAAACAACTTAACAGTTGTACATTTTCTAACATTTTAAAGTGATATGATTTCTCTTTCCCCTACTGACTTAAAAGAGTGTTTGTTTCTAACTTCCCTTAAAATAAAGTTATTTTTTATCCTTTATAAATGGGTACTTTATTAAAACCTAAGTTTATATCTTCGGAACGTTCACCATAATCTCAAGTACAGAGTGAGTAAGGAATTTTAAAGCAATGAAATAATAATTTACTGATTATTCAGGTGTAAAAGTTTTGATAATTGGAAAACCATATGACAGATTATCTGGAAAAGTAATAATGCTGTTTCCAATGTTTCAGACAGCTCACCTGTGTTCTTTTGTAATGTTAGTGATCCGACATCTTAGACTCATGTCATAAATCTTCACACCCTAGTGGAACACAAGATAACGTTATTAGCCAAATTTCGAAATTACTAAGTCGGCACTAGCGAAAACTTATCAGTTTAAACGAACAGAAGTTTTAGATGTGACCACCATTAGCATACAAAACATCCAGCAATTCTTTTTTGTTTTTGAAAAAACTAACTACACAGCCACATCTATGTAGAGCATTTGAAACAAACAATGAAATGTAGATTAGTTTGGGCATTTCTTGCCATGTTATTAGTACTAACTAATAAATCTACCTTTCAGTAATCCTACCGCATTGGCATCATCAGGGTTTAGACCTGAAGAGATCTGTTTTGGAATGCAGTGAAGCTGAGTTGCAGTAGAGATGTTTCTTTCTCTACTTTGATTGTGCAAATGATCTGAGCTACTCTTACCTGTAACCTCGTGTTTGATGTCTTTGCATCAGTTTTCTAAACTATGAATTTAGCCCATTTTGCCATTGTAGCATCGGTCCAATCAGATGATACCTTTCTGGGATATTTAAACCTTCCTATAAGTTAACGAGCAGGAAGAATGTAAGGGCTCTAAAGCCCCTATGGATCCTCCTTTCACAGACATACCACATACAATCAATAATGGGGACTTCTCCACTTGACATGGTAATCACATGCATGATCCACTGATGCTGACTATGTCCCAGCTGCTCTTCTTTGTTTTTGTGGTTCTTTTTTGATAGATTTAATGGAGTAAAACCCAGTTGTATTGCTTTACATCAAAGGTCGTCTCATCTAAGAATGGTACAGCACAAATTCACAATATAGTTGAAAGATTTTGCTTCTGCCATATTTCCTCTATTTCCAAAATGCATGTAATGCCAAGTTTCCTAGACTTCAATAATACTTAGACTGTTGACTAATTTACATGCTTGTTAAATTTATCTTTGTTAAGTATGGATGTTTGGACCAGTCACTACCTTAACATCTCTGCCAATACATAGGCGCTCCTTGTATGTCCTGGCATTTGTAAATAATGGCTAATAGGGGAGGGAAGCAGACTATGGCAGTAGAAATAAAAGAAGTTCAGACAAAGAAAACAAATTATAATTAAATAATACAATAAAACAATTTTACTAATAATAATATTGAACTCAAGAAGTCTGTTAAGATTGTTCTTTATGAATGTGCTGAGTAACTCAATCATCGAACCTATAGTACACTGAATCTAAATGATAAATATTTTATCTTCCATGACAAAATTTTAAAAAAGTATTCATCCCTTAAGAGATTGCTACAGCAGCCTGGTAGTTAAACTACTGGACTTGTAAGATCGAGGGTCTGAGTTTTAATTGCAACTGGAATGATTTGGTTTGAAAAACCTCTCTGGTATGGTTTCTTCTTCACCAGATAGCCAAGAGAGTTTCATCTTGCATCTAAAAATGAAAATTTCTAACGGATGTTTCTTAGGTATTTTTCGGAGGCATTGAGCTGGTGTTCTGATCACCAGCACCCAATGTAGAAAGGATCCCACCACCTCTCCCTAGTCTTTCTTGGATCATGGAAACTATCCTAGAATGTCATCCCCTGAATCAATCAGTTACCTTTTTAGCACCTAGGGACACTAGACGTCTGACAGATGTAACGGACAAGCTTTTTTCTGAGAGTGCAATGAGTTTAGAAAACAAGTCACATGGGTGGGCAATCCCCAGTAAAAAACAGACAGACTAATGGCAGCACGATTTTATAAAGGTGAAAGTGGATTTCAGTGACATTTTAAGAGAAATGAAGCATTAAAAAGTTAAATTCATTGGAACAATCTAGTACAAAGGTCTAATTGATCTGATCATAATTTTGTCATGTCAATAGGAAGGGAAGTCTAAAGTTGATGAATCTTGTAAAGTTCATTGCCAATGTAAACATATAATGTAAATCTAAATCATATTCTGGATATTAATTATCTTTTCTCATAAAATGGTAGGTAATAATTTGCTATGTAGGTTATAAATAACATTATATAGAGCAGCGTTTCCCAACCGGTGTGCCATCAGGCATGACTGAGTGTGCTGTGGAATTTTTGAAAAGTCACATAAGTAAAGTAAGTAAATGAAACATTGTTTATAAATGGGTTTTGTGGATGGAACTAAAGTGTGGGCATATTATTTTAATCCAACAAACATTCAACAAAAACAAGTAACATCTCCCAATTTTGTGAGCATTCTCTTGCCTCCAGAGGGGTACCAGATTCTCCAAAATAAAAAAAAAACTGACCTCTGATTTTTTTAACCAGTAAATTATCAGTTCAGATTTCACATTAAAGGTAAAGTTTGTTTATATTATTATTATTAATGTACAATGAGGGTCAAGAGAGATATTTTTGGACAGGAGGAGATGGTTTGCCACAGGTTTTTCTTTTATTAAAGGAAGTGTTGATAGAAGAGGTTGGGAAACGCTGATATAGAGATCCTGAAAAATGTTATTTTTTTTTTAATGTACTAAATCTTTAAGAAATAAATCAAGACGCTGGCCATATCACTACTAGTAGAAACCCACATACCATTACCGAAATTAGTTGGGGAAGGTCATCACTGAAACAATATTCACTTTATAAAACAGTTTCTCGTGATATTTACAGTACACAGTTATTATCTAACCCCCCAATGACTCAGCTCTTGTATGATGGCTCCAGCAGCCAAAAATCATTTTCCTGTTAAAAAATTAAGTTATTAAAGAAAAGGAAAAATTCAAACTTATTATTTTTGTTTCTAGTAGCAACAGCCTGAAGGTAAAGGCTACTACTTCTCACATCCCATTTGTGTGGGCTAAGCACACTATGTAACAAGTTAATACTCACTTTATCATTTGACCACGCGATAAAACAGGATTTCCACTTAATGCTTCGTATTGGTCCTTCTCCCTCATGGACAATGTGTGTTTTATACCTGCCTAGAAACCCCTTTTCACCAATAACCAACTTGGAAAAGAAGAAAATAGTATTAGTATGCACACAATTATTATATCAGATCACTTATAAATTAACAAATAAAATCCCAAGAGTTCAGGACTGGTCCATGTTACTAAAAGGTGACATTCTAATTTCCTTACTGTATTCATAATATTTCATTAGCAAATAAATCTCAAAATAATCTTAATCACTACAGGCTGCTAGATCTTTAAGATTATTTTCATTCAAATGTCATTCAAGGCAAAAGGCACTGACTAAGCTCATGTGTCTGTCTATTTCACAGATGAAGGTGATAAATTTATTATCATCTCAGTGAAGGTAATAATAAACTGATAGACAGATGAAGCACACAACATTGTTATAATTAACATTGGTAGCTGATTATACTCTGATGTTGTTAGTGAAAAAATATTTTTTAATATCATGGAACCTTGCAGGTAATTAAGCTTATTCCTGTTGTTTAGTAGATTTTATTTGATTATAACCGAGAAAATTAATACCTGCACATTGCATTCCAATGAATAGTAGTAGAAAATAAGTATAAGCCAGATTACTGGACATAAAACCAGTGTAATCAAATGATTCACTATGGCCTGAGTCGCACCTACCACCCAGCAACGAGCACCTGCTTCAATAGTCGGTGGGTGGTAGGTCACGAGCTCAAGCCAAAGTCAACCAGAGCGCTGATGTAAGCTCTATGTATGAAAAATGAATCTCTAGCTATCTACTTACAAGAAAATATAAATCTAACCGTGCCATTGCTATTTAGCTAAAGCTCCCCCCATTTCCCCTCAGTGGTGCTATCAATAGCCATTTACTGATATAGCTCACCAATGTAAAAATAGGTAAGTTGTAGCATCACAACCATCTATACAAGTAAACACTAAATAATTTGCTTATTCTCGATTTTAAAAACAAAAAAAAAAAAAAACTGCAAAAATTTTTAGAATTAAATTTCTTATTTAAAAAAGTTAATTTACAATTTTTTTTTTACCCCTGTCCATCAGCATCTGAGACATACTGTAAAGAAAGCTTCAGTATGAAAGACAGAACATGATAGTAGTGTATGCAATGTATGTTCTGAACTGGGAGGGGGTACTCTAACCTGCCTTGAAAGTACCCCTCAATGAAGAGCTTGAAGCCTAAAACTTCCTATTTCAGCTGGAGCCCAGAACAGTGTGTGATGATAGATGAGTGATCACAAGCAGTTAATGCCTTGTCCTCTGCCCAACGACACAACTTATACTACAGATTCCCATTTTTAGTATTTTAATACTTAATTTGCATAAATATATTTCTGCATACTCACTGGTTACTCATAAACCACCAACTAGTTTTTTTATATGCCACTTCTTAAAAAATAATCCTAAGCAGAAAAAGTAAAACTGACATTTTGTATAAGGAATGCCAAAAGGAACACCACTATAATGGGAGACTTTGATTCATCAATCTTTCAGGATGATAAGCAGTATATCTCTTAGGTAAGAATAAATTACATACCTCATTACCATACACATACATGCACTTTTCCACTATATTTAGCATCAATATACTTTGCATACTATTTTATATCTTTGTCCATCTGACAGTAAATGTCTTTATATATTTTATTATTCTCTGTTGCATAAGAAAAGCCTACATTAGAAGTATCTGTGAAAAATGTTCCTGCATAAGATAAACATTGAGGACAAATTTTTGAGGTTTCTTGCATTGGATTTTCCATTAATTTTTTTTATACAGAATATTGAACATTAATATAACAAGTAAAATGAGATGTCATAAGCCAGTCTCTACAAGGGAGATAACCCTGGTGTGTGTGCTTGTGCGAGAGAGAGTAGTGCTGTTGTTGCCTAACACTTTGGCAGAAAATACCTATTCAATCTAAAGGGGTAAAGAAAAAAATCTCACACACACCAAATGCACTTGGTTTTTATAGTTTTACCACTTTTTGATATCACTGGCACTATTGTTCTCAATGTCTTCTTTAATTGCTTTTTGCACTGCACCTGAAACTTAATTTTGATTTAAATCCTGCAAACTCCAATTCATTGTTATTCCAAATCCATGTTCACAACACCTCATTTTCTGTGCCACCTAAAGCATTAGATATGCCCTTCTTGAAACATTTCCCCAATCACATGGAGACAAGTAATCCACATATTCTTCACCAATGAGGAACTGGCCTGCTTTCATTTACCATCCAACTGTCCCATTTCCACTGGTTCAAATTAACATAGGCTTCACAAACCAGTAAAAACACTGCTAACTTCACAATAAGAAGTAGATTAGAGTTCTCTACCTTGATGTATGTTCTAGTTTAAACTAGTCTGACATTTAACTCACATTTAGACACTTTGCTGACTTACCTAAATTTTAAAATACTGCTATTGTAAAGAGTTTTATAAAAACATCCACACGAATGATTTAGCAGGGTGTACTGTGTTAAATTTTAAAATGAAGCCAAACACCAGCATTTTGCAATTACTACATACTAAAAACATTCACCTGAAGCCTGGCAAAAAAAAAAAAAAAATCCCCATAACTGTATCTGGCTGGGTTTCATTTGAACATCACTAATAATTAGCAAGGCATATCTAATATGTTAATTATAGAATTCATTCTTGGAGATACAGATGCTAGAGTGTCTGTTAGTTCCTCTTTAAATACATATCACTGCAATAAGGCTACTCACCTCTAACCTACTAAGGAAGGAAAAGTATAAGAATTAATCTAGCAAAAAATATATCTCAGAATCAAAACCATTTTATGAAAATTGGCAATCATCATCAGGGTTATAGAATGTGTAGGTTGACTGGTTGAAGCTGATGATTACCAGTTTAATCTGAACTTGTTTTGTACTTTTTATCTTTCACTGTACAAATTAGGTGGCACAAAAATAGATTAAGCAAATTAAAAATTTATGTAGAAACCAAATGCTAAATAATTTTAAAAAAGTATTTTGTGTACTGTATGCGATGTTGAGTGTCATGGGGTACATGATAGAGTACCTCCTGGAACAAACCATTATATGTACACCACTAAAGACAACCTGGCCATCATCATTCTCTTTTCTGGGTTCAAAATAAAGCAAAAAAACAAAAAAAGGAAGAAAATTTCAGTTTCAGGCTGAAGAATTTCAACTGCTTGAGAATCTTATTCAAACAGAAAAGTTGATTGATTTTTGGTCTCACCTTGTCATCCCCACTGACATAGTGCTTGCCACTACCTGAACGGGAAAATTCTGGATTTATAGCTATAGCCTTAATTGGGCGGTCAAAGTTCACAGCCTGGTTATTTTCGTTTGTGTAGAGTCCGGTAATAACGATCTTTAAAGCAAAAACAGCAACAACAAAGTATTAGAAGTCATATACCATAAGCCATTTTAATCCTGCAGCTTCCACAGGATTTGCTGAGAGACTCAATTACAAAATCAACATGTCTGTCTATAATACACACAGTGCATGCAAATAAAAACCAAATGAGATTAGAAATGAATAACTGGCTGCAATGCATTTTGGGAAATACATATACAGTAACCATTTATAGTAGTAAACATAGCATCCTATATGCATGAATAGAGTGGTTGAATTCTTGTTTTAAAAATAAAATTTGCATTATGCATGAAAGTTGGAAAAACAAGAACCTAATCCAGAATTAAACAGTAGGGTGCAAATATTTCCAGTGAAAAATCTTATGAATTGAATCAGTATTTTGTTTTTTTTTTAATTATCTTGGACCTAATAGATAAAATGAAGAAATATCCTTAAATGTACTGCAAATTACAACTTCCCTACATCATTCTTCAGTTCCGGTGTTACATTATGCTATTTCATTTGAAGGTATAAGAATTTACTTGTCATCTTTTGAAAAAAAGAAATGTCAATGAGACCAGCAGGTTAATGAAATGGCTAACTTGAAAGAAAATTTAAAAAAGAAATCTAAACAGTGGTAGAGATGCCTTGTCAGTGAAACATTAATATCTAGACAAAGTGATACCAACATTCAAAAGTACTGCTATTAAGTCAGGATTTTAGCAATACTGTTACTGTACTTTAAGACTAAAATTCATTCATGATTATTATTAACCACTTGGGTAAAATCTCACATTAATAAAATAAGTATAAATACATTAAATTCCTTTATTCTCCTTTCAAAACAGTAAATTTATTTTAGAACTACAGTACTTTGTCTGCATAGACACCATTTAAAATCGATATTTGCAAATGTTGATTGAAAATTGTAAATTGTCACAAGTCTAATGTGGGCACATGGACAGATAAAAAGGTGCAGCTGGTGGTTCAGTATTCCAAACTTTGGTAACTGATGAAAATAACCCTCTGGTTAACTGTAATTTTGTTAGTCAGCAGATTTCCTGAAACAAGTACACTACGGTCAAGATGAAGATCTGTAGTTATTAATCATTTAGCTTGACTAAAAGGAAACTGACATTTTAGCTACATAAACAGCTAAATCCTACCACTTCATGTATACTTTAGCATGGATCAGATGAAAGAAACTGTCAACCTGAAAATGGTTCAAACAGATGAAATAGCAAGTTATGCTGTTTGAATTGTTTGGTTATGTTTTGTCCACTTAAATACATTAGAACTAAAATTTGTTGTTTCAATGACCAGTTAAGTCAAGATTGTTGAACATTGTGAGAGGAAGCCTGTAGGATACTAGAAATTTAATGCATTTAAGACTACTTTAAATTTAGGGATGATTTATGGCGTTTATAAATACAATAATTAGTAAGTGATATACTTTGCTTACTTAAAAGTGACTGAGTTATTTTATTCAAATAACTGGAAATTTCTTTTTCATTTTCACAAAATGTGACAATTCTGTCTAGGTAAAACTGGGATGAACCATTCATTACATTAGATTAGAAAAACATTGATCTTTTTTCAACAATATGAACGTAATAAAATATAACGTATACAAAATTGTGGGGTTTACCTTTTTGTTAATCTGAAACTTAATACCATTGTATCTCTACATATTCAGTTTCTCATACCATAGCCCAGTTAAAAAAACACAACAAATGACATACTCAATCAGTTATATGCATTCATGTTAAGTATGCTCATTATTAACCTTCTGTATATCACCTGGGGTAATTTATACCAAGCTGCTCTTTGAATCTATGACTCAGCACAGGTCGATCTTTAGAGGCTGCGACACAGAACCTTCCTCATTAATCCTTTGGAGACATGGACACTTTTGGAACTGGTAAGCAAACAACTGGCTGCTACCATTGAGTTACAAGGATGTTGCTTTATTGAAAAGCCATTGCTGATTGGTCCACACTATTTATAAGAAACCATTCAGCTAGGCTCTTATGGTGGCTGAAAGATTGGCTGTGCCATCTTTTTTTTTATAGCTTACTAGCTTTGGGCTGATAGATCAGCTCTATTGTCTTCAGAAGATAATATAACCCTTTGTAATGAAAAATTTGTATATTGCTCCAGCCTTGTGCCTTTCTGTATTACAAATGTGTTGACTAAATATACAGCCCATTCAACACACTCAATTGAGGTGAGCATCTGCAGGCTGATTTCTGGGTTATAATGAACATAAATACTAAAATTTTGCTGCTTTTTTCATGGAGACTGAACTATCACGGGCTTTTATGCGAGGCATAAAAGGGACTTGAGTAACTAACACCTATAAAATCATTGCATGCTCATGGAATGCAATCATTAATTTTATAAACAGTAACAATTTTGCCATCATTTTCTACAATAAAAAGCAAATAAATCATTTTAAAAGTGTCTTTGTATTATCTGTCAAAAACAGTTTTATGAAATTTCAAAAACAAAGCATTCAATGAAGAGGATAGGACATACCTGTCCATCATCAGAACAACTAGCTATGTAATCTCCAGTGTCGTCAATAGTGATCTGGTTCACAGTGGTCTTATGCTGAAATAAGAAAGCTTCAATGTATTCACATAGCATAAAACTTCATCTTTGAAAATAGTAACATTTTAATTTTAAAATGTTTTTCAAACATTTTAATAGTTGATACACCAAAACATTCTTCAGCATATTGTACCTTTTTTGATCAGTCACTTTGCCACAAGATTTTAAAAAGGTTCAGTTCCTGATGGAATACAAATCAATTTGGTGACCTACATGGTTTCTGCTTGTTTCTTGTACTAGTCTGTGAGAGTTTCCACTAAGCACACCAGTATCCTTCTACTGCTAAACAAATTTCTAGTAGGAATTTTCTGGGTACTTGAGAAGAGGGGGTGGTTCTGCAGATAACTTTTAACTGGCTTGTATCTAGACCATCACTCAAATAGCCCTCAACTGTACACAAGCAGCAACTTGCTTGGTCATAGTGGCTGATGCCTCATATCTCCTCCTCCAAGCTCATATGTCCTTAAAGCCTCGAAGTCAGATCAGGGGTTTATAACGAAAAGAGTAACAAGTAATTATTACTTTTTTGCCGGGACCTACACTTTAAAACATTATCCAATTTACATTCACTGAAATTTTAGATCAGATGCTGCCTATTTTGTGTTTACCATTTCTTTTGCATCATCTGGTCTCTGCTACCATAGCGTAATCACTACTAATATCAAAGTTCAATATAATGTATTGAAGAAAAAGAACAGGTGTGTTCCATTGTCCTTAATTTGTTGCATGTAAATCGCTATATACATGATTTTATTTTAAAGTTGAATTACTTACAGCATTGATATCTTTACTTCTAATGTTGTTGCCAGCATGGTCCAAGATATGAATCATTCCACAGTGTGTCCCAAGAGCCAGGAACTTAAATAAAAAGATTAAAAATTGTATGTTGTCAAGTTTTCCCAAACAATTAGCTTCATTAAATTTTAATAATTAGTAAAAAATTTGTTTTAGCAAACCACTAATATAACAAAGTACCATATTTACTCTCTAATCTTAATTGCCCAGCAGTTATTAGAAAGCATACTTTTCTAAAGCAGAAGGTAGATAAATACTAGAGCTATTTGAAAAATCTTACTGAAGTAATCAAGTATAATTAAATCTTCATCTGGATGAATGTTTAACCCTCTGCATATCACAAGTTGAGCCATAGGGGCTGTGACTGAGTACTTCCCCCATTAATAACCCTCTTTGTAACCAGAAATCTGTATCACTTTACCCCCATGTTTTGCAATATGTGGGCACTGACTAAATATGCACCCAATTTGACACAAATACTAAGTAGTGCTTCTAGACTGGGCTGGCATAAGGTAAAAAGTGGTGATAATCAGAGCATTTTTAAATTTCCATCTACAGACTGTATGAACACAACAGTACAAAGATAATTTACAAATTTACAAAAAAAAAGTGAAAACAAAGAAATCCAAGAAATTCCAATTAACATTTCTGGGATACTGTAAACCAAAGTTTATTTACACGAACATTCACTTCAAATTCTCTTATCATTCATCCATTCCTAGCCCTGTCAACACTGACAAATAAAGACTGCACCATTTATTATTTTTCACTGACTGGAATCTCTCTGATGCAACTTTCATTCTTTTCACGTTCAAATTAGGGAAAAAAAGAAAAAAAAATTTCCAAAAATTAAACTTTTCTATCCATCTAGAAAAGAATTCATTTCATTTTGTAGCTAAAGGATCCATTCTCTGAGGCACAGAAATTTTTTACTGCATAAACAATGGAAGAAAGCAGTGCAAGCCTATCTCTCAGAAATCAAACTATGTAGCATACAATTATTACTATACTAATTCTGCAGACCAGAATATCAAACATAATTAGAATTATATCCCATCTACTTTACAATTTACCTCAAAGCCAAAATTAGTCATCTTTTAATTCAGTTCTACAAACTAGCAACTTTAAAAAAAAAATAAAAAAAATTTAAGAGTGATAAGCTAACTTATGATGAACATATACATGCACATCTACCGGAGAACAGATTTTACCCCCAGAGAAACTTTATAAGTTTACTTAGATTTCCCAAAATGCATGGTGTAGCTCGCACCTGGTTTGTCATGTTTAGAGTATTCTGATTGTTCACAAACTAAAGGGGGTAAGGAAAGAAAAAAAAATAATTTGTATTTAACACCACAATTCATTTGCACACTTAAAAAAAAAAAAAAAACAAAAATTTGAGACAAAAACCACTTTGTGAATAATTAGGAAGAGATGAACCTGAAAGTTTTTCCTGATATATTATGCATACCTTAGAATGAACAGCCATGCAGCTTGCTGCATCTTTACTCAAAATTCTCGTCAAATCATTACTTAGTCTATCATATTTCAATTTGGGCTCCACTTCCTGACAATGTAAATAAATATATCAAATTAATTTTTTAAAAAAGGCAAGTCTCAATTTAACATAAAAATAAAACACAATCATGGCAGCATTTTAAAATAAATATATATAAATAAAATTCTTCCATTTTTTAAAAAATAAAGAGTTTTATTATACAGTAAAAAACAGTTAATAAACATTGAAAAGTAACTTATACAGTGGTCGCCACAATTATCACCTTATTTTTAATCAATTTGCATTGTTCATTTTGTGATACAAAGTAACAATACAACTAAGCACTGCTTATATACATAGGGTCTGTATAACTAAAAATCCTTTATGTAGTAATTTCTTGAGGAGATGCACCTATACTTCAATAAATGCATGCTTTGCAATAGAGTTTTGACTAAAGATTATTTTTTTAAATAAAAGAAATACATCAATAAACTAAAAACAAAAAATATGCTTAGATATAGCAAAAAATTCTAAATTACTTTAGGCAATACAATAATTTTGGCTACTGTGTTATAAATAATGCTGTCCATTTCTATTTTATTTTTTCTCTGAATTATGCAGTATCTGAATTCTCCATTTATTACATTTTTTAGTAAAGCCCAGCTTTAATTGACAACTGAAAAAGAAAACAACAAACTAAGCTACTAGCTAAAGTACAAATCTGAGAAAGGATGGATTGAAATGGAAAAAAAAAAGATTGAAAATATAGCTGCATTCAGATAAAATTGAAAAAAATTATGCAAATCAAAAATTGTTTTCAGAAATAAAAACTATAGGCCCAAGTTGGTAACAAGATTTGTTTAACAACAGTTCCTTTTCAACATCCTTATTCAGTCTGAGTTTATCTGTCAAGAAAAATGTTCTTAACCACTAGATGTGGTTCATTCAAGAATCATGGTAATGCATGCTGTGATGCAGCCTGGCTGGCAAGCAAATGTGAGATACCACACAAGTATAACACACAATGATCAAATGTTTAATAGCAAAACTATTTCTTGAAATGTTGTCTTCATTATGAATGAAAATAATGATCATCATTATTCACTACTTGTCCATGCTAATTCAGCCTTCCTCTTTCTTTCACTATATACCAACAGAGCTTCTGGTTAATCATTTGAGTGTTTTTAATATTGCAGGATCAAGATCATTATAAATCCTTATCAGGGACTAAGAGAAAATCAACCTGTGCAGCATGCACACACACACACACACACACACATTTTAGTTACATTTTATGCTTAACTCTCTGGATAGCACTGAAAAATAAACTTTTAAAAATATTATATATAAAAAAAATCAGTAATCGTTTGTAATTTTGGAAATCACTTAATGACAGCCATTTTTCAGGATTTTCAAAAAACTGAACTTCTCATCAACAAATGCCAGTCTATCTTTCCAACATTGTATTTGTTTGCCAGTAACTGTTTCAAATTACTATCAGAACAACTAATTATAAGATAACATGGAAAATTCTCATCCTCAAAATAAAAATCTCACAATATTATTTAAAATTATTTATACCTCTAGGGACTCCTCATCTGCTTCTTGATGATCATCAGAGTCAGGCAACTGGTAATTAAAGAAATAGAGCAGAATTACTGTTTAAAATATGAAAGTTATAACTCCCCAAGCCTATGAATTAATTTTTCCAAGATGATACGAGTTTCATTAATATATCCTCGTTTCTTTCTGCAGGATGCTTTGGAGTGGATAATTTGAAAATGGTAATTTTATTTAATCCAAATAGGTACAAAACACGATAAGCCTTAATTACTTAAATACATTTTTTCTTTGCAGTTACTTGCATTTTAAAAAAGGACAAACTGCGGATAAAGATTATTTTTGTTTATATCGCTTTTACTGCATTATGCTTAACAATAACAGTGCATCACCATTTTTTTTCTAAGAAGGGTAGATAAGTCATGTCTTTTTGTTGTTGTTTGTCCGTGGCTCTCTCTCTCTCAGAGAACAATTTCAAGAACAGGTAGCGGCCAGATTTTCGTCAGCAGGCTTCAGTCAGATTTGTTAATGCGTCGAACAGAGGGAGGGGTGGGGTGTCTGCCCGACATCTCTGTACAGTCTACGCCAGTCTATCTTGTGTTTCGAAATTCGTCGGACAGGCGGGCGGGCTGAAGAGACGGAGGATTATAAGCAGGTCCCGACACTCCCGCCCGATCTGCCACACCGTTTCGAGGCTGCAGTGGCAATCAAGCCAGGAATGAAGAACGACGACATCACCACCACTGCTATACCCTGCCATTAACTCCATAACAAACTGATAGGCTCGTGCCACTTAACTGACCCATGATAATAATAAAAAAAATAAACAAATACATTTAAAAAAAAAAAAAGAGCTCAGGCAACGTAAATAAATCTGACCGCAAAACTGTTCACATTTTCTGTCCGTTTAAAAAGAAGTAGAAGCTAAACAGTAATTATATAATCAAAACAGAATACTTCATTCACATTGCTGTCGTCGTCCGCCATATTGTCGAACATTAGGTCACATGATTCGTATATCTGGGTATGCGACGCTAACTTCCTGTGGAGGAATCTTTTGCAAAAATATGCCAGACTGGTTCTTGCGCGGACATTATAGTCTTTCGGCATTTTTTTTTTTTTTTACTTCTTTGGAAAATAAAATATCGATAGAAACCAGTAGACTTTCTGGGGGGAGTAGTAATGCAATTCTTACATTTTTTTTTTTTAAAAAGAAAAATGGTCACGTGATTATCACATCCGGGTCTCTGGCAGGTAAACTTCCTGTGACCGTTATAAAAGAATTCTCAATTTTCGGAGATAGTAGACGTTAACGGGCTTTGCTAAGCTGCCTTTTATTTCGGTGTTCAGGAAAACGTTCGTCGGGAATAAATGCGCGGACCCCGCACGTGACGAGTCGCTATTCCGATTTATTCGATCAGCGAGAAGGAGAGAGAACCCCCCTCCCTCCCTCCCCGGAGGGGAGAAATCATTGTTGCGCTATCGCCGCGGTTCGCGACGAAGTCCGTCGGCCGCCAGTTCTTCAGGAAAGGGCTGGTAAAGGTGGACGGGAGGGCCAGGTCGGTCGGGGGCGGGCGACACGGCCAAGAGGGGAGCGCTCGTCCCTCCGTGCGCGGTCGGCCGCCCGCCCCGCCAGTAGCGGACCCCTCCTCCCCAAACTGCTCCACCACCAGTCTCCATTTGTGATAGCTAATAAAAAAAAAACCACCACGATCCCCACAGTTTACCAGAGAGTAGTCAGCCAGCCTAATGCCCCAGTAAACCACGCCAGTCGGCCCCGCCACCGTCCCCGTCAAAACAGGTATGGAGAATTAGTCTAATATTTATTTATGACGATCCCTCATTAGCATAATTTATTAAAATGCACGTGTGCCGTACTATCATTCGAGAAATCGAACTATGGTGTTATTTTCGCCACTACTACCTTGTGGCATCCTTCCTTCCCGGCTCCATCTGTCCCATTCCTGCGATAATCTGGCTTTTCGAGTAGAATCAGGTAAGCGTGGCCCTTCTTTTTCAGCGAGCTCGCCTCGGATAAGAAATGCTTAATATTATCATAATTTATAAACAACGTGATACCTACATAGGTTCTTCATCGAATCTCCTCCTCAGCAGCAGCAGCATCACCACGGACACTACGCCGCCGCCATCATTACTCCCCCTCCTCCTCTCCATGGCGATCATAAAGAAAACCGTACACTATTTAGATTGCGGTTCTCATCTCTCTTTTTCCCTTCTCCTCCGAGGGGGGATAAATTAGCATAATTTATAGTTCATAACGGAGGCCAGCTGAATTATCAGGTAGAAGAAGGTGATGGAGGAGACCGGCGGACGTCTCGGGGATCCGCGTTAACGTTTTTACAGGATAAAACGACAACAACAACAACAAACAACAATAATAAATCATCTTTATTGTTGTTCAATCTGTTGAAAAAAAAAGAGGGGGGGGGTTGGGCAACCAAGATATGAATTAGTCGTTTTGTTAAGAGGAAGGTATTTTAAAATAATAATAATAATGATGATGATGATGATGATGATGGTGATGACAGATCAGCCGGATTATTGCTTGGCGAGTGACAGAACAATAGACCTGACCGACGACGGCGGCAGCAGCAGCAGCAGCCGCCCAATGCATGACACGGACCGATGATGGATGGATGGATGGATGACACTTTCGTACCGAGACGGTCCTTCTCCCCACCATTGTTGGTCAAAATGAACAACAGAAACTGTTATGTATTAAATCAGAGCCGTTTGTAAGAGAGAGACAGACATCTTCTTCGTCTGCTGTTACGATCCGGTCGGTGCTGTGAATAATTCGCTTGTTTCTAATAGAGAGGCTGGCTGTAGCTTTACCTCATCCAAGAATTATAACTGAAGATTTCTCACTTCTTTGTTATTATTATTATTAATTATTCCTGTTGTTGTTGTTACTAATATTGTAATTGTACCAGTGAAGTATAGTTTTTGTAAACTGACCTTACATTCTGGTGTTTTATGTTAAAAACTAATATTAAAATTTCTAAAAAAAGAACATTACTTGTGGGTGTACTTACAGTGCTGCTTTTACTTATACAATCCAAATGATGATAATTTAGATTAATTTTCAAATATATTAGCTGTGGAAGTTTTCTGATGAACTCACCTGGGGATGGTCATAATAGAGATTTTCTTTTTGTTTTTTTTCCACAGACAAATACTTAACTAGTAAGGTGGTACAGATGGGTTGTTGCTGCTCACTGCATCCATCTGAAGAGTTTGGTTGAGTTTAGTTACTGCGCACTCTGAGAGGAAGAGTTGTGAATCAGCAACGGTCCGAGATAAGATAAGCTGGCTGTTTGATGAGAATCAGGCCAGATCCGATCACTTATCCACAGCATCTTAGTATATGGAAGTTTTAAGGTCCAACAAATTAAATGTGCCCATAACATTTCCACGTATTGGTTTTGGCAAAAAAAGAACAAACAAAAAATACAAGTAGATTTTCTTTTATGTGAGTCAAAGGGGCAGAAACTAAAAAAAAATTATAAGAGACCTTTTTTGAGTAAAAAAAAAAAAGGGAAACTACATTGGTCTATTTCTAAAAGTGTCCACACATTCTGAATACCCAATTTGGCAAAGTATTTTTAGATATGGTTAGTGAAGAAGCAAATATTTCTTATTTAAATATTATACAGTGTGTCACTGTTATTGGGAAATATATCTAAATCTCTGTTTTTTTCCAGGAAAAATGTAAAGATTTCTCTCATATCACAACATCCATAGACTAAACTAAGCAACAAGCTTTATAGTACTTTTTGGTTATTCTAGTAAATCATCTTTGAACTTTTTCCAAGATCTCTATATCTTTTGCTTAAATGTTTCATGTCTCTCTGCTGATAGTAAGTGCATTTCTCTTAGGCATTGTGATGCCTGAAATAACTATAGAAAGAAAGTAATGAACTAAGGTTATATAAAAAGAAAATTAGAACAAAAGATGTCTAAAGGCAGGATATTGAGAAAAAATGTGTCACAGGCAAAAAATGTATTTTAGAGATGATGGGCAAAAGGGAAATCTTGCATCTTAGTTGTCATTCTCAACACACTTCTCACAACAAAACTGCATATGCAGTAATCAACTTGTGAAGTAAGAAATAATAAAGATGTTTAGATGTGGACTGGATGGTTTTAGATTTAATTGCAAACTTTTTTGTTTTTTTTTAATAATCTATTTGTTTAGTTTACAATTACTTCCACATTACTGTAACTTTACAAGCTGAATCCTGAAATTCCAGTTCACTACTCTCTCTTTCTCCTTTGTACATTTTAAAATTTTGCTTATTCATGTATAAATTTCCCACGGTTACAGATTACTACTGTCTTCTGCCTTTATTTGTAGATTATACTCAGGGATAGATATAGGCGGAGATGCACACAATATTTACACATTGCTCACCAACTTTAAGTAATTATTTTAGAGGGGGAAAAAGTCTATAGGTTATCTGAGAAGAGTTGTTTAGGAGCATCTGGTGGTTAATATACTTTTTTGTGTACATTACTCAGTCAACAGTGGAGCAGAGTCAATAAGCCAGATTAATTCTATAATTCATCCACTGCAGCTGTAAGAGGGAAATAATTTATGTTTAAACCATTCTTTTTATGGCAGAAATCTTATTCTTTATTTATACAAAAATAACAAAAAATTTCAATCAAAGTTTTTTTGGAAATTCAACCCTGTTTCAGTGAAGACTTTCAGGTTATAAAGTAAGGTCAGCATTAACTCAAGGGGTTGATGAAACATTAACCCTCTGTACACTGCTTTGTGTTCATGTACACCCCACTACCTTTCATATATATATATATTACTTAGCATATGTTGAACAATAGAGGATGTAATGCACAGAGGCTTTCTCATTAATGTAACCTTTATTAATATCAAATCTGTACCACTCCAAGCCCACATGTTTTGAATTACAGGGGGCTGTTGACTAAATGTATAGTCAGCTCAACACAAACACTAACTAGTGCGCTTCTAGGCTGGACCAGGTGGTATAAGTCATGTGAAAACTGATTGATTGCACTGAATGGGAAAGGAAAGCACCAAAAATACTTCATGCACCTTGAAATGATATTTATAATGGAAACTTTAAAAAAAAATTTAGTTCTGTTTTATAAATTCCATTGGATGCTTAAACAGTGAAGGGATAGCATATTTAACACGTCTTTGTTTGGGGCTGATGAGTATTGTGAATGAATATGCTCTAATCATGTCTTTTACATACGTGATAGCAGATATTTTTAAAGATGTGATAGTGCTGGTATGTGTTTGCTTCTGGAAGTTGTTTTCTTAGGCCTGGACATTTGGTATGGTTTCCCTAATTAAGTACATTAATAATAATAATAATAAAAAGTTTGGTGAGTTTATACAAAGTCCTGGTATGCTATAATTAAATATGGCTGACACAGATGGTCAAACATCTATATTTGCTTTAAATATTTAGATTGGAAAATTGTTCTATTGAATTCATAAGTGAACTTTTTTTTTCTTATTTATACTTTTGGTTTAAAGAAAATGTTTTCTACTACTTTTTTGTTGTCATGGCTTCAAAGGATACTGATGGTAAAGTCTGATTAGCATGCTGAATTCATTTATCAAAACCAATCTATTTTTTCAGATTGTTGAGATTAATTTTGCTGGCTTAAAAAAGGTATTCATACATATGTAGTACCCCTGGCAGTTTCTGTTTGTGTAGTATTGTTGTGACTTCTGTTAATCTCTGCCTCAGGTAGCCTGGCAAAGTGAAATAAACCACAGCAACATTTCTAGGTTACAAAATGTCTAATTGTGCTGTAGAATTTTGTGGCTTGGTACGGTGAATGGTTGGGAGCTATGCTGCTGTAAGTCAAGGTCATCAAGGTTTATTGTTGATTTTTTTTGGTTTTATTGCTAATTACATATTATGAAATACTTATAAGAAATAATGAAGTATTCCGATATCAGTACTCACCATGTGTTTTTGAGATGTTGGATACTGACGTCCAAGCCAATATGCAGTACTCAAATACCACATAGCACTATACACAACAGTGATGCAGTGGTATTCTTGATAGAAGATTTATGCTGCTGTCTGTTCATGTTTGGAAGGTGTCAAGGCTACATTTGTTGAAATTTCCTTGAAATTAGTGATACTGGTAAAATATTATAAAACTCTTTTAGTAATTAAGTTTATTTAAGGTCAAGAATCCTTTGTCCTATGCTGTTATAGACAGTGGTCTGCACTCCCATAACTTTAAATTCAGGAATCTGCATTCCTATCTATCAATAAAGTTAGGGGTCTGCAGTTCTATAACTATAAGGCCAGACACTCCATAAGTTAATTGTCTTGCTAGCATTAGGGTCTGAGTATTTTCTTTTTCTACATCTTTATGGTGTATAGTTAGGGTTATACTTTTTTGTCTTCTTATCTGGGCTGTATCATTAAATGTCTTGGAATTTTTGTTCGATACAGATTAGTGAAATTAATTTTATAAATTGATTTTATTTTTTGGAATTTTAATTTTCAGCTAAAAAATCCAGTTGGCAACATTTTGTTTTAATGGCCTATGAAGTAGTATAGGCTCATGCTGACTTTGAATTAATTTACAGTTTTTTTTAGAAAAGTATGGTTAGAGTTTACTTTCCTGAAGGAATTTGTTTTGAAGGCTTTAAGAGAATCAGTACATACTAGGGGGGAGACATTGTGCCTTTATCTTAGGTGACACAGGACAGAATCTGTCTTGTATTGTATGCACATTTATGTAAAGGGGAAATTTGAAGAAGGGATGCAGATGAATTATGACTTTACTCAAGACTACCAGCTATATGAATTGCACAATTTTTAGGATAATTATCCAAAAATTGCCAGTTCTTGATTATTTGATGACTAACTATAGCTATATGCTAATCACTAATTTCTGTACCTGATTGGCCTTCAAGAATTCAACCATAAAACGACTCAGGACACTTGAAACATACTATCATAATAATGTTGTCAGTCTGCTACAACTAGAAATCAGCTTCATCACGCTTTCCAGTATTTTAGCCTTTTGTATTTTATTGCAGTTAACTGAAAACCATAACATTTGAGACACATGAAACTTTGTATCTTCTGTTAGCAGATCTATATCCTAATAATATTAAGACAAAGCATTTTCTGATTTCCTCATGTGGCAGTAATATTATATTTTGTATTTTACATTTAAGAAAAAATGCATATTTCTGGGAATATTACTTTGGTTGCTGGAATCACAGCAGTGAGAATGATTCAGTTCTTTACTGCTACATTTTCAGGCTTTGCATCTCATTCTTGATAGCTGTTTAAACAAAACAACTATTTTTGGCAGGTTCAGGCACAGAAAACACTAGCCTTTGATACTGTCTTTGTTTATGTAAGTAAGCTGCTGAGTAACTTCCACATGCAACGATTAAAAAACTGGATTGACCTGCAAGCTCCTTGGATTCTAATCCATCGGAACATAGTTGTATAATACAGAATACAATCTCAGCTTGTCTTAAAAAGCTATGGATTTTATGGAAGTTTAAAACAGTCTTTAATCAAAAGTGGGTTTACAGTGTAGGACATGCCTTATCCAGCATGTACCACTTGGCTGGGAACTGATATCTGCCTATGGCAATGGTACAAGATATTGGTCTAAATAAAGATGTGGCTGATATCTGTAATTTCCAAAAAAAAAAAATAAATAAAACAAAAAACTTGTCTGTCAGCAGTTTACAGTTTGATATTATTTGTAAGATCTTTAAAAAATGTTCTGATGTGCATTTTCATTTATTCCACGACAAGTTTTTGTGTGCGTCCAAACGATAAACAATGTAAAGCTTGGTCTCCTTTTGCAATATTAATTTTTAAAATACTGTAATTAGAATTTGGTTTCTTTATTTTGACATTTAAAAATTATTTGTTTTTTTGTGGAAATGAAGTGTCCTTTTCTTTAAAAACTTATATTGTCTCTGTTTTAATAGAACTTTAAAGTATATGAACTGAATGATTTGATAATCAGACTTAAAAATCTTTAATGATGTTTCTTAGATATTCCTTGACTACGCTGTTTGCTACCCAAGAGTGTGGTTGCTGTACGATCAGCAGCTTCTACAGTGTAAATAAACTCACATCTCTAGGTGTTTGTGTATAATTTGTGATTGGTCATCTTCACTTGTGATGCAGGAGCAACCATTGTACCCATATCTTAAAATGATGTATTACACTTTCATATGCCAGCTGCAAAGGTATTTTGTCTCTCAACATTAAGATGTACTTCATTCAGAAGCTCACAAATGATGCTACTGTGCAATGCAATAGCATAACCCTGATGACACATGTTTTCAGTGAGTGGCAAAAATGTATGGGCATTTTTGAATGAACGCTTTACTGGGAGGTGGATAGGATGATGCAGATCGGCTGAATACCCACATTCTCTAGATTTTGCACCAGATTTTTTCCTGTAGGATGTAGAAGGAGAAGTATATGCCACAAAACAAGTTAACAACTGCAAATTAAGAGAGAATTATTGATGCTTAAACAGTTATTTGCTGCAACTGACTTAGTTGTCAGACACTGCAATATTAATGTGGATGCCAATAGTGGACATTTAGAACACCTATTTTAATGTTTCATATTTAAGGTAGCTGATGTATAAAGTGAAAATTCTATCTAACAATATGTCTGTTCATTAGGCTTTAGAAACATACATCTTTTTTGTGAAGCCACTCCTTTAATATATTGACTAAGTGCAAAGTTTTAGTTGCTTTATTCATAGCATCTGTTTATGAGTTTGTATTGGATTTTCATAAAGTAAAAACCAGCTCCATGTTTACACTAAAAAAGTCTAATACATTGCCCTCAAACTTAATAGATAATCAAATAACTTAAGGATACAGGTCAAAGGGCCATGTTAGCTAAAGTAATCTTGAGTACTTTATGACAGCTGACAATTTATGTAGATGTATTTCTTAGTTACTTTTTGAACTAATTATGACAGATATTCTTAACTCACTACTGCGAGCTGCTGTCAGTGGCTCTTCAATTTACCACTTGTGTCCATGAGCCGTTCTCACCAGCTCTGCGTCATCTTCACAGAGATCACCTACTGATTGGCCATACAGGTATTGATCAGTGATGACAATCAATCAGATACATTTATCAGAAGTAGGTCAATGCATTTTCAACTAGATGGTGTAGTGGAAAACTTTGTTGTTATTTTAGAAAGTGTGAAAGCCATAGATCAAAGTAAACAAAGAAAAAAAAATGGCAAATAAAAAAAGTTCAAAACCTCGTTTATCAGCACGAGAGTTGTTGACGACGAAGATGATTTTGAACAATCCACTAAATCAGAATTTTAAAAAAAAAACAACAGATTACAGCTCTGAAGAAGAAGAAATGGCTGAAATAAGACCAAAGTTGAAACGACAATATGTTGTAAAAAACAACAGTGAGGACAAGTCAAGGAAAAATGTCAGAGAAAGATATAGGACGACACAACAAGTCCCTTATACAAATAAATGGAGATATCTAATAAGTAATAAAAATGATTCCAAAAAGTTTTCACTCAACTCTCAGTCCACAAATGGACCTGGTATAAATGCTAATTTAGACGAAAATTCATCAGCTTGTGCAGTTCATGAAAAATTGCTGAACAACCCTCCCACAGCAAAATTCAGTTTATTCAAATTGGACACCAGTGAATAAATATGAAATGTACAAATTTATGGCTGTCCTTCACTCATTTGGGCTGTATACTGGGCATCCTGTCTTTACCCTCAGGAACGCTTTAAGAAATATCATTCATAAAGAACTTATCTTGTATGATATATTGAAGTATCGGAGAAAAATTCAAATTATTGTAAAAATTGTGTAATTGACTGTCAGCATAAACTAATTGTTATTGAAAAAAAGATGTGGACTTTTTTCAAAATGACTCCATGAGTCGTGGAATTTCAATTACTATCACTTGCATATTATTTGAGAAAAATAATTTGAATTTTAGTTATATTGTGCTAAATATATATTGCTTCAGTGGAATATAATTTCTATGTCTGTTAAGTAAATTTTGTGAGTTTTTTATCTTGAAATAACTGTTGATATGGTAAATTTAAATTTTATTCATATTCAAATAACCATTAAATATCAGGTGTTTATTTTATTGCATTTTTATTTATGTTCAGAAGATAATTTTACAAGGATCATTTATTAAATAAGTCTAAACTGATGTCTCTTAAAATAAAAAAAGTTATCAGAGGCTTAGTGTATCCATTACTAAAAACAAAAGGCATTCAGTAATTAATCAGGGCACAGCATGGTCACTAACTTAGTAGTGAAAGAGTTAAAGGTCAATAGCTACTTTCCTTTTTTGAAAAAAATAATCAGTTTAGTATATATGCATTAATTACATAGTAATTTTTTTTTAAAAAATCATCAATAATTAGCATAAATTTAACTTGCAAGTATCTTTCTGGTGATGCATGATTGGAGAGCCAACTTCTAGTTTAAGATGGGATGTGTTAGCAGACTTTATTCAGAAACAGTAGGATGAGTGAGTACTCTGGGAGGTGGATTATTTTAACAGATCTAGTTACTTCAAGACGTTTGATGTTGTCAGAATGAGGTATGTACCATAACCGAATAGATGTATGGATCCATCCTATCACTGTGTTTATATAAGGAGGTAAATTCTAATTAGATGGTTTAATCCAACTATAATCTACAACAGACGGTGTAGCTTGGATGCTGACATGTCCCAAACTAAAACGGCACATCCAGTTTTCTTCTCAGGGAGGATGTTGTTTACACAAAAATAAAATTAAAAAATAACCAAATATACGCATTTCAAATGATTTAAACAAAAAGGTAAGATAAATGCTATTTATAAACATAACTCATGATAGCTGTAAGTAGGTTTTATGCCATCAGGGACCTTTTAAAGAAGATGTTGATTGATCCTAAACAAAAGGCATTCCCAGGGAATGTAATCAAATCAGTTTTGATGATAAAAATAACTCTAAAGTTTTAAATATTGTTTCTACAACATTGCTGGCTCTTCTTCAAGATATACAGTATTGGATATAATTATGGAAACACACAGGATGTGCACAGATTATGAGTAATTGCAGTTGTGAGACATGTATAATACATACACATCACATTATTACAGAAAATATACAAAAACAAAATGAATATGTTCTACATGTATTAGTATTTTGAATGTGAATATTGTCATGCTTTCATACAGGTTACCAACGTGTGACTGGAATGTTCCAAATATCCTGAAGCACTTTCCACAATTCATCCAAAGTGTTTGGTTGCCATCTGTCTTCTTCAGTAGCCATAACACCATATATAATCTCATTGATGATCATGTCAGGACTTTGTGCAGGTCAAGGCATTTTCCTTAGTGTTCCATCAACATTTTTATGTTGCAGATACTTTTTCACTGCACTTGCTGTTGTAAGCTTTTGGTTATTGTCATGGAAGACAAATCCACACTGCCCAATGGGATGTCTTCCTGAGGGAATGGCATGATGAATGAGAACCTGCTTGTACTTGTTGGCAGTCAGTATACCTCTGGTTTTAAGCAAATTTCCAACACCCCATGCCTCACTGTAGCTGTTATACACTGGTTGTTATACTGCTGCCCAGTCTGTCTTCAAACAAACTGCCACTAATTATTTCCAATACTATATTAAATATTTTGAAGCTTTAAAATAAGGCTTTTTTAAAATTAACTTATTGCTGATACTTGTACAAGCAACAGAACTGTCATTCATAATTACTTTGATGCTCCACTCTAGCTTAACAAATTATACACCATAATAGTTGTGAACCTTTGAGCTTCTGTACCTCTTTTCTTGATGATATTTTTGCAGATTTAAGTTGCTTTGAGTTTTATCTTGGCACCAGCCATTGGCTGTCATTTAAGAATCTTCAGAAGTACCTCTAGCAGAGTTGAAAGTACATTTAGTGAATGATGTAATTACATCCTTGCATCAGAATTTATGTAGGTTCATCAGCATTGATTCTTGAAAGCAGTGGGTATTCCAAATTTTCTTGAAGTCATATTCAAACATGGTTTCAATGAGTGGTGCCTAATCTGCTAGAAAATAAATCAGAGAGCTGATCATTTAATGTTGCTAAATTGAAAGTCTGCTGGTTCCTTTAGAAAGAGAAATTAGAAAAAAAAAACTTGGCTACCAGATGCCCATTCTGTAAGGCCATTTAGTAATGTCGAAAAGATTAAACTAAATTAGCATGGTGGTGATATTTGCTCAGTGCTTCAGCCAGTTTTAGCAAAATACATAATGTTAATAAGTTGAACTTGACCTGAGAAAATTAGGTAAACAGCCATTGCTCTTCAATGGACTTGAAGACAAATAAAAACATGATTCACTCACTGGGTTGAAAGCAGAATTTACAGCATGTACATGCAGAAAGTAGGGGAAAAAATGACTTTAATCAGTTTCCTCAAACAACCTACTGCTTACTATATGTGTACCAAACAATAATTAAAAGCCATAGGACTCTCTTTTTTGAAGTCTCTCAAATGCAAGCAGCTATAATGGAATGGATTTATGTAGATTTTGACAAACTGTGCATACAGTGTATTTTTGTGGTGGGAAGGAAAAGTGATGGTTAATAAAGCAACTTCAAATTTTTATCCTAAAATTTCATCAGTTTGCTTTTTTATTTTTACAATTGAGTTTACATTTCCACAGTAGGTGGTTTGCATGCCTGAATGTGAAACCTATAATCTTTTAAAAAAGTCATTTAACTAATTTCTATTATTAAAATGGAAAGGTAACAACATTGATCATGGTAACACATTATTATTGATCAATGTTGTTTTTATGTTATTATAATTATTAGATGGTAAAAAGTTAAGATGATTAATAAAACAAGATTTTTCTGATCCATAATGACTAGAAGCATTTAGTATAGGTGAGATAAAAATACCTTATCTATTGATTGACTTTCTTAATTATTCAGGTATTTATTAATAAATATTTTACTTAGTCAAAGAAGTGAAATTTCTTTTTTAAATGGTGAATATATTGTCTTATGAAATTCAATTGTATATACTGTGATTAGTTGAATAAAATGAAGAAAGCAGACAAATTCTAGTATTTTTACTGCAAAAGTTGAACAAAGGACTTTCCTTAACATTTTTAAATGAATTATTATAATGTGCCAATTGCTGGTCAGTTGATTGGGCTTCCACAGGTTTTACTGTGTACTGCTGCATCAGAAAGTTCTGGAAGTGCTTCCTCAATGTAAACAGTGGCTCTATGCTTGGTGCCTTCAATCTGGGCTGCATTTAGTGACTAGCCAATGGTATGAATCCCATATCTTGGGCTGTTTTTTGCAGGGTGGGCAACTGACTTCACTACCACACAGTTCTGTTTCTCTCTTGACTCATGTTCTGCCATGAGCTAATGCTTCACAAGAAAACCAAGAAAAAGGCCAACAACAATAGTTACTTCTAACTGTTCACCTTCAAAAAGCAATCAATCACAGTAAAGAACATTTCAGTATGTTTGCAGAGTGGCTTTTGGATGGGATTCCCTCAGATACCACTGGTGATATTGTTTTGAATAGGTTTCATTTGAATGTCCCTGGGATTACCTGTTTTTGTACATACTATAGTAAAACACTCTTTGATAGTGGTTTAAAAATCAAACAAACACTGAATTTCTCCTGACTGTTATGTGCTTAATTGGCTAGTTGTTTGCATTTTTTGGCATGTGGCAAGAAATAATATTGAGGACAGAATCTTTTGGAATAGTTATAGTGTTGGCCATCGGTCCAGCTTTGCTGGAATCTACATTATATTATGCGAAAGTTTCTTGGAACGTGGAACTTCCAAACAGCACCAGATTGAAAGCTTTGCACCATTTTAAAAGATAACAGGAGCAAACAGGTTCAGTTAGAATTCATAATTACAGTTAGTTTTTGAATCATCAACTTTCACTTTAAATCATACTTAACCTTTTTGTTATTTAAACTGAAATAGTGAGAGAGAAAATTAGCCAAAAGGTGAACAATTTCTCGGGATAGACTGTGAGTGCTCCGACTATAGGGTAACTGGTCTTCTTGATGTTTTCTTTGCCTGTGTAAGATGAGAAAATTATATACATTATTTTATTATCATTGTCAGTATCTGTAGCTCAGGACTTTACCAGGGAGATGAATGAACAGTCAGAGTAGTTTCCTTTTCCCTTGCTCAATCAATGTGGGCACTCAACTAAAGCTCTATTATAACTCTTCGTTTTACAGACATGGAAGAAACCAGAGACCTAGGAGAAAACTCTGTGATTGGTTGGCAAAGAAGAACAAGAAGAAACCATTTTAGGGATGGAGGTACCTTAAACTATGCCTTCTTCAACCAGAATTTGAACTCAGGTCCTAAGCTTGTCAGCCTAGTGGTGTGCCATTGAACTATTGAGCTGCTCTGTGTATTATATAAAACAAATGTGTGTTTAAAAGTTGATATTATACCAGTCACTGAGAGAAATGTTTAAATAATGGCATTTAATTGTAGCCAGACTGGATTCTCAGAAAACAAAGCATTTCTAATTAGCAAATTGCAGATATGGCTATTATTAGTGTTGACTAAACAAGAGCAGCAAACCTTTTACTAGTATGCATATCTGTTATACTAACGTTAATCGGTAAACAAATCAAGATTTCCTGATAATTGTGCTAGTTATTTAAGACAATACCAAGTGTAATTAATGCCTTGTAATTTGTTAATCACTTAAGGAGAGAAAATTTCTTAAACCTAAGGGATTTTGTATAAGTTACACTGGCTTTCTGTTTTTTTGCATGTGTTGTTTTTGTACAATTCCAAGAATTGTCTAGAAACAGCTTAATTTCTGTACTCTGCTTTTATTTCATATTTTACAAAACTCCAGAAATTCTTCTTTTGATTTTTGTTATCAGTAATTCAAAGTTTGTGTATGATTTAGTTCATCAGCTAATAATAATAATGTGGAATAATTATAGATTATTTTTTTAATGATTGGGATTAGTGTTGAAGCAAATAAATCCCTTTTCACATATCTAAAAGCCAGAAAGATTGATTGACTCCATTCTATAAAAATTAACTTTTCTGCTCATTAGGCACAGCATTACCATGGAAACCAGATGGAACTGCCACTAAATTCTGTGTCCATTAGCAGGCATGAAGTTAGCAACAACAGGAAGATTATATCATAAAATGTGGCAATAACCTGTGTTCAGCCATTGTGACAGGCCTAGCGACTATGATGGCAACACAAGAAGTAGCATGCTGTTTTGGAAACAAGTGGTTAATACTCTGCAGCACCAGCAACAAAAATGAAACAGCTGAACCTCATTTACCCTTTTCTATCTCATATAAATCTGTGCAGAAATTGGCTTATACCAATTTTTCAAAGGCATTATGGGTAATTGATCAGCTCAACAGGGCATTTCATTATTTACTGTTTTGTTAAGCTGCTAGATGGGCAAATGTATTTACAGATGGGATACTGTTATCTGTAGAGGAATTAAAGAAAAAAACAGAAATCTTAATGAATTTTAGGCTTGGCATTTTGTGTGAGGAGGAGGAACAGCCATGCTCAGTGTCTGGAAATAATACGTGATCATAGTGTAAAGTATCTATATCCATGTGAGTTAGATCCAGGCACACTCATTAATGATGAATTTTGTAAATGATACTGAACAATAAGAAGTATTTTGATGATATTCTATACCAGGACCTCCATATTTTATAAGCAGTTATGCTCTGGTATTGAATTATTTTAAACACTATGTCTACCACGAATATCTAAATAGAATTGCTGTCAGTATTTTTTTATTTTGAATAATTTTTTGAGTCCTGTCAGTTATTTGGGGTTTAGTAGGTATACTGAGAAGAATAGAGGGCTGGTTTGGCCATTTTTCATCACTTTAGTGGTAGCAACTAAGCTAATTAATGAACCTGCCTTTCACTGATCTTTCTCTGGTGTTATCTTCAGGGTTTTTTAGTCTTAAGAATGATGTTAATTTGTGTTAAATGTTGCTTTTCGTGTGTGTGTTTATTTTTTATTGTTTAGATGTTTTCATTTTTTTATCATTCAAATGACTTAAGCTCATCTTGAGTCTGCAACCTGTTGGTTGCTCTGTGTTTTTGTTTAACACTCTAAGTCGCTGCTCCATCACCAGGACATCATTGTTACGTCTGAAAACAGTTCTCCTCAGGACTGCATCCTGATGTGGAGAAAGATTGCCGAAACGTAAGTTAATCAGTTAGCTCAGTTACTATAAAAAGAATGATAGCAAATGCCTGAAATAACCCCTCTTTTTTTCTTCCTGAGTCAGACCTTGCTTTTAAGTTACTCAATGTCAGTGGCATTTTATGTTTTGTCCAAAAAAAGAGGAGAAAAGGTTTGCTAATTGTGTTGCTGAGATATAATATAAACAGGCAGTCATACATGAAACATTCCATATTTTATGTATAATCAATTTATTAGAATATTTATATTTGTGTGTGTATATATATTTTAACATGTCTGGTGAAAATATATATGCACAAAAATTGGGCTACAGTAAGTATATGTCGGAAATTTGATCACAGTCTTTTTTTATCAAAATATCTACTGGGAACATTTCATTCTAGAGTCCACAATTATGGCTGACACCCCTCCCACAACACACACACACACACCGCATAAAAAGACATGTTTTATTGTCTGTAATATACAGAAAAGCATTTGACAGGTTATTTGCTTTAATAAGAGCTTACAAAGCTCAAAATCTAAAATTGTTTATATATCCTTGTCATGATTCAGTAAAACAGCAAATGTAATTGCCATAATCAGAATTGTCAAAAAGCTAAACAGACTTTAAAATCTAGCTTTGATTTAAAAGAACTAATAATGTATGTATACAAATCATGGCTGTTAATCATTCAGTGGAAATTTGTTTCATGCTAAAAAATCTTGTTTTTACCAGTAAATGTTGGACTAACTAATAAGTAAATGAAGTTTTTTAAGTATCAAACAGTTCATTGTTTTTCTCCATTTTCCTGTGATGGCTATATGTCTAATAATGATAATAATTAATAAAAGACTAAATTCATTTTCACTATTTGCTTGTTTTTTTTTTTTGTTTTTTTCTTTAGTTAAAATCTTTGCTGAATCTGGTATGCTAGAAACATCTTAGATTTGACAATTATAATGGTATACAGGGATTTTCAGCCTTTTGAGGGGTATTCTCGTGTATTTTTTTGTGGAGTAGGTATAGATCGACAGAGTAACCAAAAGGTTAATCTGGTAGTTTTTCAACTGCCTTTTCTGGCTTAAACATGCATTCTTTGATATATTTCACATTTTGTACTCATCCCAATATCTTTAATATTTTAGAACAGAGGAACAAAAAACATACTTGTATTCCATCAGTCTGTTAATTGTTTGGTCACCATTAACTTCCATGGTTTGCACATGTGGGATGATCCAGTTGTGTACTTTGTGGGTAGAGGGTTATTGAAGACTATGGACAAGAGAAGTGAAGATTCTCATTTCTACTACTCATCTTCTGTTGGACTCAACTGTTATGGACGTGGAACACCAGCTGGTTGGGGGTTAGGAGGAGAGGGCATGCCACATCAAACATGAAGGCCAACCCTTAAGTGCCCAGTATTCTCTGACTCCAGCTGACCTAATGAACCTATTGAAAGTTCGTACCAGAGCTTTCTTTTTTCTAGATGTGGAAGGAATGCAGAAGGAGGAAACCCATGTAAGCTGACAGATGAAGAAGGCCAAGAACAAATAATCATGCATCAGACTCAGCCTGGTACCTTAGCAGTTTAGTAGTCTAACTACTATGCTGTTCTTGTTTCTTTATCTTACAAATGAATTTCATTCCATGAGTGGACTGACAGTATTTTTAGTGAGTAGGGAAAAACAGGAGCTAGTTGTTACAGCATTAGTAATTCCTAATTAAATGTACAGATGAAGCAATGTCATATTCATCGGCTTTCTTCTACAGTGAAATCTGATGCAAGGAAAGCCACATAACCATAAAGCCTTAAAGGGGAGGAAGTATCTCTTTAGCACAGAAGTTCATATCACTCATTCTAAACTATAAATATCAGAGTTTTTTTGCTTAACTACAAAACTATTTCTTCAACTTCCACCGTATCTGTGTTTGGTGTAAATGTAAAAACTCTATGAATGCTTTTCAGAGGAAAGATAGATTATTCAGGTTTGCAAAAAATTGTCAAGTAATGCAGGTTTGGCATCATGGTTCAGGAAACAAATTTTATCACATTTTGTTTGTTTGCAGTTTGAAGAACTGGTTCTTCTTAGTGTGTTGTAGAATTAATTCTCTTCCCTTGATCTAAGTTGTTGCCAATTAAATACACTTTTTTTTTCTTTTCTTGAAAATAATAATGAAAAAAAAATTTTTTCTTCCTGCATCTATGATGGCTGAGAATGTGTGAATTCCAAGGACTATCTTGCTGTGGCTAAAATTTGGCTGCTATTTATTTTAATAATTTTCAGCAATACTTCAGAAAACATTGACTTTCTTCATTTTATGAAAGTCTGCTTCTGCATCAAAATTTCTGTAAAAAGTCTATATATTTCCCCTTCTTTCTTCAATCCCAAACTTATAGCTCAAACCATATGGTATGTCAATTATGATGGCTAATGGCAGATTGGCTCTTTGAAAAATTTTGCATCACTGATTTTGCAATAGATGCTGTAAATAATCTGCTCCTAGCTCTAGCCACTTACAGCAGTTTTAGTTAAATTTTGCTAAACAGTGCATACCTTTGGCAAATTCTGTTAATCTGAATCTGAACAATTATCTTCAGTTTCAGCTGTTATTATTTTAAAAAGGAAAATTGTTGAGACTTGGGCATGTATGAAATTCAGAACTGTTTTGGTTTATAGAATAGTGGGATAGCTTAGCTTTCAAGAGTCATCATTATTTAGACTAAACCAATCTTCATTGGCTAATAAAATGAATGAAGCATTAAATTTTGTTTTTGGAAGATTTATTGTATATTATGATTTTTAAAAAAAAGTCTTTTAACTGTGCACTGATGTGAAAACTGGAGTATGTTTACTTTTGCTGTTTAGATGCCATTTTTTAGTACACTAATGCCTTCAAGGGAGACAACCATAGTGATATAGCATAGCGCCATAGTTGTGTGCTAGAAAGTGTTCCTGATTTTGTGCCATGTGGGGTCTGGCACATCTGACTTTGGTGCATCTACTTATAAAATAATTCACACACAAACACCAGCTTGGCATTCATTTTTTTTTTTTTTTTTTGAACTTGCATACTGAAGTTGGCATGTAAGGTATCCATTCATCAGAGGAAACATACCCCTGGTTTTAGTTCCCTAAACCAAGCAGACAAGAACAGGGTGAGGAGGTTAGCCAGACTCCTCTTGCATAGACTCTGTACTAGAAATCTGCAATTTTAAAATAATATTTCTATATTGGAATGCTATCAATAAATTTGCATTCTGAGATTTCAAGTTACATTTATTGGTTAAATGTGAGCAGAATTTATGAGCCTAACTTCAGTTGTAGACAATCCTGTGAAGTGCTATGTTAACAGAAGTACTGGTAGATGATACAAACTACTTATTAGTGTTTTTAATATATAATTCTCAGGTTTTTCTTTGGTAACAATACAAGTTGCCTTTCCTAGCCTGAAGCACCTAAGAATACTGGAATTTGATATCATATATTTAATTTCACTTGTCAAGAAACACATACATAAACTGATCAGAAGTTATGAAAAGCAATTTTTTTCCTTAGCGAAATATTGCAGATTTTCCTACATGTTAATAAAGCAGATATTAAAGTGAAGGGTTAGCTCCCAGTCAGGGAGAGCTTCCCGCTTGGTTAAAATGAAGGGAGGGGGGGTCCAAGCAATATAGAGTGGGAATAGAGTGCAGAGGAAATACTACTGATTTCAGATATGACTATATGCACACAATGGGTTTGTGTGTATGATAATATATTGTACCAACAGCAGTTAGCTGGAATACTGGGATAACAGTAAGTGCAGCTCACTGCCTCATGGAGAAGCAGTGTGCAAGCAGTTTATTTGTTACCAGCTTGTAAGCAAGCTGTTACATTAGAGACTGGGGTCTCTAGCTTCAAATTTTCACTTTAGACACTGTAATGGAGGTATGAGGTGAGACATGTCCAGACAACCTATTACCAACAGCATGGAATTGTCTACTTATCATACTACATATTGGTGAACAGGGCAACATCTCAGTTACCACCTGCTTCTAGGACCTAACCTTGGTGGCTCGCCGTTACAATGATCAGATACTTTTTTTTTTAAGCGTTCAGATTAAATTGGCAGGGATTAACAGTTAATTTTTGATTTACTCTTTTTATATATTTTTTTAAATTTCTGCATATAAAGTATTTTTGCATGGTTTTGAAATAAATTCAATATACAGTTGTCCCCTGGTATTCGTAGGGGTTACGTTCCTAGAGCACCTGCGAAGAGTGAAAAACCGCAAATATTGGACGTGGTCCATAAAAATGCCTATAAACATCAAAATATATAAGTAAATATATAATAATAATTTAATAAAAAATACAACACTCAGAGAAACACTCGAGATAGCTACACGTGGTAAACTGGGATGATGCTGGGCTGTATCTGCCCGAGACCGCCTCGTGGGCAACAGCCAATCAGCAGCAAGGAGAAATGAATAACGCTCTCTGATTGGCTACTTTCAAAACTCCAGCCAATAGCGTTTATTTTATATTGATATTTTGCTGAATTTACGTTAGTATTTATGTTACAAAATTAGTAAATTATATTGTTATTAATAATTTAGTGTTAAAAAGCATGAAAAAATATATATTGCCACGAAAAAAGCCATTAAAAAATCATGGAAGATATTTGTGATTCTGTGAATATGCGGGGGTTTCCACAAACAATTATTAGTTAGGTTCTAAGGAAAATTCCGCGAATAACCGGGGCTGCGATTACGTGGGGGTCGACTGTATATTTGTGCTATCAGTGTAATAACTGGAATTATTTTCTTGCTAGCATCTTCATTTATGAGAATATGTGGATTTTTCCTGCAAGAGAAGAATAGAATAAAAAAAACTTGGGGATATAATATAAAGGGAAATGAATGTGTTGCTGTATTATTTTTATCTGAAAGGGGGGTTCAAAAAGTAGAAATAATACTTTGGAGTGAATGAGAAACCTATATTTGAACCTGCTTATAAGTAAATATTTTAAATTTATACATGAAATAAAGTCACGACTATTTTTCAAAAATTTTGATGTCTAAGGACATCTCACAGCAATGATCTGGAAGGGGCAAGTGTAGGGTATTAGCCCTGGTGACCAAGCGAGTTACCTGGGGTGTGGTTGAGGGCTCTTGAGCAGTGATGAAGATGCAAGTCAGTGGAGAGTTACTAACACAACCTCCACCAAATGTAACCAAAAAACCCTACTAGAACTCTGTTTTTAGATGTGGGAGGAAATCGGAGAGCCTGGAGAAACCTCATGTGGCTAGTGATTGAAGAAGAATAGATGAGATCATGCCAGAAAGGTGCACAAACTGAGTCAGTCCTGACAAGGATTTGAACTTGAGAGCCATCAATTATACAGTCCAGTAGTCTACCAGTGATCCACTGACTGCCCTCCCAAATAGAGTTTTCAAACTTTGCAGCTTCTGCCAAAGATACACGTTTGTGTATTGCATGTCATCATGGTTCTTTTGTTGAAGACAGGTATTTTGACATTCATAGTGACTGAAGTGTACCAGTTCCTGACTGTTTTCAGCTATGACTAGGCAGCCGATTCCTTCTTTGAGAGATTACTGCTTGCAAACAATGGAAACATAGTTTCCTGAGGTGCTGGTCTGAAAGTCTTAGTTCTCTCTGTAGATCCACTGGTAAGTAATTCCATTGTCTCACAGTAGACCATTGGTGCTTTCAGCACTTTTATTGACTAAAAATAATATATTGCATGGAATTTCTTAGCTTCACATATCATTTGCTGTTGAAAAATTGCAAAGGTTTTCTGGACAGTTAGTTTAACATCAAATCGTATTTCATTATAAGCATTGTTTGGATGCAGAGAGTAATATATTTATATTTCTGTTTTCAACAGTGCATTGTTTTGTCATGCAAGATGATAATTATTACACCAAATGAATCCATATTTTTAACACTTTAATTATTCAAAGCTTGACTTGTAATTACCAGGAAGGAATTAAATAGCAAGATATCTCTGAGTCATCAAGCTTTTCATGGATTTTTCTCTTTTCTTGGAAATTTTTTTGTTTTTTTAACCCTTTGTTCTTGATGTAGAGCAACTGCTAATATTTGGGATTTTTCCGTTTTGGTCTGTATGGATGGGAAAGCCCAGATATTCACTAATATTTCCTGCACAATGTACACTAGCATTCAAAATTATAGCCTCACCATATGAAAACATTGTTATGTCTTCTTGACACTATATTATTGAAAATCCATTATTCCAGCAAAAAGAAACATGAAAAAATCAGATAAACCATATATTGGAATATATAAAGCATTAATTATAACATTGTTATCACTAAGCTTTTTTCATAAAGAAAGTCACCTTTCATGTTTCATGTGCATAACTGCTATACATGTTTTGGGCATCCTGCTCAGTAACTTCTCAAAATATTTCCTTATATGCAAACTTGCATTTTTGGGTTCAGGATCTGGGGATTCAGAAGCCAACTTATGGTTTTAAGAAGTCCTGATTATTTTCTAGCAAGGCATTAGTACTAAGCTTGCAGCAGTGATACCCTGATGGAATTGCATGACTTTGTAGAATATCATGACATCTCTCTTTTGTGAGAATGCCATCAATTTTTATCTATCAGCTAAATAACTAGTTAAACAACTGCACACTTTGAGCATGGGAGTGGAAATGTTATTGTGGGACAAACACAGCTCTCCTTTTAGATCTCTCCAGGCTTTCTATTTGCATTTGACCACAATTCATTGTTCCAAGGTGTAGGTTGTTGTTGTTGTTGTAGAGACATAGCGCCCGAGAGTATCCTTAAGGGACTTCTTGGCTAGTGCTATCACCTCCGCTGGCTGTGAGACAAGTGCCTTGAGCGGTGGAGTCACTTCACCGAAAATTTGTTGGCGGAGGAAGACAAGACCGGGGCACCGCTGTAGCCAGTGGGACACCGTTTGAGGCGCCTCTCCGCAGATGGGGCAGGTGGGGTCGGCTGATTAGTTGACTTTGAAGGTGTAGGTTGATGCTGTTTAGCCCAGTCTTGTGGCTACCTCATCTAAGTAAGGGCTTTCTAGATAATACATGGCTAATGAGTACAACCTTTCTTTTCCATCTTTGGTGATAGATGTTGAGATGCTAATTGCTGCAGAGGAATTATGGTCAGCAGTTACTTGGCTACCTGTCAAGAAAGAGTTAGCTGTAGACTTTCAAAGCAGCAATCTATCTTGTTTTGAGACTTTTCTTTCTTGCAACATTAAGTTCATGGCTAAGCCAGTTGACTTCCTTTCTATAATTTTTTGTCCCAGTCCAGCCTGTATAATGAAACACCCCCATAACTTTTAATTGGAAGTAACCAACTTTACGATGGGCAAGAATGGAGTGGGAGCCTTGTTTTTATATGGAATCTTGTCTTTAGGTGCCATTTTCGTCTGTTGAACAATGCAGTAGCAGTCAGCAATAATGTAGTCCATTAACATTTATGCAAGAGCATAATATGAGCTAATAATTATTAAAATTATATTAAGAAACAATATTGGATGAACAGAATGATGTTTTCAGTATTAATTAAATTTAACATTCATAAAAATAACTTTCTCATAACTACGCAAAATGCTTCAGGTGACAGCCATTTCACAATAAACAGTTTAATGCTTATGCATGTTTCAAGGGTTTTTTAACATTATATTTTTATGCTTGGACAATGCATTTATATTTTTGTTAACAATAAAGTGTTGAAAGGGCTGGTTAAGTGCTTTTGTAATGGCTCGCTCATAATTTTAAACACCAGTGTATATATAATGCTCCCCGCCAGTACACTTTTAATGGCTATACTTATTATAACAGTAGTAAATGAGACAGATTAACAAGTATGAGCATGTCACTTGTCTCAGTTTGGTTAGGCATGAATTCAGTGAGGTTTTTGTTTACATGGTTTGATGGCAGTTTCCCTCATTGGGACATTCCCAGACACATTGCATTGTTCTCGTGTCCAGGCTCTGTGTCATTCTTTTCATTAGTTCATTGTTTGGCATTGGTGGGACATTTTGTAGCTTCTTTTTTGCAGATCACGATAACAAATTAGAGAATCTCCTAATGAAGCGATGGCAGTGGGTTTGTTTAAGAATGGTTTATGGTGGTACATTTATTTTAGTCTTTCTTTACATTATTCTCACTGCACCAAATTATGACTAATACCTTCCTTACACCAAAGCCACCATGTTTGCTGGTGAGTTGTAAACCTAAAGAGGAAGGTTTTTCTCCATGCCCCATGTTTTTTTTTTTTTCATTTCACATTAACCAAAAGGTTTCCTAACCTTCCAAAACCATTGTGCACTCTTTACCAAGTTTGTGAATAATCCATTAACTGGTTCACTGCTTCAGATTTGTGGCAGATCGGCGATTTTAGCTAACCTGTAAAAGCCTAGTTGTGCCCAACTTCTGACCCTGCAGCCAGATTTTGAACAGCTTAAGCCAAGTGAACGCTTCAGAAATAGAAAAACAAGCCATGCACACTGCTATGGTCTGAACCCTAAGCCAGGAAATCTGCTTTGAAGCAAACAAACTGTTAACTCCTTACTTTGATTTTGTTTTTTTTTTAAATATGTGTCTGATCATCATCTGGACTGCTTTGGTCTCAGTCTGTGTTTGTGACGCATGTTCTTGTAGCTGGTTTTTTAGAACTTCCTTTTTGTTAATGTCTATCTAGTTGTGTACAGTGATTGAAGGGTATGTTTGGCCTTGCTTCCTGATCTGGCAGTCAGGCATCAATCATCTACTACATCATCTTTCCTCTCTCACAAACCCCCTCCAAAAAGTGTTATGAGAATAGGATAAAATTTTCTTTCAAATGATGAGAATGAAGTTTCCATTCTCATTAGAACAAAAACTATACTTTTATTTAAAGGAGTAAACTTTCCATCACCTTATATAACTACAGACATGGCCCAAACGTTTGCACCACACTAAAATTTTCTAATGTAGCTCGATAAAGTCAAATTAAACCTGCATAATGATGTTATAGCAACATATTGAAGTGAATAAGTCTTCCACATGTAAAAGATGAGAATCTAAAATCTAATATGCAAATACATAATTTCTGAAAACACCTTATAAATCATGATAACGAATGTGAGTGACTCAATTAGAAATATTCAAAAGCAGACATTTAGAAGTTCTCATGGGTACTGTATCGAGTATGAGCTTCATTTGAAGATAGATTTTGTTATTATTTCTAGAGAGATGCTAAACTTTTGGCCAAGGCTGTGTGTGTGTGTGTGAGAGACTGCTTTCATTTTATTTATCTGGGTAAGTTGATGTTTGCTTTTTTGCTTTTGTTTGGTAATTATTATATCATTATTTATTTAGTGCTTATTTTAAGAGGTTTTTCTGGTAGCATTTGCAGTTGAGTGCTGTATAAACTGTCAGCAGTTTATTAAACTCCTATTGAAGATTCTTTGTGGCTTAGCATATATGCTTAAAGCAGGTAAGAACTCTCACTTTGTGTGTTCATGTATGAGGCCTGTCAAAAAAAGTATCCGGCCTTAGGCTGGGAAAAAAAAATTACGTACTTGGTGGGGTTCAATTACTAATCCCCTTTGAAGTAGGCACCTTGTACCTCCACACACTTAGCCCAGTGATCCATCCACTGTTCGAAGCACGTCTGGAATGCTTCTTCCAAAATGGCTCTCAGCTCCGCCATCGCATTCCGCGCAATGTCCTCTTGGCTCTCAAAGCAGGAGCCTTTCAGTGGCATCTTCATTTTTTGGGAACAACCAAAAGTCAGAAGGAGCCATGTCTGGAGAGTAGGGAGCCTGGTGAAATGAGCGAAATTCCTTTGCCAAGAAACCTTGGATCAGCTGCAACGAATGAGCTGGGACGTTGTCATGATGCAGCTGCCAGTTTTGCGAGGCCCACAGATCCAGTCTCTTGCACCAAATTGCATCACGAAGACATTGGAGGACTTCTTGATAGTACTCCTTTGTAACTGTTTGTCCTTCTGGTGCGTATTCGTGATGCACAATGCCTCGGTAGTTGAAGATAACAGTCAGCATCACCTTGATTTTGCTCCGACCTGACGTGCTTTTTTGGGCTTTGCGAGGTTGAGTGCTTCCACTGTGATGACTGAGCTTTGGTTTCTGGGTCGTACCCATACACCCACGTCTCATCTCCAGTTATCATGGTATTCTGGAACTTAGGATCCCTGTTGGCAGTATTCAGCAAGTCCTGCGCAATCTCAAGACAAAGTTGTTGTTGTTCCTGAGAAAGCAGCTTGGGCACAAATTTCGCTGCCATTCTGCACAAGCCCAAATCCTCCTTTAAAATTGCATGCGCAGAATCTTTACTGATCCCAACCTCGTCACCAATTTCCTGCACTGTCAATCAATTGATGATCCTCCATTATCAAGGTCCGCACTTTCTCAATAACAACTGCATTGCAGCTTGTTGATGGCCTCCTGGAATGCTCGTCACTCTTCACCAATGTGCAGCCATCTTTGAACCTGTTGTACCATTCTTTTATTTGGGTAACACCCGTGGCATTGTCACCAAAAGCCTGTTGAATTTTGCGAATTGTTTCTGCTTTGGTATCTCCAAGCTTTTGACAAAACTTGATGCAAGATCTTTGCTCCACAGGTTCTATCATTACAGGCGAAATGAAAATGCGACGAGTAAGTAGTACAGCACCTCACATGTTGGCTGTCTGATAGCGACTGACGCATCCAGCAAGCCCACCAAAAACCACGCATGCGCATGAAGGCATGCGGCTCCACTATGCAGACTTTTGCCTCCCTAACGTCATTACTTCTCACGGGAAAAAATAAAGTCAGATACTTTTTTGACAGACCTCATATTGCCACATCATCTGCAACTTATCTCAATGCCATTTACTTTTTAAATAAAATTGTAGCATAGTTGACATGTCGTATAGCTGCTTTCATACCTTACCTTGGATCCAGCTGTTGAATTTTCTTGGAGCCTGAAACATTCTGAAATCTCTTTTATATGTTGGTTGGACAAAGGAGCTTCTTTTGACCAACTTAGAGCAAGTGCCAGAGATAGTGCTACTTGTCATTTTGGTTCTTCATCCCTTCTGTTTTACCTCTGGGGAAATTTGTTTGTCATCAACAAAATAAAGGGTTTTTTTAAAAAAAAATCAAAGAATAACAGAAGTGTTGCTTTATGTACACTTGATGTTGGAATTTTGATATGGCATTTTCAAAAAAAAAATTGGGTAGGTTTACTTGAGAAAAATCTGTTTGGAGTGGCTAAAAGGAAGTATATTTGATTTAATTCAGGTGTTCCCATGTTCATTATCTAAACTTATTTTAAGCGGCTTGTTTAACAATGAAATATAATCTATTTCTTGTAACCTGAAAATCATTTTATTCTTGGTGGGGAATTAGATCTTATTATTTTTTTAAAAAGCTATTATGGTCTTCTTTTTTTGGCAAATCCTGTCCTGAAGTTTGAGGTCTAAGAATGTCTTGCAACAAGGGGCTAGAAGGGGAAGGCCTGGGTATTGGCTTTGGTGACCAAGTGAGTTGTTTAGGTAAGATTGAGGGTTTCTGAGTAGTGGTCAGGGTGCAATTCAATCACAAGTTCCCTGCAGAACCTTCAACATACATACATATCAAATCCTACTAGAACTTTTTTTTAGATGTGGGAGGAAACCATAGCTGGCTGTTGAAAAAGAAACTAGGACAGGGAGAGGGGATATGGCAAACTGAGCCATTTACAAACAGAATTTGTACTCTGGTCCTCACCATAGCAGTTTCAGTAGTCAATTCTTATGGTAAAAGTGTAGAACCCAGTGCATTTTTCTTCTTAGTATCTTTATATTCTTTCTAATGGTAAAAACTACTACCAACATTGTCTCTCACATGGTTTAATGAAGCCACTATTTTTGGAGATCAGACTTCATTAATAAGCATTCCTGCCTAGTTGGCAACATGTTCATTATGTACTAGCACATGCTTAAGTGTGCAGGTTTAGGGTAAATTTTCTTGTAAAACCATTGCTAATTTTCACCATTTTGAGGCATTTTTGGAATAACTCCCATTTTATTTTAAAATTACTAGCAAGAGTTATTTCCCTTGTTTCAGAAATGTTGACCATGTCATCAGATTATCTTTAATTTATCTGGGAAGACTGAAACTGAGTTCTTATGTGGTTCTCATAGTCATCACTAGAAAAGCCTGGAGGATGTGGCTAGCCTCAAAATGTAGAAAGTATTACTCTTCACTCTAGAATGATCGTATTCTGCACCATAGTGATAAATTGAAGGCAATGAAATATTTCTCATGATTGGATTCTTCTCCACCATTAAACTGATCACTTTCTTTTTTCTTTTTTTTATACCTTTTGTGCTTGATCTGTATAATGACAAAAACAGATACAGGAATAAAATTGTTGAAGTTGCTCATGATGTTAAACGAGCCACCTAGTTCGGTGTAGGAATCCAGTGGCCATGTTTTCTACATTGCTTTGAATAAATCCATTTGTGGCAGTCTGACACAGTTTCATGGGATCTCATTTAGAATTGGATTTACTTTCATGCACAGAGACTTAACACTCAAATGAAGAGATAAGGTTTCATTTCATAACAATATTTCATAGATGACTTCATTTTTCTCCCACATCTAAAACAAGTTTTACTAGGGTTTTTCCACATCCTAACGTCTGTCAGTTGCCTTGCAAATGTCTGCCACAGTAGCACAGAAGATTGTGGATGGTGGTATGCCAGCCATCATTGCCATAAACAATTTCTGTGTAAGTTCTGCTGTTGAGGGAACAACATTGGTAGCATTGTCTTCGGTTATGAAGGACAGTGACAGTAGATGTCTACTATATATGTCTGATCAAGATATGTGAACAATTCTGGCAGTGCCTAGTTTTCTATACACTGTATCAGCAAAAATATGGAGACAAACTAGATATGCAGAGGGTTAAGGTTAGGGAATATGTCTTAACACTAGAGGTTGACACAAAGTTGTTATAGTATTAAAAATGAATGTCATACTGAGACTTTTAATTTAGTTTTCAATATCAAGCAGATTTTCTATTCAGCTTGTCAGATCATTTAGATCATATTCGGCCTAAGCTGGTGGTTATGTCAAGTACCAGTCTCTACAGTGGAGATAATAATCCTTTTGGTGGGTGGGAGCATAGTGCCATGGTTATCCACCATCCTGTGCTGTCAAAAGCCAGACACTTCCAACCCTGACAGGAAAATCCCTCCTAGCTCTCTTTGTTTATTTCATATGTTGGAGGAAACCATGCCAGAGGGGTATGCCAAAAACGAGTCATCCTTGACTGGAAATCAAACTCTGGACTCTCAGCTTTGGCAGTCTAACCACTGGGCTACTGGTTGCTCCTGTTGTGAAGGTGTATTGAGGTTGTGTTATTTTTTGAGAGAGACTTATTAATCAGCTGTAGCTAGTAAATGTGTTCCAGCTGTTACTTGACCACTGGTGCATCCCTTGATTTTAATTGGTTTGTGGCTTGTAATAATTTTTTTAAATGTTCTCTACACTTTAACACATTTAAGAGACGTTTTCCTGTAGCATTTAAAAATGAAAAACAATACACAACAATAATTCTTCTTGTTATATATGACTTCCTTGGTCCACTTTGTTATTTTCTTAAAATTTATCTCCTGCAGTAGCTTTGGTATAAGGACTAATTAAGTTATATTTTTAGCTCCATCTTTTTTTTATACTAAACATTAAATTTATTGAGCCATAGAATAAGGGCTTTTTTGTAAAGAATCTATGATACCGGGGATTCTCATATGAAACTAAACTGAATGGTCAGGTTTTATTTGAATACCTCCCAGTATACTTATTTGTGTTACTTTTATTTAATGTTAAGATAGAAACTGTATACGATGCACCACACATACTATTATTCCTTAGGTTTTATGTACCCCTGCATAATTGTCTTTATCCTAGTCAAATCTATCTTTTAAATTGCGTAATACAAAGATTTTGTGGTTGATATAGAAATTCTCTAAAATCTAATCTAATTATATTTAAAATTAATAGCATTCTTTATATAAAACTACCATTACAGTGCAGCTGGTGTATAGATGCAGCAACTTTTACTTAGGGTGAGCCAGCTTCGTCGGATTGTTATTTCCCTTATATTAAGAAATAACTTCTTTCAGGATATTGGCATAAGTTATAAATGCACAAAGTAAGAGGAAAAAGTTTTGCTCACTAATTACTTTTGACCGACAATAACTGTGCTAATAAATCAAGAAATAATTTTTTAAATATATTTCAGTTCATCATCATAGCATTTGAGAGGTTTTTTTGATTATTCATTTCATCAAATTGTGGAACATCCTTATTTGCATGTGTTTGTGTATGCTAAGCAAAGTAAACACCAAGAATTTTCTGTTTACTCTCGAACAATAAGTCATAGAAAGTGTATCTATTATTATCTTTTGTTTTTGTACCATTGTTTGTTAGAATAATAAACTCCACTATTAAATATGAATTCTTTTTTCCAAAAGCATGCCTGAATTTTTGCTGTACAATATTTTTTTGCGGCATAAAGGTCTGTTACGATTTGAGATCCCAGAATAAATGTTTTGGGGGGAATCCATCATCCTTAATAAATGACGTTGTTATTAAGGTCACGGTTTGGCTGACAGTTTTTCTTGTATTCCACCCACTCAGATCAATATTTTTTTGCCTGGCACACTTAACCATTCTGCATACAGAATCTAAAGTAACTGCCAAAACGTTTTCATTCTCTGGAAATTTAACTTGCTTTGCAAATCTTGCAACCATGAGATCCAAATGACAGTTTTTAACTAATGAATCTTCAAAGAATATTGGCAGCTTTGAAAGAAAGTATTGATACCGAAGGAGGAATTCTTTCCTGTTATTGATCAAATATTGATCTGGTAGGGTTCAGTTAGCTTAGCTCCATACTTAGGCTTTCTAGCCAAGTTCCACATAAAATATTCAGACAGAAATTATTATACAAGTTAAATATTTATTCATGTGGTCTGCTGAAAGAGACCTCTTTGAATTGGGATTGTTATTTTTTATGAAGATGACAAAAGATGTTATTCTATTTATCCAGCTACCAACCTTTATCTGTAAATGATAGATTCTGTCTCTCTTTGTACACAGTGAGAGAGACAAAGATACTTTAAAAATGGATTATCTCACTCCCACCAACTAACATAATTCATGTACATACATTTGTTATACTTAATATCTTATTTATTAGATAAATAACTGTTTAAATAAATATCTATATTTTAATATTTTATCAGGACAGATATATTCATGAAACCTTTTTATGTAATTTCTTTCATCTTTTTATGTCTAGAAATAGTTTTCAAATTAAAAAAAAAATTAATTATTTTTCATTTACAAATAAATCTTTGCTTGAGTTTTTAATATAAGTTAATCAAGTTTAAAATACTTAATTTACTCAGGGTGAAATAATTCTAAATTCTAAAACCTATAAACCCAAAATCATTCGATTGTGCGAGTTTCTCTTTAAATTTATGATTTCTAATGAAAAAAACAAACTTCTAGAAACTTTATAAGAACAGGAAAAATTGTTATGTAAACCCACTAAAATTTATGAAGAAACTGAAATCTAAGATATAAAACCGGAATTTTGAAACTGAATTGTGGAAGGAAACGCATGTGAGCAGGGATGATACCATGCTACTGGAGCCGGTTAGTTAACAGTGATAGGAGAGTTACATATGCTAGCTGTTCTGCTGGGATTTCTGCCACATCTAAAAAAAAATAATGAAGAGTTCTTGTAGGGTTTTTTGGGTGCATAATGTAGAGGCACCTTGCCTACAATAGACCCTAACTGTACCCAGGTAACTCACTTGGTCACCTTCCCTACCAAGCTGTGAGACATCCTTAGACCTTGAAAGTCAGGACAGGGATAAGAGAAAAAAAAATCTGCATATACTTTTCAAGTAATTCCAAACTTGAAAGAAATATATATTTACATGCATGTTAAATTCCTGCATAGCCATTTTATTCTTTGAACTATCGTGCAATAACAGTACATTGAAAGTCCTCAAGAGTTCTATTTTTTTAAAATTTATAGAAGTAGCAAAGATCAACAGCAAATGTAAGCACAATGAGAAGTCATTTTGAAAAGGCACTGTCTGTCTGTCTACAGTTTTAGCATAGTCAAATCATTTAAATAACACCCATGCTTACCATGGCTGTAAAATACCCCAAATACTTAGAGTTCCTGTTCATAGCAACAAGAGCTTTGTCCCCCTTTTTTCCTCAAAGTTGTTGACTTACAGTTCATCATCTTATTTTATTTATTCACCATGATCATTTGCTTTGCAGATCCCTGTCCTGACTTCAGGATTGAGGATATGTTACAGCAGGGAGCTAGAAGGGGAAGGCATGGGGCATCTGTCTAGGCGACTAAGTGAAGTTACCTGGGTACGGCTGGGCTCTTGAGCGGTGGTATTCAAGGTACAAGCCAGTCAAGAGTTATTCACAGAACCTCTCCACCAAATGTACCCAGAAAACGCTATTATAACTTTCCATTTTTAGATGTGGAAGGAAACTGGACACCATGAAGGAAAAACTATGCTGGGAGGGGGTGGAGTATGCCAAATTGAGCCAGTCCCAATTTGGATTTGAACTTGGGCCCTCAATCTTAGTAGTCTTTCAATGGACCAACATGCAGCCTTCTTCAATATTTAGAATAAATAGTGAATAAATAAAAACAGCATATGTTCTCTGTTGACTGGGCACTGACCATTACGTGCAATTTCAAGCATGAAAAATATCTTAGTGCATAGTATAAGCTGGCAGTTGGTTTTTATTAATGTGTACAGCTTGCCTGAGAGCTAATAATATATTGTTAAATATACCTTAATTCATAAACCTTGTAAAAAGATTATTATAAGAATTTGCACAAGTTTTGATAGGCTTGGGTTTGATGCATCTCAAATGGAAAGATGTCCCTGTAACTGTCAACAATGATAGCTACTGACAAATGCTTTGTGCTTGTTCTTTAAATGTTAAGAAGGACAGAAAGTTTCAAATTACATTGGGATCTGTTCTCTATATCATCTTTTCTCACTCAGAAAAAGTAGTCATTTTGGAAGCAGGGTCCTAATAGCTGCTTGCTTTTTAGTGAACAATAAAGCAAAATGTTCTGGCCAGTAGAAGTGAGAATGAGTGTTCATTTAATTGGCTAAAATCATCAGGCTCCCTGTAAGCAGTGATGAAGGCAGCCATTGAGTATAGTAAGTAAACATAGAATGAGTAAGCTAAAAGGATTTTCTCTAAAGCAAGCCTGGCCATTTAATAGATCCTGGAAATTGTTGCCACATCTAGCTGCTGCTGCTTTGTTTGCTAAAGAAAGTTTATAACATTCTGTTTGATATGATGTTGGATGCCATCAAAAAATCTGTTAAAAGGTACATTTTCCTTATCAGAAAATTTAAAGAAAAAATGTATTACTAGATCTCCTCCTGAAATTTCAGTGGTATACTGGATAATTAAACCTTTTGAATCTGTCATGAAAACTGAAAGTATGTATACCTTCTTCCAGATCATTTCAGTAAATCTCTCAAACCTTTTCTGAATAACCATTACCACGAGAATTGTACGTCTGTCTGTATCATGAACTCTAAAACGGATCTAACCAGCAGACACAGACCTGCAATTTTGTACTTAACAACACGATTTTATATGCTTAGCACCTAAAGTATCAAAATCTAAAGGATACAAAAATTGCTATTACATTATTTTAACAATTTTTCATTTATACCCTTTTTTAAATATTTTGAATGTGTGTCTGTATAGTTCAGAGATATGTAACTGTGTATCAACAAATGCAGTATTACATCTTCACTAATCACTATCTCTGTGTGGAAATACTACTGGGCTTAGTTTACATTTTGATTATTCATTCCTGTCAGCGCGGAAACCAACACAGACACGACTCCGTACCATCTGTGTTGGTGTTGGGGGGGGGGGCGGCACAGTCCTGATAGCGGATGCACGTTTTTTATATGGAGAGAAATATTAAAAATTGGCGGTAAAAAAAAATGAAACAAAATATCGCAGGGGCTAAATGTTGGCCCCTAATGGACCCTGACTACTAGAGATCAGTTACTAGTTTTTGCAGGTAAATTTTTTGAAAATTAGTTTTTTCACAGAATATTTTTTGTTTAAATATTTCTGATACTTTAAAACCAATTTTCTCTATAAAACAGTATGCTGAATAGCATCTGCTACAAAGTCACATTAAAAGATCTTTCATCTATTATGCAGTTTGTTTCGGCTAAATTTATTTTGTAAAATTATTATTATTATTATTATTATTATTATTATTATTATTATTATTATTACTCAAAATAAATTAATAAATGAAACATTAGAATAAATGAATAAATAATGCTTTAAATATTCTCCAAACAATGAAGCTTAAGTGATTTTAATTTATTAATTTTTATCTGATTTCATAAAACAGAAGAAGAAAATGTATATTTCATTGTTTTTGCAGCTTTTGTTGTTATATTGTATAAGGTGATGTTAATTTGGTTCTAACTTTCCTGCTACCGTAATGACTGGCTTTCGCATAACGAACACCACTTTTCAATTAGTTTTGATGCACAGGCAAACATTAATAACAGAGTTGACAATCGCAGATTATTTATCATTCGCTGGGCTGCCGTGGTGAAAACAAGCAGGCTGGGGGATGTCTTCTCTAATTGTAGTATTGAATTCTGCAGCACAAGCTGGTCCTGAATGAGTTATATTGGATTATGCAGGTCAGGCATGGGGAAGATGCAGTGGAAGATTTTTTGGTGGGGGGAGATGGGGACGTCTGGTACTGTTTGTGTAGATCAACCTTTAGTATGACAGCAGTGTGCTTAAGATAATCATTCCCTTTCCTATTTGTCGTGGACAAAATATTGACATTCTGGAGATGTTACAGCCAGTTCAAACCAAGCACACACAAAGAAATTAACCTGCATTTATAAATATACATTTTTAATTTTCTTTGGTTTAAACTTGTCAAACAGTCAGAAAACAGGCATGTGCACGCGCACAGTCGCATAGAGACGGGTTGGGCTTTTTTCTTCCATCTGTTATTTTTTTGCATTAATTTCGATTTTGTAAAGTTAAATTTTATTAAAATATCCTTTCACAAAACATTTTAAAGAATTTAATTTCTGAAAACCCAATCTGAAAAACAAAGAAGCAGACACCTTCTATCACGGGCAGATTACTTCCTTTCCATCCCTCCCCATTATCATTTATTCCAATATAAGAAAAGCGCTGGTGTTTAATTTGATGAAAGAAATTCTGTCGAGTTCCACTCGGAAATGGCTCTTATGGACAAAAAACTGACATCAGAAAGTGATGCCAAAAGTTGCTCTGAGAATCCAGCATTGCCGTTATTGTGACTGCAGAAAATCTCGGCATAATATGGCACTGTAGCAGCACCAGGTGGTAAGCAAGCTGCATGAGTAATTTGGTGCGTACAACATCCGTCCATCGGTCGGTCGTGTGACAGAATCTTTAGTAATGAAATGGAGTCTGTGTGACTGACCCCCCCTTTCCCTGCTCAACTAATCAGATCCTCCCTTGTTAGATGAGCGGCCAAACCAGACGCATTGGATATTTATTATGACAGATCGTTGTTGGAATATTATAATAACAGCTTCTTTGTTCAATGGATTATTCACATGAGTAAGGATTGAATTAATAATTAGGATCAAGCAGTTTCAATTTTTTACAGTTTGAAATTTTTCAAAAGTTTTTTCTTTTACAAATGCAACATCATAAATCAGTGGACATATACATGATATTTGTAAATGGACAACATCTCGGTTAGGTTTGAAATTATTCTTTCTTTCCTTATTTTTAATTTTTCCCCCTTTTCTTCTTCTTGCCACTTCAGAGAAGTTAAGAAGTTCATGAGAGGATTGTGAGGGCAGGGACTCAGAAAAAAAGCCTGGCTAGCGATGGATGCGGATTCTAACGATGGTACGGCCACAGAGTCTCTCAATGGAGAGACAAAACCTGACCCTGCAAAGCTTGCTCAGACAGCCATTATCAAACAGGTGAGTGCCAATCGGAGGACGGTGCAATCCTGCTGTATTTGTGCCAGGTGCGACATGAGAAGTAATAATGCATGTCTCATTAACAAATCTATGTTAATCATATGAAATGATCTGCTAACTGGCCAGAAAGAAGCAGACACGCTGCTGATATTTAGGTGTGGTTGGGAGGGGAATTATCCATACACACATAAGCTGATTATTCCTTATTAGACTTGAAAGGAATTGCAGAATATTTTAAGTGTTTCAATATGGACATTTATATGAGGTAAGTACTTGTAAATTTCTCTCTTAATACAAATTGATTCACCATTTACGTTTGAAATATTTATATGAAAACATTACCTCTTAAGATTTGTAATAAAAAATTATGTATATTTAAAATGTAAAAGAATTAAAAATATAAAATTTTTAGGGCAGTTTTATTAATAGAGGAATACTGAATTGTACGGACTATTTTGATATATTGGGAGATCATAAACCGACATTTATTTTCATTACTAATGTTTTCTTATTTTGTCCTTATCTGTGAGATTAAAGCTATGAACCTGACCTTGTATATCTAGGAACATTGGAGAAGCTCATTTTTGCTAGAGGGTAGGAGATCTGAAAATAGATTGCCATGGAAACCAGTATCTCTTTGACAAAATGGACAGCAGCAGGCTGAACTTATTTTGCCATTCTGGCCTGTGGGTCAGGCATCTTACAGCCAGGTTTTTACTGCGACCTATATCATCTTCTCTTGTATCTTTTTTTTCTTCAGGCTTCTTTTGTAGATATACTAACCCCCTCCCCATTTTACTTGTTATTTAGCGTCGAGATCTTTGTATTTGTTTGTTTGTTTACTGATTTTTCAAATCAAGATTTTTCTTTTATTTTAATTTGTAATTTTCGAAAGCAGTTAATAATAATAATAATAATAATAATAATAATAATAATAATAGTGTTTATTTCTATAAACAATAGAAGTTAAAATTTCATTTCTCCGTTTACTCAATATATTCTTTGGGTACATTTATTGAAATTTAATCAAATATTCAAATTGGAGAAGAGGGTTGGATGCAGATTTTGGTAATCTATGACGAATTTTTATCACATTTAATGTGGATGCTGAGAATAAACAAAAAGAGAAATCTATATTTTGGATCTACTTTGAACAGAAAAGTTGAGAGAGTAGAGAACTTGTCAAATTGTGGAAGTTGGGTTTTTTTCCTTTCTTTTTTTTAATTTTTTTACAATTTATGTTTGTTATTTTCTTTCTTCATTTTTAGATCAGTTTCAATAAAAGTATTTAAAATTTCATGGAATTATTAAATACCTGTGGTGGTGGTGGTGGTGGGTGAGATCACACGATATGTTAGCTTTTCAGTTTAGTAGTATCCACACAGCCAAGCAGAAATCACCTAATAATGATTACAGCAACAGTTATGGTTAGTAATTGGTAATATACACACACTATTTGAAATGTAGATGAAGATAAACAAAATTTGGCAGGTAGATTTTTTATAATGAACAGGAACATCCAACTCAATTTAGCTTATTTTTAATAAAACAATAACTTTGTTAGAGTTGTATGCTTATGATAAAATATGAAATTATTTACAGCTTTTGATTATTTTTTACATATTTTTCAGACATTAATCTTATATCTTGCAGTATTTTGTATTTTTTAAATGTTATTTTTCCCATTGGTAGTAGTTGAAAGTTAATACAAATCTACACAGGTTCTGTAGATGTAACTTATTTCACAGTAATAATTATAACAAATTAAACATGGAGGAAGTCTGGTGTTATAGAAGATGGGAGAAGTATTATGCTGACCAAAGTTGATTTAGATAGAACCTCAGTATTTCACAAAATTTATGTTAAACTTCACAACTCAACCTAGTTGATGATGAACTTTCACCTCTCTTGCATTTTTTATTACTACATTTAGAAAAAGTTTATTTGGACAGTACACTCTTTATGATGCTCTTGCAGTGTACAGTCTCAGCTTCTCTAAGATACCTTGTACATATGGTAGAGGATTGTGGCCATAGGCATCTCTGGGCCCATTACTAACTAGGTTACAATCCATATTAAAACAAACTTTCTGTATAATAATTCACAACTCAAATGTGAAATGCTGAATGTTACTGCAAATGTATATTCTTGTGTAATAGAACTCATGAAAACACTATGATATACAAAAAACATCGTAAATTGAGAGTTATAGTGTTGTCAAAACATATCCTGCATTAGCATAGAATACAAACACACACACACACACTAAGGACATTTGAATGAAACCTAGGCTGATGTTATTATGGTGATGCTGTTTCAGCCAGGATTCATTTGAATGTTCCTAGTATATATGATTACTCTGTTGGTGGGTGTGTATCATGTGTATTGTGTGTGTGTGTATGTGTGCATACGTGTGTAAAAGCTTTCATTCTTTCTGAATTATATCTATTTTCTTCATATCTTTGTATCATACAGACACATCTTAATCTGGGAAGGCTGGTTTCCACAAAATCTATTGATATTAACAGAAATCTGGATTTTGGAACACAGCAGCATAAATTGTAGTTCAAGAAGTTACTTATCTTAAAGCAAAAGATGTAAACAAAACGCATACAGAATCACATCGATACAGTGTAGAAGAGACTTTAATTAGTTGTTAGTTGTTTCAGCTCCATTAATTCTTAATTAGACATATAGATGAGCTATAATTGATTAAAGCATATGACGTTGATTCTAGCCTCATCTATACATTTAATTAGTAATTACTGGTGGTGTAACAACTGACTCGTCTTTTTTCCCCACAAATATGTATCAAAAAAAGAAAGCAAAATAAATTCAAACAGGTTATGTAGATAACTGAAATTTATTATTCAGTTTTGTGAGAAGAAACTGCAGGAAAACTAGGGAGTAAGATTTATTTGCAAAAAGAAGGTACAGATAATTGATAGGCGAAGATCCAAAGCATTATGACAGTTTGATCTAGATTTAAAAAGAAAACAAACAGAGCTACCTTACTGAAATGCTGTTGTGGTTAATTAATGTTTAAAACAATCAAGAAGCACCACCTGTGCCAGTTATTTATGGGTCTGAATATTTGTTTATAGAGTTCTTTAGCATCTGCGTAGTGCAGAGTCAACTACGCACTACTGTTGCTCAGAAAACATCATTTGTTTCATTATTTTTAGCATCTTTAGACGAAACTGCAGAGGTTTTTTTTCTTCTCAATCTCCTCCTCTTTTATTTTTATTGTTGATTTTACCATTGTCAGGACGTCTGCATCTGACAACTTTCTCTTGTTTTGCCGCTGCCTGTTATTGAAGTCAACAAATTCTCATGCAGCCATGTTTCTGCTTCAGGGGAAAGTTTTCGTTCAGCAAATCACAGATTTTAGCCAATGGAACGTTGTCTTTCTTGGTTCCACTTTTGGGCTTTGGTAGAATGTTGAGAATGGCAATAACAGTTCATGATGGTGGTGTTGGTCACAGAGCCTGTTTCACCAACTGGCGACGCTTCCACCCCCCTCCCTTCTCTGCAGGTGGCGTGCTTTGAAAATTTTGATGATGCTACCTTCCATTGGCTGAATTTGTATAGTTGTGACCAGTGGTAGATATTGCAATTTTTACATTAGTTAGATGTATACTGCCAACCAGCAAGATAAACTTGCATTTTTGATCATGCATTTTTCTATCAAAACTGCTTAGTCAATTGATGAAAACCACTCCTGTAATTTATGATCTCTTGTTGGGTTTGTATGTAATGTAGATTTTAAGATCAAAGTTTTTTCCAAAACTGGGCTGCTGTGTCTTTGAAACAACTAACAGCTTAATTTTATCGGACTCTGATGCACTTGCACACAAAACAACTATAATTATTTCTACTGATAATTTTTTCACTGAGTCCTGCTCTAGTGGCTGATGTATGGTTCGATATTAGTCTCATCGAAGTTGAAATGTTGTCAGTTCTATAATTGGTTAGTTTCTTCATCTTCTACTTATTTTTTTTAGTGTCAGCACTGTTTGCTGCTTTATGGGAAATGTTTGAAATACTGTGCTGCAACTGAGCCAAATATTCATGAGAGCACATCATTCACAGCTGCTTTTTTACTGTCATGTCATTGATCCAAAATACCAATTGTTCTTAAACTTTTTGTAGCTTATAACCTCTCAGGCCATAACACATTCATTAATGTGTGCATACATAGTGGGACAGTGCATGAGGAATTTATTCCTTGAGTTTGCAGATATTGCCACTGGTGAGGGTACCACTTATTCTATGTGATGTCCGCTTTGATGTATATTCCTCTGTATGTAAGGTTACAGATCTGTCAGATGTGAAAATTTACCCGCACAGAGTTTCTCATCAAGATTGCATAGCTCTTGCAAAGTTTTTCTATAGGATAATATAGGGCTGGCTTTATCTAACACCTTTCACCATGACAGAGGTGCTGTTGAGGCTCATGTAGCTCAAGGGCCTTACATAATCTCATCAATAAATTTGAAGAAACGGTTTGCCAATGCACTAGGAACAGGGCTCCTCTCATTTACCTACCTATGGCTCAGTAGTGAGTGTGTAGGTTTCAGGACCTAAGGGTCCTGGGTTCAATTCCCGCTGCTGGCACATTGTTGTGACCCTTGAGCAAGGTACTTTACTGGCATTGCTCCAGTTGCTGCTGGGGAGTGGCCTCTGTAGGTACTCAGACAGAGGAACCAAGGGCAGGGGACGCTCTATAGCCATGACAGAGGCAAGTCTCCTATGACAAGGAAAAGTCAGAAGAATAAACCACTGTTGAAGATGGATGCACTGGGCCAGAGTGCGCATGACGACAGTGCAATGCATCCCACTCTTATGAAATGAGTGATCGAAGAAGAAGAAGTTGCTCTGTCTAATGACTTCCCTCAGCAAACTGTGGAGGGAGAGATGCACAAAACACTGAAGCTATTTTCATACAAGATGGTACTCCTGGAAGTGCTCTCTGCAGACCCATAGAAGCATTTGAACTTTTCCTTGCAACTCAAGGCACATGTTCAAGTGGACAACCTCCATGGCCAAGAGAACACCCACAATTGCATTATCTGTTATGGTAAGACTGGTCTACATGCAATTTTTGGCAAACTTATTCAGCGATAGCAGACATTTTGGACACTCGCTGTAGTTCAGTGACATCTTAATAACATTTTGTTTCCTTGAGTTGGGGTTTATAACCGAATTAAAATCTTTTTTTTTTAACAGTTAATCACCAATTTCAGAAGGAACTTAGTTTTAAAATTGAGCTGGTTTCAGCATGATGCCACATAGCATAAATGGTGCCTTTCCCCTCCTATTCTTGATGGCTAAGTCTGCAAACTCTGGTAATACATTTCCTTGATTCCCTGTAACTTTGTGGTTACTCAGTTGAAGCACCTCTTCTAGGGTTCTGTGTATGATCCCAGTTAGAGATCAGGAAACTTTTCCCACATTTAGCCATTTTACCTTGCCCTTCCATCCTATGACATTGATTGTAGATTTACTGATTCCAGTTGCTTTCTTAGAGTGATCGACAATGAAATCTTAAGTTTCTTTTCGGTTTCCTGTTTTTTTATATAGACATTTTTCCCTTCTACAGTGGAAACTTCATTTCCTTTTTCTTTTTTATTTGTTGTCAGCTAAAAGTTTGCACATTTGTTGTTCTTTTGCTGAGTCTGAAATTATAAACAACTTTTTGGTGTAAAATAGTTTATTTATCAGACTGGTGTCCAACAACACCAACCATCCAATAGATGACCTTAGTTTTACGTATCTGTCTGTCCCAAGTAAATGTAGTCAGCTGGATTGCGAATATCTGGTAATATGTAACTGCTTTCATTTGTGCATTGAGATTGTGTAATTAAAATTTCCAGCAAGCAGATGTGCACTCTTGTGATTGGTAAATATTTCATTAGGATAGAGGATTGTTACTGGTCATTTAAAATTTTCTTTCTAACTTCTTTTAGATGATCACTGATTTCAGTTTCTGTTAGGATCTGAGACTGCTTAAGATTCCTGTCATCAAGGCTGATGCTTCACATCTTCCTCTTTAGTAATCTGTAAGATTTATATGATATTTTGAAGAGCATCTGATGTGAAAGAGGGAAATGATGGATTTGTAGTTAATGCTGCTTTTTTGACTTGCTAGGATTGTAATTATATTAAAGATTAATAGAAGAGGATTTTACATTTATTCTCATGGATTATCTTGAATCTTGACATTTATTTTTTGACTGTTCCTGATTATGCAATAACTTTTAAGAATTTTACAAGCTAATGAAGGATTTTAAGCTAAGGGAGCATTATTATTATTATTATTATTATTGGTCATTAAAATTTCAGTATAAACTGCTTAACTAAATATAATTTCTTTGGAAACATATTTTTAAGGAGAAGGCAAATCAGATGAAAAATTTGGTGTTGGGACAGTTTAGTATGTATTATACTTGCTGGGCATGCTGGGGATCAGCTATATTTGGTGACAAGCCATCAGTGTTTCTTGCTCTTCTGAACACATCCCAAAGGTTCATGCTTACTTTACTCTTACATCTAATCTAAAGTGCACTAATAGGGTAATCTACTGTAAGGGGCAAGACGTGCAAGGATGCTGATAGCATAAGTCATGCATTTAGCATGTATAGAGTATTGTCAACTTAGATCAGGGTGGTCCAACTTCCTTAATTTTGCAGGCTGCACATATTATTGTTAATCTAAATTCGAACTGTATGTGCATCAAATGCTTTTCCTCCCATTCTGAATTAAACACATTTGTTATGGATAGCATGATATTTCCATATTTTGTCATTTTTAAAATAGTCTATATTTATATATCATCATTGGCCTCATCTCTAGAAGTAAATGAATTTAAAATCTATTTGATATTTTCACACAGCAGTCTCATTTAATTAGCATATTTTTAAAATAAAATATATAGTTGACAGCTTTCAAGGCAAATTTTAGAAACAGAATTTTCAGTTCTTTATGCTGTGAGAATTATTGAATTGAATTAAAGTGGGTGAGAGGTTTATGTACCTGAAACTATTAGGAACTTAATTTTTCTTTCCATTTATAAGAAAACAAATAAATTATTTAAACGAAAGTTGTATTTATTTACTCAAAAATGTATCTTTCATGAATGAATATCTGTGTATGCATTTTCACCTTTCCATGGCTGCTGAATTTCCATTTGAATTAAACATTTGGTATAATTAAGGAAAACCCTTATGCAGTGGCATTTTGCTCAATAGCTTAACTATAACAAAATATCTGCACTTCAAACCAAAAGAAAGAAGATCACATGTTACAACTGAAAATAAATCTTTTACAAACATTTTATAGTCCCTTTTAATTGTAGGAGACTAGAGAGGCTACATTTATTTGCCATGTTGAATTTTTGCATAATGCATCAGACAATTTGGCATAATGCAGCCTTTTAAATTATAATCAGCTGTGTACAACAGTTCTTGAATTATGACTCCCACCCCAAGAAAAACTTTGAGAAAGAAAATTTCAACAAGGAAAGGCCATTAGCAAACTGAGTCAGATGGCAACAGAACTGAATGGACCACAAATTACAACAAAATTAAGCAAGGAATACAACAAAACATCAGAACATATTAATATTAAATGATCTAAAATGAAAAATTTTAATGTTGAATTGTGATAAAAGAATCGAAAAAAATTATAAAATATAAATTAAGAACAAGTAAATACAATTAGCAAAGACAAGTGGGTTATGAAAAATCACCTTTAATGCAAATGGTTTAGATATGTTAAGTTTGGTAGTTACAAGAAGGTAGGAAGCTATGATGATGCCTTATGTGAGGCTTTTCAAGCAAAAGAAAAGACCATAAATATGCTGCTTTAATTTATTTAATAATTAATACCATTACTATTAACTGAAGGCATTAAAATTTTTAAAAAATTTAATCCTCCATTTTGTTTGGAAGATTCTTTTTATAGCTCTGTCATTTTCTTACATCGAAGTCTAAGGTCAATGCAGAAAGTAATTACTCTACCTAATTCTGATTTTAAAGACTTGGCCGTCCTGAATGTTATTCTGTAAATTTGATTAAAACCATATATATTTATTTATGAAAATATCCACTTTTTACAGGATTTGTAGAAAACACATTAATAATTTGTATTTTTTAGAGGCAAAGCATGTTTCAGACTGTTTTATTTCATCGAGGTAAAATCATCGTAACAAGATCTGTATTTTCACTTAATAAGGAAGAGAAATCTGTGGCTGCTAAAGTCTCTCAGCCTTGATATCTGATGCCTAAGCTTTAGTTGTTTCTTAACTCTGCTAACCAGTTGCATTAAAAATAACTAAATTCTTGTCTATATTGGTATATTATCCAAAGTAAATTTATTTATTTCTAATGATCTAAAATTTTCTCTGTGGCAGCTTATTCTACAGTTATTGTTGTAATTTTCTGATTATTCAAGTATTTTTGTGATTTCTAGTTGTAAATTTTTGCTTATTTTTACCTTTCTTTATAATTAAGGTTTTTTATTGTAATTCTTGATTGTTCATTTGTTTTATTTAAATTTTTTTGTCATTTTAAGGATCTATGCAGATTTGGTCCATATCTGCTTTTGTAAGTTATCAAGTGCAATTCCAGTTTTTCCCTGATGTATTTTGGGGAACTTTGCTTTTTTTAAAAGCATTTTTAAAGTGAAGAAATAAGAATTTGATTGACTATAAATATCTGGCTGCTGCAATAATCATAATGTGGGAAGGATAGTGTGGATGGAGGTAAGCAGTGCTCTCATGTCCCAAAACGTGATTGCTCTGGATTTGTTCTTGTATTTGAAGAATAAACTGGATGGCAGACTGCTAGGTTGAGGGCCTGATTCCGACTTCTAGTCAGGACTGCCTTATTTTGATGTACCTCCCTGACATGGTTTCTTCTCAGCTAATTGCATGGGTTTTCCAGTGCTGGTTGTGGAGGTTCTCTGACTATCCTACACCTTGACCATTGCTCAAGATCTCCCAGGTAACTTGTTTGTGTAGCTCATTGCTATAAGATCTCAATCTATCAAGTCAGGATAGGGGTCTGCAAAACAAACAATCAAGCAGAACAAAAGACTGATTATTCCAGTGGGTATTCTGATTTCCAGAACCTACATTTGACTCAAATTCTCACCTTAAACTGGATGTAAAAGTTAACATTAATGTATACACAATTTGCTTATGTAACAGATCATTACTGATCCATTGTGTAGGATCAGATCATCAATGAAAATGTCAAGCACTTTCAGAAGTACCTTAAATGTGTGTTAGGTATACAAACATTAGTAGGATGTAATGTCATAAGTAGCTACACAAAGCTCTAATTGTAAACATGTATAATCAGTTTATTAGTGCTTATAGTTACATAACCTGACTGTGAGAAAATTTAGCATCACTTAAGACCTTTTTCATCAAAATATGCTTTACGCATCATTATTTTATTGGTGAATGTACACGTATGGTTGCGAGTGTGAGTGAGCGACAACATTCATATTACAGCTGTTTAAAAAAATTTCTAGGAAGAAAATGAAAGTATCATATTCATTATTAAGAATAAATACATTAAAAAAAATTGTGACCCTCTACTTAATTTAAAGTTATTACAAAAACAAAAATAATCACAAATATATGTATATATTTTTTATAAGATTAATTTGCATAGTACACAGTAAGCCTCATAATATTCATTAGCAAATTTCTATTATTTATGCTCGTCAAGTTTCACTGGTCTGGGGGGGGGGTTAAACGTAGCTCAGTTTTGGAAGTGATTTAGGGTATGATTTTGTAGTCTGTCAAGTTCTATGTAATAACTAATGTGTTTACTAACAATAGAGCATTTATAGAAAGTTCTTTTTTAAAAAAAGCAAGATGCCAAGAGTTTCTATGCTTAAGAAACTGTTTACTTTTAAGTGTAGATGCAGAAAGGAAAATGTGTATAATATTGGAAGAGTCTCCTGGAAGAACTCAGTAGTGCATATGTGAAGAAAAATTTTTTAAAAAGTTTGTTTTACCTTTATAGGGCGTTTAGTAAACGTGAAAACATCTTAGTTCAGTTTTCCAGTAAACAACGTGTCAGGATTTGGCTGTTTGATATTTCTTGTAGCACATGAAAAAAGAAAGTAGGTGAGATTTGGGCTAGTTGTTACAATGCCAGTAATTCCTAACTAAAGGTAGATGAGTTGTAATCGATGTCATATACTTGGACTTAGCCTCATCTAAAAGGTAAATTAGGAATTACTGAATCTATAACAATTTATATCAACTATTCCCAGTCTCCTTTATATTAATCACTAACAAAGAATTTTTAAAAAAAAAATGAGAAAAATTATAAATGCCTGTCTTCCAAAAGAAAAATAAAAGAAACAATCAGAGCTTGTCCTTCATCTGTATATCCTGTTATCAGACTGACATACACGGTGTTAGCAGAAAAATCATGCATGTTTATAGAATGATTTTGTGACCATGTCCAAAATTTAAAACTGATGATCCATCTGCAAGATTATTTTCTCAGCAAAAAATTTATCATGTACATTTCTTTGTCAGTGTTCCACGTCACTTATTTTACCTGTTTCACACATTATTCTAAACCTGGGGTGGGCAAACTTTTTATCTTGTAGGTTACATTAGTTATTAGGTAACTGGGTAGCATCAAGCTGTCAATCCGTGAGCCATATTTAACCATGTAGTATTCGGCTTTTGCTTGTCAGTCTGCATGAGTCATCACACCTGCCATTGTGCTGCCATGCATATGATTGCTCAATATCCACTGAGTTTCCATCTTAAAAATCATTCAATGGCTAGTGGGATCTGTTCTGTCACCACAGGATTATAATAACCTTGTCACAGGATAGTTGGTGGGTCATAGTTTGCTTATTCCTGTTCTAAACAATTCTTTAAAACAACAGCATAAAATGATTGTATGCACCAGATAGATTGCATATACTGTGGCATTTATAATGCATATTTTTATTTACAATTTTGAAACACTCAGTCATCCTAGAGTTGGTGACTTAAGCATGGAGAAAGGAAGACCTGACGATAGTATTCAGAATTATGGAAGGCTTATAAGGCCATTTACACATCATAGCTGACACAAGGCATTAGATGAATTTTAAGAATTATGGAAAAAACTACAAGTTCAAGAAAATTATGTTGATTTAATACAAGCAAAACTAGTTGAGCTGCAAGGAAAAATTACCAGAATGCAGGGAAAACTGCTTGCTTTTTAGGGAAAGCAGATGCAGAATCTTTCTCATAAATCATCCAAAAGCCAAAATGACACTTCTGCATGTAGTGACAATCATAAAACTACATGTGATGAATCAGAAGCACAGGATAATGCATGTCAAACAGATGAGAAAGGTTTGGAAAAAACCAGACAGGTCCTGCTGATCTTCATGTTTAATTAAAAAAAGAGAAAATACTCAGCACCTGTACAAGAAAAGCTGGAATCGGAGATAACTAAAATTGATAGGAAAATTGTTTATTTGGCTCCTCTTGTGACAAGTGGTTGATGATAACTCGTGAATCTTCTTAAAGAGGTGCAAGGACACAAAGAAAAGTTTGAGAAGGAATTTAAAAGAAAACAGCAGATTCATCAAGTAAATAAAGAATACCAGAAGAAACTACAGTGTGTTGCAATTGGTAGACCTATACCCTCTTTTAAATGCTGATCCAAAAAGAGGGGGAAAATTATCGACTACAAGTTCTACATTTGATGATTTGGTTAAAGCTTTAGAGATAAATGAATTTTTCTAAGTGCACCTTACCTCAGGTTGTTGCACTATAGAACTACCACTGAAAAAAAAACTCATTCAGACTGTGCCTGTAAAGCTTATTAAAGTTTCTTAATGAAGCACCATCTAGACTCACTTTTGTTCAGCAAAAGTAAAGATGCTTAAAGAGTTGGCCTCACTTCTTGGCTCTGATGTGGGATTCTTCCTCAGTCAGTATGATACAGTAAGGTGCAGAAGCAGACAGAGATCCTGATACATTTAGAACACTACACTAGCGTAACCATTTATGACTGCATTATTGTAAAATGGCATAAGCTGATATTTTCAGTCTGTGTGGCTTGCAAGAACATGATGATGGTTATCTAACATATTCCTGACCAACCTTTGTAGCCATTTGATCTGGAAAACATGGATCCTTGTCAAAATTTAAAAACGTTTTCCAGGTTAGAGGACTTTATTGTGGAGCCTGTACATACAGTTACTGTTGATGAAAATCCTCATCATCCAAAGACCTTGGCAGTATGGGTGATTCATTTCATGCATCAAAATCTGGATGCTGTTTTTGTGGCAACTTATGCACCTCTCAAATTTGTGTCTAGTGTAAATTTGGTGACCACTTCAATGGAAATGGTAAAACAATTGATTCTGTGCTAGAAAACAATCTGTTTTGCATTGGAGTGCTGGCTGAGGTTTGGAGTCTGACTGTGATTGATTCAGAACCAACTGCAGAATGTATTCCACCAAACATTTTGGTGCCTGACCTCATTTCCCAGGATCAAAATCACATCGTGGATCACCTGTGAATTGAGCGTTGCAAACATATTGATTGTTGTTGTGGCTTCTGCAGGACAAATTATCTGCAGTGGATCTCAAATTGCTTCTTACCACCTCTGTCAGAATAATTAGAACAGCTCAAACTATGATCAACAATGCCAGAAACCATTCTCTAGCACTTTGGATGACTGTTTCAACAAGCGAAAGCAGACTTCCACATCCCTCTAAGTTCAATATTTGAATTTCTTTTGATTATTATTTTTCTTCTCTCACTAGTAAATCAAAGTCAGGATATGCCCCACCTACAGCAAGTACTTTTCATCAAAAGCAGCTTTAAAGCTACACACAATGTGCTTAGGTACATGTTTGAACTTGGAGCGGACAGTGGAGCTGATGTGGAAGGAAGTTGCTTTAGCTCAGTTGATGAAACTATGAATGAAGAAATGCTTGCTTTCTTTGGAAACATTTTTTAGATTATGCAGAAAGATTTCTCCTCCATTGAATGCAAGTAATCTCTTGAATATGCATTTATATAACATTGTTATTCTATTTTACTCTGGTCATTCACGTGATTTAAGAAAAGATGTTAAGAATAACCTATTTTATTGCTCATTTTATAGCATGTACATTTTTAAAACTGAATTTAGAGGCAGTATAAATGGAAGTCCTTGCTCCTTTTAGTCCCACAATGCTTTGAAGTTCTCTCTAGGATCTAAACTTTGAAGGGTTAACATGTTAAATATGCAGTTGGCATTGCCATTAGGCTTATTGGTCTTGGTGTAATTTTTTTCATATGCATTAAGATTTCCAGATATGGACCTGATCACACTTGATCATTTGAGACACAGTTTGGTAAGAAATTAGCTATTTTTTAATCAATACTTAATGAGTTTTTTCTGGGAGCATGGGCACATCTGGAATTAATACTATAAACTCAACAGGCATCTTTTTTGGTGCCATCCATTTTGGATAAACAGGTGGTTTGTCAGCCATTTGGCATGTATGATTTGTATCTGGCTGTAAACAGATTAATAGACTATGCACATGATTTACCTAGTAGGTACACATGTGACAGGACCACGATTTCTCATTACCACAGGATGATAGAATCAAATGACAAATACAGACCTTTTTTTAACTTTTTGTAATGCATTGTTGCTAGAACATGCTGTTTATGGATTGTGACTGGCTTATGATCATAGCCCATCAGTGGCTTCAGGAGGTCAGAGTATCTGTATGAGGGCTTGTTTGAGATTCTTTACCTGAGCAGCATTGAATGGTTCAGTGAGCTGTGGCACAGCATGTTTAGGCAAACTGCTTCGTTTGGCAATCGTTTAAAATTTCTGGTTTTATGTAAATGCATTTTGTCTGAGAGTGTGGCAGTGTTGTGGTGTGGATGGGAATTGTTTACAGCTGTTAATCAAGTTTGCTCACTGTCGAGTGACCATCTATGACAAGCATTGCACAGGCAGAATCTTGCAACATCATATGGTCCCTTTCGTGCTTCCACATGAAAAAATAATAATCATTATTCCTGTAACTTCTTTGCAGTAAATAGATTTGTAGTGCTCAGAGGATTTGGATTTTGGCACTTAGCTTTATTGTGGGTTACAAATGTTCAGTGAAATATTTACATACAACAAAAAAAATTCAGGTGTAATATTAAAAAATGCTACTATACATAACCTACCTATTGCAAAAATTTTGTACAGTTTATACGATTTAGATACTTCATGTATCACTTATAACTGGTATTTCTTTGGTAGAGTTTTTTTTTTAAGATTAAGCAAAACTTTATGTAGCATGATATATAAGATTCATTCTTCAGTATTCTTTAGTCGCCATTCCTTTTATTTGAATTACATCTTTGGTTGTTGAACTTTGTTAAAAAATGTTAAGTTTTTATTCATTATACTTTCATTCATTCCTGGTTGGGTTCTTTGCTTGAACATTTCCCCCCCTCATTTTAATGGAACTTTATGAGATTTGCTCTTGAAATGTTAAGAAGAATTTGGCTTTGATGTTATATAGTTTGTTTAAGTTTTACAAACCAGCTGTAAATAAAATGAATAATGAAAGCTTTCTTCTCTGACATCTGATACTGTCTGTCTGCTCAGTTACTTGCATCATGCTGAATCACTTGTCCTTCTTTTTATTCTGGGATAAGAAAAAAATTCTTACTGAATATACAGAAATAGTTGTTATGCTGTCAGGTTTGTCCAGAAGGTGGCGCCATAGTGGAAATAAGCTGCATATTTGCTGACCGGATGCCAACTGTTCATAATGTGCGGCTTCATTGTTTCTTTACGTACTGACATTTTCAAAGTTGAAGGTAACTGAACTGTATATAAAGTTTCTTTTGTATTTTATTATAGTTAGCACTATTTTTATAAGCTGCTGTCATTCTAATTTTTAATATTTATTTATTTTGTTTTTACTCTATTTTGACAATTACTTTTCTTATGTAAAATGTGATATGTTCTGGTTTCAGTATAACAAGGAAATCAATCTATTTATGGACCTCATTGCCTGTTTGACATGAGATTTCTTTAAACCAACTTCTTTTGTTATCCAATATTCATTCAGCATCACCTTATTCATGAAGGAACCATTGGCTCTTAGTTGTCATGGCTACTCAAATTTCTCTTCATTTGACAATCCATTTACAGAATTTCACTGGCCTATAAAAATGATTCATTGTCTACTTCCCATCAATACTATTTGTTGTTTAGCTCAGTGTGCATGCATTATTTCTTTCTCAAAATACACGTGATAGAACACGATCTTTCTCATACTTTTTTTTTTCCGGATGTGTATTGATCTGTCGTTAGTGACCAAATTCAGGGAAGACTCTTTTATTCATATCTCTCTGCCTTATTGATTTTTCCACATTTAGAGGAACGAATGCTGACTATGGTGCAAAGTGTTGGAATGCAAATGTGGACGAATTAGCTCCATAAATCTTGTTTGCTGATTTATGCCTAATTACAGATTGAAAGTTTTGTCAGTTGTTTTATTTACTTTTTAAATACAAGCACCTTAAAAAGGGCTTATGGCGTGTTTTATAACAGCATCATATGTGTTCTGAAACTATGCAGGAGTCTGCTCACTTCTACACAAAACCATTAGCTGCTTTCACTTAAAGATAGACATGCATTCTTGAAAAGCATCTAGCCAAAAGCTTAAAACTCACAAGCTTATTAAATTTTTAATTGTTCAAGATCCTTTAATTAATAATAACTGTCTATGTAGGAACTTAGTATTTCACTAAAATCATTTTTATTCTCTTCATATATTAAGTCATTCACAAGTTGACAATTTTTTTTAAGAAACAAAAAAACTTGATATTCTAAGGCTCATATTCTGGAGTGGTATTTCAGAAAAAAGTTAATACTACCAATTACAATAGCCATCTTTTGCTTTTCATTAATCTTTATAAGGAAGTCCAGGCACCAGCTGTCACAACACCAATTCTAATTAAACATAGCAAGACTATAGCAGGCCAAAGCATACAGTGTCGATTACAGCCTCATCTATACATAAAGGTATGATGTCGATTACAGCCTCATCTATACATAAAGGTATGATGTCGATTACAGCCTCATCTATACATAAAGGTATGATGTCGATTACAGCCTCATCTATACATAAAGGTATGATGTCGATTACAGCCTCATCTATACATAAAGGTATGATGTCGATTACAGCCTCATCTATACATAAAGGTATGATGTCGACTACAGCCTCATCTATACGTAAGAATATGATGTCGACTACAGCCTCATCTATACGTAAGAATATGATGTCGACTACAGCCTCATCTATAGGTAAGAATATGATGTCGATTACAGCCTCATCTATAGGTAAGAATATGATGTCGACTACAGCCTCATCTATAGGTAAGAATATGATGTCGACTACAGCCTCATCTATACGTAAGAATATGATGTCGATTACAGCCTCATCTATAGGTAAGAATATGATGTCGATTACAGCCTCATCTATAGGTAAGAATATGATGTCGATTACAGCCTCATCTATAGGTAAGAATATGATGTCGATTACAGCCTCATCTATAGGTAAGAATATGATGTCGATTACAGCCTCATCTATACATAAGAATATGATGTCGATTACAGCCTCATCTATACATTTAAGTAGAATTTACTGTTGTTGTAACAACTTACCCTGTAACAACTAGCTCCAGTCTCTCCTACTCTATTACAAAAAATTTGGGAAAGAATTCTGTAGAATTTTTGTTTTGAAGGCAAAAGCGTTCTTCTGATAGTCCTGTGTAACAGCTTTGAACCTGATTTAAGAGCCTGTTGTAGACAAACAAATATTTCTCTGCTGAAAAAAAAAACAAAAAAAAAACCCAAGCCATTCCCAAAAGGCAACACAGACTGTTGTCTTGGTGAGCTTCTAGTCTCATAAATACATTAACAATTGCAGAGTTTCCTATAAGGCCATGTTTTGTACTCGCATTTCTTCAACATTTTATCTTTTTTACAGACACCTGTGCTGTATAACCCAAACTACAACAATTATGTCTTTGACTTTATTATAACACAATGTCACACCACTTTCTAAATTTATTAATCTTATCAACCGAACAGAAAAAAAGCATATAAAATTACCTCAAAGTTTGCATCTGTAAAAATCTGCTTTTACATTTTTTTGTTATTCAAAAGCAGGCATTTACTTCATTCATTTGCCAGAACAAAACTAGAATTTTATTACTGTTTTTTGGTTTTCAGGTTTTTTTAAACTCTTTGAGGAGTATGCCTGTATATTTATGGGGAATAGTTATTGATCCTGCTAGAGTAATCTTGCCTTCCTACAGCGCATGAAACTTTGTAAATGCTTACTTGCAGGATTTGCTCTGCCAGCATCAGTACTGATTTTCTGTAAATATGCTGGCGTTTTCCCCAAAGGATTAAACTCTGCATCATTTTGGTCATTTTCTTTGCTTTTGTTCAGTTTGTAAAATATTGTTTGAAAAAATGCCCTTTTTTAAGATCATCATATCTAGAAAAGAATGAACAAGCACGAAACAATTTGTTAATATACATACTTCTTCAGAGTAATTTAAACACTCCCAAAAAGAGTGAGTTTGTCCATGGTTTTACATAAACAAAGAACATTACCACTATAAGCTATAGAATGGGTTGCTGAAGTAGGCAACCCCCTTCTAAAAAGTATGGTGCCAAAAGAATGTCATAGCTGAGCTCTGCAGCAAGGCTATAATTGCTATTGATATTCTGCTGTTCACAACAGGTGTTCTGTGTCAAATAATTTGTTTGTTTTTTCTTAAGTAGAAAGGTTTTATGGTATGCTTCTGTTACTACTGCTGCTTACACTGAATTGCTCTTATCAGCCAGATTTGTCAGAGACTGCCAATAATCTCTTTGGCTGTTGCCACATGAACACCACCAAGGAATAAAAGCTGTTTGCTGTCTTGCCTTGTGTTTATTGGCATACCCATTTCATATTATTTATCTGTTGTGTTTGCAAATGACAAAATTTCACCAGTTTGCATCTTCTAGATGAATCTAGAGATCTGGAGTTGGCAATCAGTGTGTTTGGATTCAGCTATCGAGCAAGGTTGGTTTGGATCATTTGTATTTGGGGGGGGCCAAATCTTGCATTCCTTTCTTTGTAAGGTTCTCCTAATGGTATTTGATCAAGGGAACCATAATTTCTGTATCTTACTGGAAGTTGGAGCAACAAGGTCATACATTCAGAACCACTACAAATTGAAAAAAAATGTAGAATGGACTGCACTTGTTTCTCTGGATTCCACAGAGTTTGCACAAATATCTTATTGAGCACCATCTTGATAGACGTGTTATAGTCAGCCAACTAAGACCAACCTCAGCAGCAGTCAGAGGATGATGAGGTCAAAATTAGATATTTAAAACATTTCAAAGATGGGTGGAGTTTCCTGCCATTTGTTATTTACCTCATAACATCAGCTTTGTGTGTGTGTGTGTGTGTGTGTGTGTGTGTGTGTGTGATTTTTGTTTTTTCTCTATGGAATTAGTTTTAATTTTCTTTAGGTGACCTGCAAATACGTATCTAAATTAACTTAAATGAACAAGGAGTTATTGCATGCTTTAAGGAAGGATAAAAATGTAAGTGTATTATTCCCCATGATACGCAGATATCTGTATTGTTTGTGGGGTCTAGATGTGTGAACAAGTGATTTCATCTTTGTAAACTTGTTAAAGTCAAAGCAGCAGATAGAATCTGACAGCAACAATTCTTTAAGAAGAAAGAAGTTGCAACAATATAAATTTGAAAAAAAAATACTCCTGTTGTTGGTGATAACATGGTTGGGAAATCACTACAAAACTCAAATGAAGATATGCGGTATTTGTTTTAACAGTTAGATGTTGATAGAATTCTTGTTGGATCTTGTATAAGCTATTTACAATGTTAAAAAATGAAAAAAATTTGCAAGTCATTGCTTTTTGTACCCATTGAATGCTTTTTCTTGTCTTGTGACTTGTTTTACTATTTAAATACATTTCATAAAAAAGGTTTATAGCTCTAGCTTGGTTTGTCATTAAAACTATAGGCTTTAAGAGTTGATTAAGTGTACATGTAACATCATTAATGGGTGTTTTTACACACTGAATGTGTCACATAATGATTTCATGCTCCTCCTCCTTGTTTAAGTTTGGAATGGCTGGCAAGCCATACTGAGAACCAAAGTTCAACTTCTAGATGGGGTCAACTCAGTTTTGGAATACCTCTCAAGCATGGATGGATTCTCATTACTCTTCTCTACTATTGGGTTGCATTGGTTTCCTCCAGGGACTGGTTTATTTCTACATTTAATGGTGTAGGCTAGGCCACACTTTTTAGCAAATAATTGTGGCACTGACTCAGGATTTAGAGATGTTATCTCCATTGTAAAGATTGACATACAACAACTTTGGAAAGGGTCAGTGCTAATAAAAGACAAATGTGACAACAAACACACTGGCTTCTCATTTTAGGATGGATCCTGGATCTATTAAGTGTGGTATCTAGTTTAATGCAGGTAGGTCATGTCCCCAATATTTTTTAAAAATAGTAAGGTATTTTTGTGGGGAGGGGGGGCAGGAATTGTTGGGGACAAAATACCATCATTGACTTTGTATGGTCCCATAAGCATGGTAAGATGCCTATCCCAACCGTCTTAATACACTTTTTTCTGGTGTTTAGCCATGTATAGCTGTATCTGCTATTATCACTGGTACATTGGAAACCAATAAAATGTTGTATTGATTGTTTTATTTTCAAACTCTCTGTCTATGCATGTGTACTGTTTAGATTCAAAAAGTGTATTCCCAGTTACCTCTTAGTGTTCAGACATCAGAACAACAGGCGGCCATTTGAAGTCTGCCGTAAATTGCATGTAAATCTAAAAAAAAAAAAATTAAAAAAAAATACTATTTGATTTTGGTACTCTTACAATGTTGTCCAGAAAACAGAAAGTCTGTACAGTTGATGAGAAGCTAACTTTAATTACAAGGATACACAAGGGAGGAGGGAATCAGGCAAGTGTAACTTGTGATCTGCAGATAGCGGAAGGATCTAGTAGACCAGGGGTGGGCAAGCTACGGCCCGTGAAGTCTATTTGTGCAGCCCGCAAACATTCTTGCATGGTGATGTCAATTTGTGCGGTGCCAGACATTCCTGCACAGAATAACACACTTAACGAGACTACAATGAGATTTCGCGGCCATGTTTAAACAGAAACGGATGATAGTGATGGACATAGTATTATTTTAAAGTCTTTTAATATATACAAGGTCTGTCTAAAAAGTATCCGACCTTAAGCTGGGAAAAAATAATGTACTTGGTGGGTTCAATTGCTAATCCCCTTCGAAGTAGACACCTTGTGCCTCCACACACTTAGCCCAGCGATCCATCCACTGTTCGAAGCACGTCTGGAATGCTTCTTCCAAAATGGCTCTCAGCTCCGCCATCGCATTCTACATGATGTCCTCTTGTCTCTCAAAGCGGGAGACTTTCAGTGGCATCTTCATTTTTGGGAACAACCAGTCAGAAGGAGCCATGTCTGGAGAGTAGAGAGCCTGGTGAATGAGCGAAATGCCTTTCTTTGCCAAGAAACCTTGGATCAGCTGCAACGAATAAGCCGGGGCGTTGTCATGATGCAGCTGCCAGTTTTGCGAGGCCCACAGATCCAGTCTCTTGCACCAAATTGCATCACGAAGACATTGGAGGACTTCTTGATAGTACTCCTTTGTAACTGTTTGTCCTTCTGGTGCGTATTCGTGATGCACAACGCCTTGGTAGTTGAAGAAAACAGTCAGCATCACCTTGATTTTGCGCCAGACCCGACATGCTTTTTTGGGCCTTGGCGACATTGGCTGCTTCCACTGTGATGACAGCTTTGTTTTCCGGGTCGTACCCACCCGTACACCCACGTCTCATCTCCAGTTATCATGGTATTCTGGAACTCAAGATCCCTGTTGGCAGTATCTAGCAGGTCCTGCACAACCTCAAGACGTAGTTGTTGTTCCTGAGAAAGCAGCTTGGGCACAAATTTCAATGCCACTCTGCACAAGCCAAAATCTTCCTTTAAAATTGCATGTGCAGAATCTTTATTGATCCTGACCTCATCACCTATTTCCTGCACCATCAAACAACAATCCTCCATTATCAAGGTCCTCACTTTCTCAATAACAACTGCATTGTGGACATCTTTGAACCTGTTGTACCATTCTTTTATATGGGTAACACCCATGGCATTGTCACCAAAAGCCTGTTGAATTTTGTGAATTGTTTCTGCTTTGGTATCTCCAAGCTTTTGACAAAACTTGATGCAAAGACCGTTGCTCCACGTGTTTTGTCACCATGGGCAAAATGAAAATGCAATGAGTAAGTAGTACAGCACCTCACACGCTGGCTGCCTGACAGCGACTGATGCATGCGGCTCCACTATGCACACTTATGCCTCCCTAACATCATTACTTCCCATGGGAAAAAATAAAGTAGGATACATTTTCGACAGACCTTGTATATTAACATATATTTCAAATTTTGTTATCCTAACAATGAGTGCTACAAAAACTACAAAAAAAAGAGACAGAAAATTGAAGATGAATGCCGTACGTTTAACAAGGAATTGACATACAAATATTAGAAGTGAAGCAGTGTGCCTAATATGTCACAACAGTGTTGCTGTTTCTAAGAAGTATAATTTGAAGAGAGATTTTCAGACTAAGCATAGAAACTTTGGAAGTAATTTATCAGAAAGTGAACTACAGCAAAAAGCCAATGACATGTTGAGAAATTTAAAACAACAACAAACTTTTTTTGCAAAACAAACGACCATACAAGAGGCTGCCACAAAGACCAGTCCTGTGCTTGCTTATAAAACTGCCACACATAACAAAGCTTTTTCTGAAGCAGAATTTTAAAGGACTGTATGCTTGATGCTGTTGATATTGCATGCCCAGAAGTCGGAACAAAAATTGAAGCTATATCTTTGTCAAGGAGAACTGTAGTTCGTTGTATTGATGCCATTTTGCAGAATCTATCGGAACAGATACTTGAGCCTGGCAAGTCATTCGAGTGGTACTCACTGGCACTAGATGAGAGCACTGACATACAAGACGCAGCTCAACTGCTTGTGTTTATTAGAGGAATTGATGATAATTTTGCAATTACTGAAGAGTTGCTGTCAGTTGAACCATTGAAGGACACCACAACTGGCCAAGATTTGTATGAATGTGTTAAAAACTTGGATGGATCTGGTTTGCCTTGGAACAAGTTGGCAAGCATTGCAACAGATGGTGCACCTGCATTAATAGGACAACATGTTGGCCTCATAAAGCTGCTTAATGACAGAGTAAAAGGTGAGCATCCACTTCACACAGTGTTATTATTCCATTGCATTATTCACCAGGAAAGTCTGTCCTGGATTTCAAACATGATTGATCCTGTGGTACATGTCATTAACTTAATCCGAGCCAGGGAGCTAAACCACAGACAGTTCAGAAATCTGCTGGATGATATGGAGTGCGAATATTCAGATGTACTGTATCACAGCAGTGTACGTTGGTTAAGCCTGGGAAATGTTTTGAGAAGAGAGTGGAATCTGAGAGAAGAAATTTTGCTCTTTCTTGAAATGAAAAACATTAGTTGTGATTTTTTAAGTAACATGAAAAAGACAGAATGGGTGTGCGATTTAGTGTTCACAGTTGACATTTTCAACAAACTGAATGAACTGAACATTAAGTTACAAGGCGAGGGTATTTTTGCACATGAATTGTTTGTGGAAATTAAATCATTTCAAGTGAAACTAGCACTCTTTCCCAAACAACTAAGTGAGTGCAACTTTGTGCATTTCCCTTGTTACAGATACAGACTGTCCCACAAGTCTGTTCAGAGAAATACAGTCAGCAGGTATCTGCTTTAAAAGATGGGTTTTCAAGGCAGTTTGCTGATTTTAAATGTATGGAAGATCAGCTCAATTTGCTGAGTTACCCCTTTTCATTTAATATTGAAGCAGCATCAAATGATCTCCAAGCAGACAATACTCTGAAGGAGAGTTTTAAGAATATGAAACTGACTGAATTCTATGCATCACTCAGTACAGCGAAGTTTGGTAATTTGAAAAAGTTTGCCGGAAAAATGTGTGTATTCTTTGCTTCAACCTATATCTGTGAACAGACTTTCTCATGTATGAACATTAACAAATCAAAGAACAGGTCTGTTCTAACAGACTCAATTTTGCACTCTGTCTTGCATATAACTACAAGCATGCTGAATCCTGACTACAACAAACTTGTGCAGGATTGTGTGCAATTGCATCAATATCATTAAGAGTTTAACTGTTCAGTAACATTTATGAAGCAAGTTTTATCTGTTACTTTCTTTGTGTACCAAATAATACAGTTGTATGAATAATAATTGTATTTTTGCATGAAAATAAGTTTTATTAAATCTATTATTTAGTAAATTTAGTTTTTTGTTAAATGTGACCTGCTAGAGACCTTATGTTATATTCCATGTGGCCCTCGGGGAGAAAGGTTTGCCCACCCCTGTATTAGACGATGCAGATACAGACAGATTCAAACAATAAACAGTATGAAGGGAGAATGGAAGCCTCATCTGCCCTGGTACATAAATGGCTAGAAATTGATGAAGAAATGCCAACTTGTGCAGTGCCTTCCAAGAGTGATGTTGTGAAATCTGTTCAAAACTGAGTGAATTTGCTCACAGAGATTTCTGACTCCAACGACAAGAGTGATAAGGGCAAGATGGTCATACCAGGCTGCTCTGAAGCTGTTGTTTTCTTGGAAACTAGACTAAAGTGGTTTGAGTCCAGGGATGTTGGTCCAGTCAAGATAATGCAACTACAATTTTGCTAAATGGGAAAAACAAAAGGTAGCAATCCAGAAAAATGTAACTTAACTTTTTAATTAAAAAATAAGTTTCTGCATAAATTTCCATAGACTTTGTGTATATTTCAAAGGTTTACAGACATTTGATCAAATTTGTTCTTTATACAACAAAGTGAGCTGTGCACATATCACTGCATCTGGCTGAGTTTGATCTTTATTGTTTTATAATTATATCACAAAACCAGCCCATTGCTGGCAACAGTATAACCATCCTCAATTTTTCCTTTTGTGGTGTAATACCAGCAATCACATAATCAACACAACTGGGAATACAACCAACATATGTATATTTTTCCCGGAACTATCAACAATTATGATCGGCAACAGGCTTTTACATCCAGGTTTCAGTCATTGGCCTATCAGGATTTACTTCCCTTGCCCAGATTGCTGTATTCTCCATTCTATATGCCCCCAGCTTCAGCATTAAAGCAGGGGACAGTGTACCTTTTTTTTTTTGACATCATGTTAATTAAGAGTTAATTAATGTTAATTCAAGTGAAAAATCCTGGGTTTGGTTCTTGTGCAGGGCAAAACCGTAAGCAAGTTTTTCTTACTCGAAATGGCTTTGTTTACCTAGCAGTAAGCAGGTACCTAGTTGTTAGCCGATTGGTGGATCTCCTTCCAGGGTAATTGTTTCTGCCACTGTGGATGGTGTCTGGTCTTCTCAGATACTCAGATTTTTTCTGATACCAGGTTACACTACCTAAGGGTCAGATGTCACTGTTTGAGCAGCAGCTCCTAAACTATAAACAAACTCTCCCATCCAGATGTGAATAGCCATATTTAGTTATCAGGAGCCACCAATATTATTATTATTATTATTATTTTTGAGCTTTGTGACTATATATTTTATAACTACTGCTTGATATAGCTTTTCAGTTTCAAAACCATAACCTTGACACCTTAAAAATGATAATATATAAAAATATTTTAAAATTTATTATTTTCATTAGCAAACAGAGGACCTAAAAGGCCATTTTCTATCAAAATAAAGGTTTCTACATGATGGACTTGCATAATCACATGGTTTCTCCATTTTGAATTTGACCTGCAGTCAGGTAACTTCTGAAGAGGTTAATAGACCTTTAGTGTGTCTGTTACTAGGTTAGCATTTTTCCAGTCTTTTTCTCAGTATGATCTCATTTAGACAGTGACTATATTCTTGTGACCCCAACTTCCAGCGGCATCAGTGTAAGCTGCAGGTGTGCACCTTGCTAAGTAATGTTTGGTTTGGGGGGGTATGCTTCTCTAGAATATTTTGGAAAAAAAAACAAACAAACTGGGTGAAACATTGCAATTCCTACATTTCTAAACAAAATAATAATTGCATCTCGAGATGTTGTTGTAAGACTGGGAGGTTGGTGCTGTGCAGGAAACACAATGGTGTGCAGTACACTAAAGATACATCAACAGTAGACAGGAGATTAAATGCTATTGGCTGGCTTTGTGACCCCCAATTTTGGGAACTGCTCACTAGGTGATGGATGCTGCAGCTACCATTGTAACTATCAAGAATCATGAAATTATGTACATCTTTAATGTGAAGTAGTGGTTTTTATTTAAAAGTTTTGAAAAAAAATTTTTTTTTAATCTGCCCTATATTGCTCAATTACAGTGCTGGATATTCAAAGAATCTTTGTTGGTATGAAGTTCTTTGTAGCATCATTAAATTGTAAGTGAACAGTTGTTTTATTTTGCTATCAGCTATACCATTCAAAACTTTCCACTGTTTTCAGTTTATGGATGTTATGAAGAAATATAGTTAACCCTAGCCCTAGCTATAGATACAGTATGGCAGTTATATTTTAATTATCCCTCCCATGCAAAAAAGTATACATTGTTGAAATGTATGAAGGTAATTTAACAGAATTTGTATTTTTCTCACTGATACTTAGTTTATTCATACTGCAGTTATTTAAAGAAAGGTCTTTGAAAGTCTCTGTGCTCTTTTATAAAATAACCTAAGGCATTTTCAAACCTTTTAGTTCTATGAAAATCAAGACCATCACTAATAAGTGTTGATATTCCAAGATCTGTCTACCTGCTGCTGAGCATTTCTTCTATGGATAACAAATCTACCATTTTCAAATGTAAAGATTAAACCAGTATATTTCTAATTAATTAATATAAGGATTGGGGTACAAGCTGGAACTCTTCTTTTTCTTGTTGGCTCCTTGTCCTGATATTTGAGGTCTAAGAACATGTAACAGCAAAGAACTAGAAGGGGCAGGTGTCAGGTATTAGCCTTGATGACCAAGCAAGTTACATGAGTACGGTTGAGGAGGTTTTTTGAGCAGTGATCAAGGTGCACAGTCGAGAGCTACCTGCAGCACCTCTACTATATGTACCTAGAAAAATTTAATAGAACTCTTCATTTTTAGATGTGGGAGGAAACTGCAGTACCAACTGCTGGACCACTGGCCACACTACAAGCTGTAACAAGGAATTTTACCATACAGATGATCTTTTCTCATCATGACTAAAACATAGCACGGTTGATAACCTATAGATTTTTATTAAAAAAGGGGAAAAAAATTTTTATGTACATAGGTTTTTGTGGTACAGGTTTAAGAATTTTGACTCTAAATGGATTTTTTTAAAATAATGATAAAAACAACAACAACATCAGAATTACTAATGAACGCAGGTCTAATCGATATTTTTGTACCAATATTAATATGGGGAATCATTATTAAAAACAAGTAATTTCCACTAAGCAAGAATCCAGCAACTGCTGCATACCAAACTGGCTGTGAACTGACATCAGACCCAGCTTGTCCTGTGTGTATGTATGCTTGACAGGAGCCAAGTGTGTAGGCTTGAAGCTAAAAATTTCCTTGCAATCAATACTTCATTTACTCACTGTTAATGCCCTCAAAGCTGTTATGAAATGATGCATGCTGGACAGACTTGGAAAGATTTCAAACTATACTCTACTATCAAATAAAAGGCCCACGTATTGACTAATAACCTTCTCTCTCTCTCTCTCTCCTTCTGGATTATCACTGAATTTTTGCTTTATTGTTGATAATTAGGGATTTCTTTTAAATTGAATGGAAAGGCTGTAATACAGCCTAAATCAACACATTTCTGGAGCATTGCTCTTAAATAAAATCACCTTTGGATATTTTCTCTAGGTTGATACCGTTCTTGGTCAAAGTAACTGACTTGCTAAATGATGAAGGAATGTTCCTTTTTTCTTTTCTTTCTTTTTAGCAAAATGTGCTTTTGAAATTTTATTACGGGAATAAACTACAGATTGCTTTATAAATATTACAGAAGCAGATAACATTTCTTCATTTATTTAGCATACTACAGTGCTCTTTCTCTTCATTAGAATTTCAACATTCTCACTCAGATCTGAATTTCCCATGAGACAGCTCAGCTTCAGAACTCATAGCATTTGTTGTTGTTGCTGCTGTTGTTTTTATTGTATTTTATTCTGGTACCAGTTTAAAGTAAGGTATCCTTTTATCACTTATTGGTTTGTTTTAATCTAAGATACAGTGATTTGTTTATCTTGTTTTTTAATAACTATAAACTGACCATCTTTCAGTGGTTTCAAAGAAAAGCCAAAATTTATTTCTGAGTTTTCCACTAGCCCTATCTATCCTGTAGCTCATTGATGATATGATACCAGAACTTTCATATATATTTCTGACACACTAGATCTATTAACCCTTCTCCTGTAGGTAGCTAAGTAATGATGTGATAACTGAGCTTTTCTTGTATGATTAATCGTTCTACCATGCCAGGGAGATACGCCAAACCAAGTCTGCCTCTTGCTGGAATTGGATTTAGGCCTGTCATTTTAGCAGTTCGTTGGATAACCAGCAAGACCACAGGACAGATATTTATTAATTGAGAGTCCTGCCAATCTGTATAAATTAATTCTTTCTTAGATTAATGGAACTATTTTCAATCTGCATTCATTAATGAAATGCATCTGATGTAGTGTCATAATTATTACATAAAAACACTACATTCAGTGAGAGTAGAAGGTTGGTTCAGGCAGCTCTCTTCACTTTAGTATAATAGCAGGAATGACTAATAAACCTACATTTTGGCAATTTTTTTCTGTCAGGGTTTTAGTCCAAAATATCCTTCCACTTTTTAAAAATAATGCAAATAAATAAAACTAAAAATGTAACAAATTCAGAGTCCTACCAATCTGAAATAAAATGAAATTCACAAGTTTTTAATATAGGTTTTATATTTCTCTAGAATTTTCATCACACAAACAATTTGGAGATAACCAACATTTGTCTTTAGCACCACCCTCCTCCTCTATTTCAGTGTTTGCTGTTGTACTGTTAATAATAAACTGATGTTGTAGTGTAGGTTCACTGATGTAGAAACCTTAGGAGATTGTGACATGTTGTAGTGTAGGTTCACTGATGTAGAAATCTTAGGAGATTGTAACATGTTGTAGTGTAGGTTCACTGATGTAGAAACCTTAGGAGATTGTGACATGTTGTAGTGTAGGTTCACTGATGTAGAAACCTTAGGAGATTGTGACATGTTGTAGTGTAGGTTCACTGATGCAGAAACCTTAGGAGATTGTGACATGTTGTAGTGTAGGTTCACTGATGTAGAAACTTTAGGAGATTGTGACATGTAGTGTAGGTTCACTGATGCAGAAACCTTAGGAGATTGTGACATGTTGTAGTGTAGGTCACTGATGTAGAAATCTTAGGAGATTGTGACATGTTGTAGTGTAGGTTCACTGATGTAGAAATCTTAGGAGATTGTGACATGTTGTAGTGTAGGTCACTGATGTAGAAACCTTAGGAGATTGTGACATGTTGTAGTGTAGGTTCACTGATGTAGAAATCTTAGGAGATTGTAACATGTTGTAGTGTAGGTCACTGATGTAGAAACCTTAGGAGATTGTGACATGTTGTAGTGTAGGTTCACTGATGTAGAAACCTTAGGAGATTGTGACATGTTGTAGTGTAGGTCACTGATGTAGAAACTTTAGGAGATTGTGACATGTTGTAGTGTAGGTTCACTGATGCAGAAATCTTAGGAGATTGTGACATGTCATAGTGTAGGTTCACTGATGCAGAAATCTTAGGAGATTGTGACATGTTATAGTGTAGGTTCACTGATGTAGAAACCTTAGGAGATTGTGACATGTTGTAGTGTAGGTTCACTGATGTAGAAACCTTAGGAGATTGTGACATGTTGTAGTGTAGGTCACTGATGTAGAAATCTTAGGAGATTGTAACATGTTGTAGTGTAGGTCACTGATGTAGAAACCTTAGGAGATTGTGACATGTTGTAGTGTAGGTTCACTGATGTAGAAACCTTAGGAGATTGTGACATGTTGTAGTGTAGGTTCACTGATGTAGAAACCTTAGGAGATTGTGACATGTTGTAGTGTAGGTTCACTGATGTAGAAACCTTAGGAGATTGTAACATGTTGTAGTATAGGTTCACTGTTATAGAGACATTGAGACATTGTGACATGTTGTAGTGTAGTTTTACTGATGTAGGGACCTTAAATGTTATGTTGTTTAATGATAAACCCATTAATGCAACTAAATGCATAGAGGTTGAACACTTCTTTCCAACATTACTTTTTTAGCCAATTCTTGAATAGTTTTTAATTTAATCTATGATGATCTATTAATTTTCATTTGCTGACTACCATTTTTTCTGTTTTTGAAGTTGTTCAAGAAGAAGGTAGAACTCCAACTGATGGCATATGCCCAAATATTGTATATGCTTACAGCATATCAATCTATTAAAATTAAAACTAGCAACTGGATTATAGTGAAATATGATAAAAATCTGTGGAGGAATGGACTTGGGTGGTGGCAAAAGGCCTATTGTAAATACCTGAAAGGATAGTAATTTTTCTGTAAATTTGATGTTGAAATCTCTTGTTTAGTCAAAATATTCAATGAACGAGTTGCATTATTTTTAATAGTGGAGCATGCCATTCTACATAGAGCAATGTGGTGGTTCGATGATAGACCAGGAGACTACAATAGCTGAGGGCCTGAATCTGATTCCCTCAGGGGTCCATCTCAGTTTTGCATACCTCCCTGGCTTATGTCCTTTTTGCCCCTTTTCACCAGCTGGTGGTGTGAGCTTTTTCCAAGCACTTGGTTTCCCTGACATCTGGAAAATTGTTTTAGACAGTAAGGAAATCTTTGCTAGTGGCAGAGGCTTGGCACTGCTTCTTAATGGGAAAATGTGGCATTATGTTTCCTCACCAAGTCCTGTCTCCCTTTGTAGGCTTTAGAATACATAAGAAATAACAACAACGGCAATATTTTGCAGAGATCTGAGCATTCAGGTGATGTCTGCTCATGGCTTCTTGGTTAGTCTGGTGTTTCTTAGTTTAAGAAACCAAATCACCAGTTTCTCATTCTGATCACATCATTGGCAAATGCCTGGTATTTGTATTGATAAACAGCAAATAGTGAATTTTTGTTTTATGGATATTAGGTTGTTTTTTTTTTGTTTTTTTTCTTTATTATTAACCTATTTCCATCAAATGTGAATTTATTTTTCTTGCAAGAACTTTTACATCCAGGTTTTGTGGGGTGTCTTCATTTCTTTGTATCTCAGGATATTTTTTTGTTTTTGTGGTAAATTCTGGGTCAGACTAGAAGGCAGTTGGTTCTTGTGGAAAGTGAGGTGGCTTCTGTTACGTCACTGCTTTCTCATATGGTGGTTGCAACAGCTTTTCTGGCACCTACAGAAAATATATTGTTGTACTTCAGCCTCCATCAACTGCAAGGGAATCCCTGAAAGTCCATCTGAATCAGCACAATGCTTCCAGTCTAAATTTAACATTGAAGTTGTAATCAGCCAACTTTGCAGGCTACCTCTGCCTTTTGCTGTCAAGTCAACTAAATGTTCAGATACAGGCCAAACAAGTATTAACAATGAATAATGCGAAGTACTTGCTTAATAAAAGTTGTCTCTAAAACTGTGATTGCCCATTTCATTGCTAAAAAACTTGAGCTTTCCCAAATGGAAGTGGTAGCATTTACAACAATGTTCTTGAACCATAAACAATAACAGACAGCTTTGTAGTTTGGGGCTTTGTTTAGTATAGTATAGCACTAAAACCTTTCTGGTGTTGACATGTTCTAAGTGTTTTTCAAAAGATTTGTTGAAGTATGGTGTACACAGCTCATCTAGGAGGTCCCAAGACATTTTCCTGTGAACCTTTGATGAGTCCCAGAATCTCCATTTAAGTTGAATGGTATTTGTATTCATTCACAAAGCCCTTAAAGACTTATAAAAGCTGTGTATATGTGTATTTCTGAAAGTTTTTCTTAATAAATCCATGATGATATGCTTTGTCTTGCTCTGTTAAGTTGAAGAAAGTATAGGATGATGACCATTTTTAGTTTTCAAAATGCACTAACAGCAATTGATGAAAAGTGTAATTGAATGTAGACAGTTTTATTCCTCCATGTTTTAGCAGATCAGGGGGTACTCCCTCGCTTCTCAGCCTCTGAGATTAACAGAGGCAGAATGAATCAGTAGTTCTGCTGGATTGGTGTACTGTCTTCTAATATCAGATTCATTTTTAAGCCATCAATATGTTCTACATCATCATCTCCACCTTTAGAGAAAGCTGCACATTTTTATCTCAAATTCTGTATTTTGCTAAGCAGAAAGATTGACGGGTGGATTTCATCATTCCTTAGCAGAATAGAATGCAGCTTACATTTGTTACCCACACAGATGTCTAAATAGAACTGCGAAGTTAAACATCTTGATAGGTATGATTGCTTTAATCTGGCACACTGGACATCCGTTCTTCAAATATATAGTTTGCTAGGGCGGCCTCACTTTGTTTTTAACTTTCTCCTTAGCACAGATACTTTCACTTTGATTCTAGAGCAGTTACTTTGGCCCTTTGATTTTTTTTTTATTTGTTTGTTTATTTTAATGTAGTCTGTATCTCTGTAATTAGTTCATTTTCTGAGATATTTGTATGGTCAACTTCCTACCAAAGATTTAGTTCTTGCTGAACCAGCCAACTCTGCTATGTAGTGTAGATGGTAAGCAAAAAAAATGGTCTTCACTATCCTTGGTTGCTTGTTTTTCGAATGACCTGCAAAACCTGTCTCGGGTCAAGAGGGCTCTTATTAGGAGTCTTACTGCTCTTTGATGCTTAGTTCTGAGTATAGGTTTGTCTGTTGCAGACTTTCCCTTGTAATGGGAGCATTGGAATTTCTCTCATTTGCCAGTTAATGATTTATCTGCCTTATGGTACCATTATAGCCTTGACTCAGATTACTGGATTTCTGGTTGACATGGCTCATCTTTGGTGTAGATATTCTCTGGATGTCTGTGCTAAGGTTGATGCAAACATTGGTATCGTGTTGTCATATTGGCAACACACTTTAAAATTTTTCCAACAGGCACCTTGTGTGTTTTTGTCATGCTAAAAGATGGGAAGGGTTGCTGGCAGTATACATAAATCCATTGAACTTGTGTCTGCTTTGTTCTCGCTTATGCTGTTCAGCTAAAAAAGCATAATTTTTCTGCTCTCTCCAAAAATTTTTCAAGCAGCTTATGAATATGATATCAAAACTTCATAGATTCTTTGCCATCACCATATCAGGTGAGTAAGAAATATCTTTCCTCCTACTTGGGAAAAATATCTCACCTCCTTTGTTGTTTTTTTAAGGTGGTTTACATAAGTCTGTAACCATCTGATACTATTGCAGAGGAACCACCAAATCTGTTACTCTGTTCTCCATTTTGGATGTTAGTCATGGGGAAAGAAAATCTAGTGTTAACATTTCAGTACTTAATCTTGTATGCTATTCAAGATGAGACAAGTCTGCTTTTTATAAAGGAAAGTAAAAAGATTGTAATCAAATGTTGGAAACAACCCCCCTCCTGCTGCCTAAGCAGGGCTTTACTTTATTCTAGCCTTTGATGTGACTTAGATCATTAATTTTCTAGATCAAGTAAGGCTGTGTGGGTATTTATCTGTACATGGTCTCTCTCTGGATCCATTAATCTTCTTTCTGACATGGATCCCAGTAAAACAAGCTCTCTGACCCTTAGCCTCCACATCAGCACAACAGAACCAGTTGACCATTGCTTTTCTAGTGTCCTTTAAAGGGTCTGGAATTAGCTCCCTGCAGAGAGAAAGCTGATATTACTACAACTACTGCTAGCTCACTACCATTATTACTATATATCAAAGCAACATTAAGAATGTTGAAAACACATACTCAGAGAAGAAAAATAAGCACAGAGAGGTTAACTAAACTGTCACAAATAGTGTTAATTATAATTTATCTGAGATTCCAGCATGATTAGATATTAGAAAATTTTTTTTCTTTCTAATAACAGAATTGTTAATGAGTGGAATGAGTTATCAAGTGTAGTTAATACAATAGTATTAATAGCTATTTCTCTTTTTTAGCCTAGAATCTAGGTGTCTTATATAAGCCTGCTGATTTAAAAAAAAAGTTTGATTTATTTAGCTGTGGCTAGCATTTCATAGATCCACAATTTTGATGATGAATTTCACTATAATATAAGTTTATGTACACAAAGGTGAGTTGATGCTAATTTTTCATTGTCAAGAGAAAGCCAGAGCTGTATAACTTTTATTTTAGCTGTTAAGTGCCACCTGTATTAGAGTGTCAATAAGATAAAATATTCTAAATTCTCTCTATATTTAATTGTTTTAATTTGTCAAAAACAAGGTGCAGCCAATAAAAATATCTGAAACAGCACCAACAGTTTACCAAAAAGTCAAGATGTAGCTGATACTAGATGAACATCAATGCAAACTTAGATAAATAGGTGGAGAGCATGAGCTGTATTAACACACCTCACTTAAAAGGAGCTCATTTTCAGTGTTTTATAACTTAGTAGACTATAGAGAAAACCAAAACTAGTTCCCACAGCATCAGTAATTCTTAATTAAATCTAACTATATGATGTCAATTATAACTAATCTATAATTTAATTAGGAATTCCTGATGGATTAACAATGAGTTCTGGTCTCTCCGACAGGTAGCAGTAGGACAGGGAAACAATCTCCATTTGTTTTTTCTTCCTCTCTATACTAATTTCATTTGTTTAATGCTGCTAAAAAATGTTTTTTTTAATTTGCCGGTGTGGAGAATGAGCCAAAATGTTATGGGCAGAGAAAATGAGTTGTGGGTTTTGGCGCTATGTTTACTGATGATGAAAAATGAAGTTTCTTTTTTTTTGGTAGAGAGAGAAAAAAGGTTTTTGTGCTTTAATTAAGGCAACCCCAAGATGAGAATGGGTCGGGTGTATTCTTCACTCCCAGAAGAAAACAATAATAGTTTTCTAATCTATTTGACCCCATTATGTATATAGCTGCAGAATGCCTGGTATTGATTGGTAAACCTGAACAATAACTAAAAGAATTTATCAGGAATTAAGTATGGTGTGTGAGTGGGTATTTTCAGAAGACAGCCATTTTAATATTAATTCTGACATATCCTACACGCAGCTGCAAATAAATTAGGGAATTTATTCTATACATTTATGTATATAGTGCACTGTATTAGAAAAATGTTTATTTATTTGAAGGTAAATATTTGGATGGAAATCTGTTTGTGCTTGGGGTCAAACCTATAGCATTAGAGTGATAAGGATCATTTTGTGGATGGATCATGCACCCTAAAGATGGCAAAATAGTTTCATTGTATAAATTTTCATAGCTACCTTTTGCAAATAATGATGAAGAAGTTTCTCTGACTCATTTTTCACCATTGCCTATTGTAAATGCTGTATAATGTGTAATTTGATTATTCATCATTACCTGGGCTTGACATCTACCAATCATCATGTGATGATGGCCACCAGGATTCTTTTTCAGTAAATCTCCTCAGAAAGGTGCCAAACTTGCATTTCACACTTATCAACATAAATTTGCATAAATTTTTCCCAGTGTCAGTGAGTAGCCAACCTTGTTTGTAATTTGAATTTGATCCACTTGGAGTCATGGGAGTGGATTCAGATGTTGACAATGATTAATTGATGCTGGACCAATAGTGGAAGGTTTCTTTTTTCTAGGTATTTTTCTTGCAAAATCAAGTATTGACACCTGGGAAATTTTTATTTTAAATGCAAAGTGAGCAGTTGCACACAAAAATTGTGAATAGCTGAATGAGTGAGAAACGTCTTGCTTATGTGTTGCTTTTACAAATTAGTCATTTATATTGGGGCAGACGTGGACTTTGTGGTTCAAGTTTACAATTTTTTTTTTCTATGGAAAGCTGCAATTTTGGATCAAAAGAGATTTATCAGATATATATGTACACTGCTTCTCAAAATCTCGGTATGACACTGTTCTGCAGGGAGAATTCGACTGCTTGCTGATGTAGCACCAGAACAATAAAACAGAGTTGATTATTTCAGGAGATTATGTTAGAATAACAACAACAACAACAACAATAATAGTAATAGTAGTAGTAGTAATAATAATAATAATAATAATGATAGTAATAGTAGTAGTAATAATAATAATGATAGTAATAGTAGTAGTAATAATAATGATAGTAATAGTAGTAGTAATAATAATAATGATAGTAATAGTAGTAATAATAATAATAATATAATGATAGTAATAGTAGTAGTAATAATAATAATAATAGTAATAGTAGTAGTAATAATAATAATGATAGTAATAGTAGTAGTAATAATAATAATGATAGTAATAGTAGTAGTAATAATAATAATAATGATAGTAATAGTAGTAGTAATAATAATAATAATAATGATAGTAATAGTAGTAGTAATAATAATAATAATAATAGTAATAGTAGTAGTAATAATAATAATAATAATAATAGTAATAGTAGTAGTAATAATAATAATAATAATGATAGTAATAGTAGTAGTAATAATAATGATGATAGTAATAGTAATAATAATAATAATAGTTTTTCAAAATCATTTAAAGAGTAAAATACAAACATGTCGCTGGTCAGTAGATATTATAAAATTTATTAACTTTAATCTTCATTGTTATAATTTGCAGTTATGGCCAAAAGTTTTGCATAAACCAAATCTGCAGTACCAATATCATCTTCAAATGATGGTCATAGCTTGACACTGTACTGTATCCATGACTGCTTTTAAACGTCTGCTTTTGAATATTTTAAAATCAATTTATTCATACTTGTACTTGTCATCATGATTTATAAGGTTTTTTTGGAAATCGTGTATTTTCATGTTAGATTATGAATTGTCACATTTTACATTTTTGGTCATTTTCTAATTAACTATGTGGAAAAATACAAAGCAATACACACACATTAATGTAATATTATTATGCAGATTAAGCAGATTTAAGTTTGACTTTATCAAGCAAAATTATAAAATTTGAAGGTGATGCACAGCTATAGTGGCTCATCAACAAAGGACCTTGTATTTTTAGTTTTACGGTACGAAATACATACTATTTGCTATGGGTCTTCCACAAGCAGAAGGATAAAGTAAAATCTCCATGAGACAGATAAGATGTTAAAATGTTAGTGAAAGTAAAGATAACACATTATTTAACTATGGGTTACTTATTTAACATTTTAAAATTTTGGATTCTTTAATTTGGAAAAGAAACAAAAAAAATCTTGTAACATTGTTAGGAATTTTACATAGATGGGAAATAAAGATTATTTTTTAAAAATATTGTTTTAATCATCTCCAGGCTTCAAGCTTATGGACCACTCTTTATTGGTGACAGGAACTTAGCCATTTTGGATGTGAATTCATATAGCATGATTGATATAAATAGCAATAAAGCTTCCTACATCGTTTTACTGTTAATGCTATTATGGGATTGTCAAGATAGTGCTCAGTGTCAGAGTTGAGCCTTTTGATTGAGGTTTGGTAAATGGCTGCTTGCTTTTGTAATCAGTCTGGCCAACTGTGATATCTGTCTTTTCATTTTTGGATTCACCTGTATAGAGGACAAAAAATAGGGTTGACATAGCATAAAGCACAAAGCGAATTTTATTTTACCTCTTTACCCATAGTATTGCAGAGGTTTGTGTTTTGCATCAAAGAATTCGGATCTTTACAGTTTCTTCAGTAATGTACATGGCTTCTGTAAATGCAGACTTTTGCATTTCTTTAAGTTGAGTACTCAGTTCTGATTTTTCTTGACTTGATATAGTTTATTTCTCCAGACATCGTCAAAGGCTCTTTTTAGTTACGGAAACATTGTAATGGTTTACATTTTGTTTAGCCTTCTGTTGGATATGTCTATCTTGGAGAAGACTTATCTATAGATTTCTGTCAGGTTAGAACCTTCTTTTTCTTGGGACAGAAAGTTACTTTTTGCTGTCCAGCTCCAGAACTTGAGAGAGAGATGGGTTAGAATGCAGGTTGTCTAGCTTGCTATCTTTTGGCAGAAGTACAAGGATAGTGTTTTCATTCAAATATCGGGAACAGAATCATCCTTCCATAAATGGTTGGTTGAAGAAATGAAGTAACATGTCACTTTTTGCAGAGAAGTACAGGGCTTTTCTTGATTATTCATAGAGTATTTTGCAGTTTTGCAATATTGTAGGCTAATCAAAGAGTGAAAAACTGCGATGTTTTCTTTTGGCCTGGTTGTCTATTGTCACTAGTGTTTCACATAACAATTGAATTGCTTGATCACTTGTTTTCTGTTTGAAAAAACCTACTTACACTAGTATAGAATCTGGTTAGTCTCTAACCCCACATCATACAGTTTTTGTTTTATCAGCTTTTAGTTTAGATAAAACTTTTCTTCCTTGTGGGCATTTTATACATGGAAAACAAAATTGTTTTTAACAGCAAAAAATTCCACATTCATTGTGATTGAGTATTGAACAGCATCAATTTGATCTTAGAGCACAAAAATCTGTTTTTTTTTTTTTTTAGATTTAATGATGGTAGTGAAACCGGTTAATCAAGTGACTTTCTTCGCCAAACATTTTCTTGGTTAAATTAATCTGTTCTGCACCTCCCTGTTGACATTATTACTGGGACAGTCAAATGAAACCTGGCTGGCTTTCTTTTGAATGTCCCCAGTAATTTGCAGATGACACTGTGATTCTTTTATACTCTGTTATCAGTGGTGCTAGATGTTATTCAAACCTGTGATCTGTTGGCTACTGGTCATATTTCTATGAAATCTCTGCATCACAGGAAAAGGACTACAAATTGATTTAATATCTTAATGAATTGAGATAAAAAACAAACAACAAAAAAGTGAACTTATTACCAAAATACTTCTTTCTGAATTTAATTTTGTTTTAAATAGCATCAGATTGTAACTAAATTAGTATTTTCTAATGACATACATGTAATTTCTAACATTGTTTGGTTCATGGAGACGAAGTAATTCTTGTGTCCCACAGTTTTTGTTTATGGAGCAGTTTAAAAACAAATTATTAATCACAGTTTAACAAATGCATATAAGAAATATTAAATATGACGATAATGATACTTAAGAGAGCACCATCTTGTTTTTAGAAATTTTGGTGAGTGGTAGCAGTGATGTTGTATGTTATCTAAAGAACATATATATATATCACTATCTTTTACAATTAAATGCCAGGCAATAATAATATACACCATCAGCACAATGCACAATCATAAGAAATTATTTGCATTCTTGTAGATGGGAGAACTATTACATTGCAAAAAACCTTTTTGCAATTATGGAGTAAATGGAATCTGTTTATCATTTTACCAAATCAACCACTAGCAAGAGAAATGAAGCAAAATGCATTGTTTTTTTTTTTGCATACTGAAATGCCTAACAGAGGTCTTTTAGAAGCATTAAAAAATTTCAAATGATATATGTAGTAAACTGATCTCTTTAGACTAAATTAAACTAGATAATTATATAGTTATTGTTTTATATTTTAACTAATTAATTTGTTTTTAATAAATTCTCATCTTTTGCTTTTTTTTTCTTATTCCCTTAGGATGTTATGCTGTCAGCGACAAGTACGCAGTCACCATTGGCTACTGTCTCTTCAGTCTTCACCATGCCAACAGTATCCATGCCCAGCATCTCAGTGGCAAACAACACCGGAATTGGAGGATTGCATGATCAGCTATTCATGTCTGTTCCCTCCGTAGCAGAGACTTCCAGTACTCAGACAGTGACAGACACAAAGCCAGAATCAAATGGTTTGTATGCAGCACATTTGTCAGTCTCATATATACACTGGTGTTCAAAATTATGATCCAAACACACAAAGAACACTTATATGCACTATTACATCAAATAAAAACAAAAATCAGATGAACCATTTACCAGAACATAGGAACCATCCATTCTAATGCCTTTACCACTTCAAGGTTATTATTTTTTTAAATAAAAATAGCTGTTTTTCTTGTTAATAACTGCCACAAGTATTTTTGGCATCCTGTTCAGTAACTTTTCAGAATATTGTTTTCTAAGTACTGCCTATTCAACCTGCAAGTAGTCTCTTGACTTATTAACATTGGTTGGATCCAAACTCATCAGTCTAGTTTATCTTACCAAACTCCATTATGGTGTATGTCTAGAGATTGAGTTGTCAAACCATGGTTTTAAGATTCTTTCTAATTATTTTCTAGGAAGGCATTGTATATTATCTTTGCAGTCTGCTTTGGATTATTATCTTGTTGCAGTATGAACCTATCATCTGTACAACGATGCCAAACAGAATTACATGGTCATGCAAAGTATTATGGTCTAGTTTTTGTGAGAATGCTGTCACCAGCCAAACAGACATTTTCTCCACCGTACCTGTAGGGAAAATGCAGTTCTGACACTTTTTTCTGACCTTTTTCTAGTGTACTGTCTTCATTTAGAACCATGTACTTTAGACCTGCTCTCATCCAATCACAATGTGTTGCATCATTGCACCAAGGCATAATCATGATGGTTAGCCGAGCTAACCAACTTCTCTTAACTGTCTTTTAGTAGTAGAGGTTGAGAAGCTGACTATTGCGGAGGAACTGTCGTCAACAGTTCATTGGCTACCTGTCAAGAAAAGGTTCATTCTAGTCTTTCAAACTGGTAGTGCCCTGTCTATCTTCTTTCCTGTGACTTCTCTCTTTCTTCCTTTTCCCTTTAAGTTCATGGCTGAGCCAGTTGACTTCATTCTATAACTGGTTGTTCACACACCATCCTGTAACGTCAACATCCTCCACAATTTTCCATTGGAGGAAACCAGTTTTGTAAAGGACAGCCCTCTTTTCTTATAGAATCTTGTGTTTAGGTGGTCTCATCTGCCAAACAAAGCAATAGCAGACATCACTAATGAAGTCCATTAACATTTATACAAAACCATAGTAAGAACTATCAAGTATTTGAAATGATAGCAAGAATCGCTAGTGGATGAACATGTTAATGTTATGCTTTCAATATAGTGGGTCCATAATTATGCAAACTGCCTGAAATGATAGCAACATCATAGTCAATGGTTTATATGTTCTGATACATGGTTTATTATGTTTCTAATGTGTTTTTTAAATGTGATAATGCATTTTCATTAACAGTGAAGTGTTGAAAAGCAGATAGCAGTATTTACAAATGGGCCCATAATTGTGAACACCATTGTATATCTTCTCATTCTTTAGAAACTATAGATTTTTGGTCATAAAAATGTAATAGCAGGAATGGTTGCTACTTATAGTAATATTTTCAGTTTGTTTTTTTTTTTTTTCATGAAAGAAATAACACAACAAACCCAGGCCTAAAAATTATTCTTTTACACTAAATTGTTAAGCAGGGTATTATCTTTTAAGTAAGTGCCAAACATGGCATTACTTTTTGCCAATTACTTGTTAGTTTTCAGCAGCTAGACCACCACCAAGCAAGAATCCCAATAATTGTTATTGAATAATTGGCAAAACATTGTGGTAAAATCTACTTTGAATTCAGCTGCTAATGCATCATCTTTTTCTAGTTCATAACAGAAATACAATTTTTACACAAGAAAATGTTAAGGGAAGCACAAGGTGTTTGGTGGTGCTCTAGCTAAATCAGTGTAGCCTCTGAGGAGAGGATATGTACATCAATGTGAGGACTGATTACCCACCTTATCAGACAAACTGTTAAATAGGCACATACAGTTTTGATTTACATTGAAACAAGATAATGTGGCCAAACTCAATGTTTAACCCTCTGTATATCACCTGGACTGATAGGGGCTGAGACACATCACCTTCCTCATTAATATAAATAACTCTTTGTAAGGACAAATCTGTGTCACTCCAACTCCATGTTTTGTATTATGACTGCATTGACTAAATGTAAAGCTAGTTCAACACAAATACTAATTAGTGCTTCTAGGCTGGGCCAGGTGGTATATGTAAGGTAAAAACTGAGGGTCTAGTGTTGATTAGCAAATGTTTGAAGAAAAGAAAAGTAATGCTGCTAGAGATTTTTATTTATACTACATTTATTTTTATTTTGTATTTAAAAATGATATTTAATTATTGTATACTGTAAAAGTGGATTATTACCTGTTTCATGTGGTTTATGCTTTTACAAATTTTTCACAGGGTAAAATTCATCACATTTTTATCCTAAAAAAAATCCATTTAGAACAGTGCAGCCATGGCAATACAGGAGACTTAATCATATGAAAATAGGAACTCTGGCAAACAATCAAAGTGAAAATCTCTTGGATAATACAGTACTAATAAATTTTTTTTTTTTTTTACTCTAAAGTTTGTGGATTTTGCTAATTTTGGAAGGGGTGTGCCACTTATGCTACATGACCCTTCTGAGGGGGAATTCAACACTATAATGTGTTCATGCAAGATGGGGCATTACCTTGTGTTACCAGTGTTGTGAAGAATCAGCCACTCAATACTTTCAGGGAGTAAATCACCAGTAATGCACATTTACATGTCACTACAGTCACCAGATCTCTCACATGCAGATTTCTGGTTGTGGGGCTGTCTAAAATACACTGATGTATCATGACCATCTGATCTTAAGACCTACATTCAGCAAGATATTCTTGTCATCCATGCTTCTGTGTGTCATGTGTTACAACATCTGGAAGTTGTTATTGAGAATGGCTATGAACATTGTAAACACTTGCTATAATGAGTTCAACTAGTTAAAGAAAGTATTAATAAAATTTTGATTCAATAAAATGGCTAATAACTCAACTTTTGGCTGTTTTCTCTTAGTAATATATTGATTTCAAAAGAAAATTTTCATTTTTAAAATGAAATTGCCATTTTCATGCATGTCATAGTTAAGTAGCAAACTTTGTGAATGCATTGCAGACTTTCTTCCATTCACATGTACAACTACAGGCAGTAACTGCATGGTCGCAAAATGTTTCTGGATAAAATAGACTGGTTGCTAGGCATCATAAAGAACATGTCTGATACTAAATAGGATAATATTTGGAAATTGGATTTAAATGGAAAAAAATAATTCTATTAATATAAATTTTGGGAGGGTGTACACACTTCTCCAGTCATCTTTAAAATTCATTTGTATCTTTATTTTCATTCTATGTGAGGCTTTCTGTGGAGCTAAGAAATTTGGATTTCTGCATATAAAATGGAATATATCAAGGTAGAGAGTTCTCAGTTATTGTGAGCATTATATTAAGAATAGATAATTGTTTAAAGCAAATTAAAACATTTCCATCTTAGAATTTCATGGTGACATAGCTAAGCAGACAATAGAGGATTGGTTTGAATTTACTAAAGGCACAAATGGTATGGTATTTTGTCAGAATCAGAAACCATGTTTAGCAGATAAGCAGCATGGGAGCATCCTGGTTTGGGTGGGAGTCTTGTGGCAAAAACACAGCCTGTTGGGGATTTCCTGATAGGTCAGTATTATTGAAGAAAATTCTATGATCACATTTTGTGTTGCTAACAGCTGAGAGTTTGCTAAAATAAAACAACAAACAAGTAATGGTCATAATCTCCACATCTTGCAGGGAAGTAAAAACATATGTTTCTGATTTGGTCAGTGATGTGATACGAAGCCATAAATACATTGTAGCCGGATCAAGGTAACGAACCCCCCCCCCCCCATCACCTCTGTGTTGTCAAATCTGAATTAAAAATATAGTGCTATTTTTCACATATTTTCTTACCTGATAAAGCGCTAATCACCTTTGGGTATAAATTTGTTTTATTTCACATAAATTTGCAGGCTGACACAGTTAGTAGTAGTTGTGTTGTACACTGATGTCTATGAGGGTGACGCCCTGGAGAAGAGGGGCCATAGTGGTATGGTTGTCACTTAGGAAGTTTGGCAATCCTGCATTACAGAGGGGGCACTTTTGACTTTGGCAGATAAAGCTTTACTAGAACTCTTCATTTTTAGATGTGAAAGGTTACAGAAGTGCCTAGAGGAAACCCACATGGTTGACTGATAAAGAAGAAATCATGTTTGGGGGGGGCAGACCAAGCTGACACTGACCAGGATTTGAACTCAGGCCCCCAACTTAGCAGTCCACCACTGGACCACCATATGACCCTTCACAGTTAGTGAAACTGTTTTCATTAACATTTAATTGGTTTATCTTCAGATAATTTATAGTTAGAGAAAATTTTCTATCCTTTCTTAATCTTTTTAATGCTTCAGACTCAACAGTCATCAAAAAATGGACTTTTCTGCCTTCAGAAATCATGCCACTATTTGCATAGTGTTCACCAGATATCCTGTTACCTGTAATCTCTTCTCCCTCCCTCCAACAATAGATCTGTTATGTAGGTACAGTCTTTAGGGTATTGAATTCTCTGGACATTAAAAAAAAAAAGGTAATTCATATACTTACTAAGAACTTAAAAGGGTTAATTAAGTTCATTGATGATGGAAAATATAAAATAAACACTAAATATATGACTTAGATGATTTAGTGTTTAGTATTCTAAAAATGTTGTTCAAATTAAATATTTACAGAACTTGTCCAACATCAACTTTCCTAATTCAATTATAGCCTATAATTGGGAAAATTTCACATTGTTTATACTTTTGAAGAAAAAACTCTAATTTTTTGAATGAGAGATGCAGTGTTTATTTGATGCATGGTGCTCTAGCCAGTCACCTTGGTCCATAGCTAAGGGTTTGCCAGGTAAAGCAGCTTGTTTAAGTGTAGTTCAGAAGTTGTAAATAAAACTTCTAAGATGAGAGTAGAAGGTTATTGGGTGATATTTTGCTTATAGGAACTAGATGCCAACCGGAATATTTCCTATCACCCTTTTTAGTAGAACTAACTAGAGAATCTACATTTCACGAAGACTTTGATATGCACTGGTGTTGATTTGTAGTAGAAATTTTAATCTTTTTGGATAGTATGAGTGGTTGGAACTGAACCTGTGACCTGTTGGTTGCCAAGTATGTTTTGATACAGCCATTGCTCAATTATATAGAATTTGTTATTCATATAAAAGGCCTGGTGTCCTTGGAAATATGGACATTATCAGTCTTGTTTCCATTATTTTAATTTGCTCATTATGGAATCTAATACCATTTAACTCTCTTCAGTTGTATTTTGTAATCTACCATTTTTTTTTAAAAATGAGACATTTACATTAATTAATCAGTAGAAATTCAGAAATAACTGAACCAAATATTTTTGCTTCTACAATTGAATAGTGTCCAATCAAACTTATGATTGTTATAGGATTATTAAAGTTGATACAGATGGTTATTGATTGGTATTCAAGAAGACTTCACCTTCCTAAAAATTTAATCTTTTTGTTCTCTTTGTACTGATCCACCTCTATAAATGAATAAATATTGACAATATTTTCTATTATCAGTAAACAATTTGATAGAAAATCAGAACCATACTCCTGGTGGGCAAATTACCAACGGGTTAGTAAGTTGTAGCTTTAAATATAGTAATCACTTGTTTAATTATTTTTTTTGTGATTATATATTATTTCCATATGGAAATTTAAAAAATGAAGAAAAAATATTTTTAAGATGAACATATTTATGTTAATACAACTTTATAAGCTGCTTTTAGTTTCCTAAGGGAGACCACCAGGGCTAGTTGTTATAAGGGCAAGTTGTTACAGCACCAGTAATTATTAAATGTATAGATAAACTATAATTTATGTCATATGCTTTGACTTTTGGCCTCATCTATACATGTAATTAGGAAACAACTACAACAAACTGGCCCCTGGGGTTTCCTCCATCCTAATAGACTGGATTGTGCATATTTTTGTTTACTGATGATGTCTTCCTCTGTGTGCAGTAAAATAGTAATGCCTTTTTTTTTCTGCTGAGGATTCTGTATACATTGTTTTTTAAACCCAGTGGTTCAACATCATTGCTGTTGGTAGGGAGAGAATTTGAGAATTTAAAATAGCCTTGTTTGTGAAGTGGTTGGTTCTTAAGGCACCTGCTGGGCCTCCAAATGTGTAAACCATACAAACACTCACTGGTTAGCTGTTACACTCAATCTCCCCCACTCATGCTTTTCTCACAGTACATGCATACCCAACATTTATCTGCACTGTAGGCACACTCCAAACATGCAAAATAAACTGACTTATCACGACTGACATTCAACACTTTTCTTCTGAACAAAAGAATATTTTGCCATTTTTTAGTTTCAGTAGAAAATTTTCTTTTGTTGACCCAGTGTAGAATTAGACATTAGAATTAACAAAGAAAGACATCTTTGCACTGCTGGCAAAATTGGCAAAATAATGAGGATGAACAGCAATTCATTGTTCCATCCACATTTGGTTTTGATTTATTATTCTAATTGTCATCCTGTCAAGAGAGTTCTTGGATCCAGATCTACTACTGATACTTTTCTTAATTATAGTTTTCCACTTCATGGTACCTGTTCATTGTGTTCACTTTGCAGACAATCCCAACATGTACCATTTTAAAATGTTGTTTATTTGTGGACAATCACAGAAGTAAGTAATAAAATGAGTCTGCCATCTCTTCCCCTGATAGTAAAGAGAGCTTGTATTTATTTACTCCACACAGGCACTATATCTGCAATATCTAGTCAGCCTCAGCAACTGTTTGGTCAGCCACAAGTCGCGCCGCAGTTCTTCATTGCTGGACAGCCGATCCAGGGACAGTCAGGTACAACATCGATTCCAGTACAACAGCTGCTAATCCCAGTCTCGACAGGTACGTGGAAGAGAGGAGGCTGATCCAGGTCTTCTTAAACAAGTTGGCTGTGTTTTTGTTTCAAAACTTTAACAAAACAACTTTGAGTAAAAGAAAGAGGGCATCATGATGTTTATATCAATAAGAACGCAAAACAAAATCAAGCAAAAAACCACCAGATTATCTGTTAATGTAGTATAATAGAATATTGTCTCTTTCCCCCCCCCTGTCATTGTTAATATGAGAAGTCTCTTGAAATGGGATGAGTACAAATCAGTAGTGTGATTGAACAAGTCAAACCTTTGTAGCTAGGCACACCATGCACTGTGTACCCGTAATATAACTAATAATAACGATAATATCAAAGAAATACATTTAAAAAATAATAAAATGACAAAGCAATAAAAAATGCATTGAAGAATTTGCACTAAGATAGTACTTTGCATTTGAATAATAGATACGTGAAGGTTGATTATTTATTATTGATGTAGATTCTTCTCTTAGAGAGTGTGGTAAGCTGTCTCATCTTCTCAGATGTTTCTTGACACCAGGTTCCACTGCTTGCTACCTAAAAGTGCAGTTTCTGTGTGTAGGCAGCAACTTTTACCTACACCATAAACAGACACATACTCAGGTGTTCGCATGTAATTTTTGTGAATGGTCATCTTTGATTATGAGGAGTGACCATCATTATTATCATTATTATTAAGACTCTTCTTTACAGTTCTGAATTTATTATATTGAGGAATGGTTAATTTAATAGCTGTAAGTTTAGCATTGGAACTGTCCTATGAAAACCCGTATAGTCTGTGGAAGAGGGTAGAGTATAATTTAGTATAGCATGGCTGAGTCACTGTAGTAGAGAACTTCAAAACTGATGAAAGTAAGGAATAAAGGTGAATAATACCTTTTTATTACAAAATACAATAGGGGCAGTAATACAGAGTAAAGGTTAATATAAAACCTCTATGTTGGACAAGTGTTTATTGTGAGGTTCTAACCGTTTAACATCAAGTAAACTGAAGAGAAAATAAATAACTTTAAAACTCTTTTTTTTTTAATAATAAAAACTTCAAAGAGCTTGTTTGTAAATTGGTGATCATTTATATTGTTAGTAAATGTAAAAAATAGTTAAATCAGACAGCATGGTAATAACACCTGAAATTTTATGAGCGAATATTCAAATTTACAGGTAACTTGTCATTTTCAAACTTTTGCATATACTGCGCTTCCTTTGAAAGTTTAATAAGGGGCAGTTAAAGATTACAGTGTTTTCTCACTCCTTTATTGTCAAGTATTAATATTAGATCTTTCTTGATGAACATTCAGACCTGCAGGAGCCAAATTACTTTTCCAGTGTGAAATTAGAAAAGAGTATAAGTTGCCATCTTTTAAGGTGACATGACCTAATCTGGTTTGGAAGGGGGTGTGTGTTTACTTTGGCAGGAAAACCTCTATTAGAACTCTTCATTTTTAGGTGTAGGAGGAAACCTGAGTGGCCCCTCCAGCTGAGAAGGAAAAGTAAGAAGAAACCTTGCTAGGGGGTGTATGCTAAAGCAGCCTTCCCAACTGAAATTTGAACTGAGGCCCCTGCTGACCTCTGCAGTCTAGTAGGCTAATCACCAGACTATCATACTGCCAATTAATTTTGGATAATTTTTTTTAAAAAATTCAAATTAGTAAGCTTTTCTATATCATTGTTTAAACTTAGTTTATGACGTTTATGTTTGAAGTGAGGATCAAGGTAAAATTCTTACAAAGCAATTGCTAATAATCTGAAAATAGAAGAAAGGCACTCTATTGAATGCCATGATGATTATAGTAACGAACAATTCAACTAATTAAAAAACAAAACAAAACATTCTTACATTTTTTATTACTTAATTTATTGTATTTTATATATAGCAAAGACCAATCATTTACATCTAGCCTATGCTGAAAAACTTAACGGAAAATCAACACAACAAGCCAGTCATAGTTCAGGTGGTTTTGTTTCACTTGTGATTATCCAGGCAGATGTTCAAATTCACGATGAGGTTTAATTTTTAAATGTGGTAGAATTTGCTTTGTTATTAGCAAAGAGTAAGAAATTAAACTTTGACACACAAACTGAATTATTTATGCAGATAATCTTACAATGGACAATGTATCAGTCCTTATGGTGTTATTTTGGATACAGTCAATTCAAACAAAGTGTTTTCTCTTGGTTGTATCATCAATAGAATCTAATTTGAAGATATCGTTTTGACACCACAGTGCTGTTTCAAGATTTTGTGATAAGAGAAATCAAATACTGTTATTAAACCAGTAAAAGTGACAGCATTGGTTTGATTTTATTTCAGTGCAGCAACATCTTTGTCTGTTTAACTTATTTACAGATAACGTTGAAGGAAAGTTACACTTGCCAGCGAAAACATCCCATGTTCATAAAAGCCAGAGCATTGAGCAAACTTTAGACAGATGGAAGCACTGAAAGAATCTAATTTTGAAGATGACTTGCTTTACTTTTTTTAAGTGGACTGACTGACCTAAGCAAATTTATAATCTTAAAACAACTGTCCTTAGTTTAAGGCTATTATTATCCTTAAAAGTAGTAAAGAAATATTATTGCATACCAGCAGCACTTGGGCATGTTTTTTTTCTTTTTCTTTGTTTATTTAATGCCAATAATTCTAAACAGATCTCACCTGAAAATGCTTTAATGAGGTTGATGTGAGTGATACATTAAAAACTATTTGAATGTCTGCTATTAAGTTTCCTTATTTTACATACTTTATTAAAAAGTAGTTTGTTATTATTTAAATACATGTATATCTGAAGAGACAAGATAAAACATTTTTTAAGGATGAGAATTAGTTAACATTTAAAAAAAAAGTTCTTTAATTTTAATTTTATAGAGGTCAGGATTCTGTCTGCTGCCTTGATTTAAGCTGCATGATTTTAGCATTGCCTGTTTCTGTCTGCTGACTAATTATTGTTATCAGGAAAGGAAGCAGCTTATAATGAACTCTCCATAATGGCTTTCCCTGTGGTAATGGAAGCAAGGAATGTGGTGAATTTGTGAAAAAATTAAGCAAACAACTGAAAACCTGCATTATTATTATTAGTTGAAAATCTTGGTACTGACCATTCATTGACTACTTCTGCTCAATAGCCCTGAGACAAATTTACTGATAAGAAGGTGAGAATTGTTTTCAGGTTTTTCAGCAGAGTAAGGTGCAGACTAGATTATATTCATACTTTTCATCAGATTTGTCAACCTAAAAAGTTATTTTTGGGAGAATTCATGAAAAGTGATCACTTGACATTTAAACCCTTGTAAATCAAGATAATATCTTCAAGAGGAAAGGATGGAGAGCCATTGTTGCCAGCCTCCAACTTAGAGATGGCACTGTGAGCGATTAAGAGAGTGAGATATATATGTGTGTGTGTGTGTGTGTGTGCTTTTGTCTTCAGACCAAGAGCTCAGAATTGGTCCTGGTAAGAAGAGAAAGCTTACACTTTTGTTTCATCATATGCCAGTGCCTAGAAAAGTGTCTGTTAGGACTATTTTTGTTGACTTAACAATTTTTATAAACTTTGTACTCTCGTATTATTTTCCATTGTAGCAACATGCAAATTACTACAGCATTTTTGTTGATTATGCACTAACAAAAAAAGTTCTTTGCTCTTAGAAATAATGATGCCCTTATCGGTAAATGATAAATTGTCTCTGGAGAGATAAGAGCCATTACGACTTAGAGAGAATAAAAATATGCTAACACATTGTGAATACAAATTTTGGTTTAGAATCACTATTGAAAAGTAGTGTTTACAGTAATGGATACCTGCCCACTGCTATATACATTGTACTATCTGATAAAACAGTATGCAAACCATACATGTGAACATTAGTGAACTTGGACTCTGTCATCAGCAACAACATTGAATCTGGACTTATCTGAGTCAATGGCATTAATCCAAAATCTGCAACATTATGTATATACCTAAGCAAATTGCTGACTTGCATAATATTACTATTCAGTTAAGATTGTTTCAGTTGTAGAACCTCTATACTTGTGTTTTTTGATCATAATAATTGCATACACTTCTGACCATCATTGACACATTCTTACTATTAAGTAGTGTTTATGAAGATGGGGTTTTCATAGCACATGCTAGATGGGGTTAGCTATACCTAGACATATCTGGTAGTGCATGTAGCTGCATGACAACATGCATGGTGACTTATGATAGGTTTGCAGACCTAGCTGAGCTATAACCTGGCTTTCACAGGAAGTCTTCATCCAACATGTCCTAAAACCTTGTCATAGAGCTTTGAAATGAAACAACATCCAGGATGTTGGCAGTCACTGACACTTTCACATGTAAAAAAAAACCTCCAACAGTTCTCAGCAGTAAATGCTTTTGTCGCAGGAATCATGAACGAACAAAATTTAAATGTGGTACATTCTTGCACACCTGACAATGTCAAGTCTCATGCACTGTCAGTACACTTACCAACAGCAGTGTATTATTTCTTAGAAAGGGCACTGCATTTCGAAGCATTCAAGTTTTTGTATAGAGAGAAAAGAAGTCATTTCTTGATCCAGTTTCCAAAAACATTTCCCACATTGGATGCAATGGCATGTTTAAATCCGGATGTCACCAACTTAGGCCTATCTCTGGTTTGAGGTTATGCACCTAAAACTCCATTCATTACTGCTTTGGCTGCTTTCCCACTAAAAACACCTTCAAGGAATTTCGTGACTTTTTGAAAAGTTAAAAAAATATTTGTTTAAACATGTATTTAATAAATTTTGGTCATATGAAGTCATTTCTGTAAAATTGGATGACCCCTTATGCTTGTGTAAATTTTCTTGCCTTCCCTACATTTTTGGCTGACAGAAATGAAAACAATGATATTTGAGGGTATTATTTCTGCAACAGGGCATCTGTCAGTTATAGAATTTTTGGTGGTCTATCAGATCATGGATGCTAAATCTGAGCCAGAAAATCTTGACACACAATGCCATACTCACATTTCAGGTATTAATAACTTGACCAGAGGAGAGAACCCATGTTCCCAGAATCTTTCCTAGAGGAAACCAACACAGAATGGTCTCCTAGTTCCTGTAGCCTTTGCTGTAGTTTGTAATTAACTATATTTTTTCAGGTTGATAGTCAAATTAACAACTTGTTTTTATAGCACTTATGGCTGTATCTTGTTTACTGCTGTCTGTTGCTCATCTTGAGTTTTATTTGCTTGGTTGATACTAGTGAAAACCAACCTGGATCCTACACTTGATCTTGACCCTGACTGCTAAAAAGGTGATGATGTAATGTACATTTTGTACATAGTTGAGCAATACTATTTATCTTTTCCCTTCCAACAAAAAAATGTTATTCAGCTAAAAAGATAAGCAAAACTTGCAATAGTAAAAATAAATCTCTATTTATAATAAAATTACACATTCAAATTCTAACGATAAACTTCAACATTTAATATTTTCCAAACAATATTCCTGTGTGTTTATTACATTATTTCCTTCTTCTCTCTCTCTCTCTCTCTCTCTCTCTCTCTCTCTCTTGGGTGTGGGAGAGTCCTGGCCCATATTCTTTTCTAATTTTGCATTGACAAGTAGGCTTTCCTTGTCTGAAATAATCTGTCTTCATGCACACAAAGTCCTTGCTGCATCTAAATTTTTAGTATCCTCACCCAGAAGAAATACTTTCTCATTTAAAACTAACTCTTAAATTTGATCAAATCATGGTTTAGTGCACCTAGCAGCAGGTGAACTTTCAGGATGAAGCCAGGTCCCACCTGTTAAAGGTGTTTACTCTGTGGGGACTAATAAAGAAAATGAATGTTTTTTTTTTTGTTTTTCCAATTTCTATGGAAAGAAAAAAGAGCAAAAGAATCATTTGCAATCTGTAGAATAGAAAGATGACAAATATTAACTTTAAATTCTATTTATCATACACACACATTCCACTAATGTTCTTTATTCTGCTTTTACCTAGTTACCTTATTTTCTTACCTGTAAAAACATTTGTTTGTAATATGTTAGAAATGTTTGTAAAATTTAGAATCAAAAGAGGATAAACAGGTTTCAGAAGAAACAATACCTGCTGCAACATTTAACAAATGCATGCTTGAAAAAACTTGAAATTTTAAAATGTCAACCCTAAACTAAACTATAACTAAAAGAAATTAAGGACATTACGTTACAACATTCTTGATTTTTGTTGAGAACCATTAGTGGATTATTTATTTATTTATTTATTTACTGCTGCTTTGTAAAATTTGTAGGATTTTCAGATAAGTCACTGTCAGACTTCTGAAATGGAATTTTGTTACTTTTTCTTTTTTCCAAAGTTCTATTTGCACTGGCTTCAGACATGCAGAATTTAATGCACATTTCAGTCCTCACATGTTGGTGCATGTAAACTGTAACAAAATATTCATTTTTAACAGATTTCATTTTGTTTATTAAAATCTTTTTGGAAGCTGGTGACCCAAATGCTGAAGTCCAGCAGCAGCTTGGTTTGGCGTGACCCCCTGTGTGTTTTCCATTGTTTTTGTTTGCTCTTCTTCATCATTCAGTTGTGGGGTTTTCCCATATCTAAAAATGAAGAGTTCTAGTAGTGCTTTCTCTGCCAAAGGTGAAAGTGTTGGCCCCTGGGGTACAGGACACACTTTCTAGCAGGTGACCATGGCATGATGCTTCCCTCACCACGGCTGTCTTACTGTATAGACAGACACAGACGTATGGAAAAAAGAAAAAGAATAAAACTACAAACAACAATTCTAATCTATATCAATATGCGATAGTAATGTATTAAAACAGGCCATTGTTATTCTAATGCTTTTTACATCTTTTTTGGCGAGCCCTATCAAGGTCTAAGGACATCTTACAGCAGGGAGCTAGAAGGGTGGTAATCTAGTTACCTGGGTACAGCTGAAGGATCTTGAGCAGTGATCAAAGTACAAGCCAGTTAAGAGTTACCTGCAGAACTTCTACCACGTGTATTTGGAAAAAAACCCTGACTAGAACTCTTCATTTTTTTAGATGTGAGAAGAAATCAGAATGTCTGGAGGAAACTAGTGTGGCCACCTGGTGAAGAAGAACTAGGATGTTAGGGAGGTACTATGCCAAATTGAGCCGGTCTCTGTTGAGATTTAAATGTGAACCTCAACCATAACAATCCAGCAGATGCCTTTTTTAAATATGTAGGATTGATATTTTATTAAATCACGATAACCTAATGGTTAACAGTAATTTTTTTGGCTTTGTCAATGCTAGACCAAGAATGATTGAATGCTGTTATTTATGATGTTTTTGCTATCGACTGACAAAACAAAACAAAAAAAAAAGCCTCATAGTCAACATCATTAGCCAGTCTAAATTTGCCCAGACACAGTCTTAGGCTTAATACTTATTTTTCTTTTGTGCTCATCATTGTTTGAGACAGTAATTATTATTTGTCTTTTAGATCTTTCTAAGATAAGCAAAAAAAAGATTTATTTAAGATAAATTCCATGATAAATGCCACTTTTTATATGGTATGCATATGTGTATGTATCTGTTCCTATATCAGAAATCAGATGTGTTTCAGTATGATGATGCTTGGAAGCAAAATTTTTTATTTTATTACAGGTAATGGAACCCAACAGTTTATCAGCATCCCTGTATCTCTAGCAACTGGGGGAAACCAACAGATTCAACTGCTAACAACATCTAATGGGCAAATTATTGCTACGAATCTCACCAGTCTACAGGGCTTAACTCAGCCATTAAATATGACTGCTGCAAGTTCAGGTGAGAACCTACATATATCTGAAAAGCCCATTATTTTTATTGCAGCTGCGCTATTTGCTTGTTTACTCTTCTGTTGGTTACCAAAGTATGACCCATTCATTGTTAGCTATAACTGTTCAAAGTTTGTATTAAAACAGTTCTCTGGGAACCAGAACATCAAAGAAAATTTTTTCTATAAGTAGCCTAGAATGTATGCATTGTTTTGATAATTTAAACTTTTACTTTTCTCTCTCTCTTTTTTTTTTGAATAATTAATTTTTTTTGCATTATATATATTTCAGTGACAAGACATCTGTTTTTAAAATCCATGTACTGTGTGTTTTGGTTTTCAAGGGTAAATTAAGCATTGTTTTGAGTAAATGGTGAAAAAAGAGGATGGAGAAATTTTCCAGGTTTGATTGATTGTGGATACAGTTAATAAACAATGCATTGTTATAACCAGTATTAAAGTATTGCTGCTGCCGTCCAGTTTCAGTTTGCTCCGGCCTTAGAAGAATTACTTCTTGGCAAACATCTGTCCCGACTCGAGGTCTTAAGGACGTTTCGCAGCAGTGAACAAGGGGAGGGTGTAGGGTGTTAGCCTTGGTGACCAAACAAGTTACCTGGGTGCAGTTTGGATTATTGAGCAGTGGTCAAGGTGCAAACTGATCAAGAGTTGCTTGCTGAACCTCCCAGAATACACCTTTCCCACAGAAACCCATGTGGCTAGCTGTTGAAAAGCAAGAAGAAACGGTGCTACAGTGGTACACCAGATTGAGTCAGTCCTGACTGGGATTCAAGCTCAGACCCCCAACCTAGCAGTTAGTTATTCAGTCTTGAATATGTTTTGTTAAGTGTTAAATTTTATTTGTATTGTACAACATAAAAGTAATAAAAACAGCAAAAACTTGACATTGTTTTGCTTGACCTTCATCATATCAAATTCATCATTTAAAAAATAACTTTGTTTTTTTTTTTCCAGGTCTTTTAGATCAGATAAAGAGTATTTCAGGTAAGGCTTGTTTTCTCTGATCTTTGTTTTCATGTAAAACTTTTGAATGCAGATGTATAATTTTTAGATACTACGGCACTGTTTGAAAATACATCCCTGGTCTGTAGGTCAACACCTTGTTTTGTTTTTCCAATTTTTTTAAAATCTCAAAGAGGAGAAGAAAAAAAAACCCACAAGGTATCAGTTTTATTATATGAGTTCTAAAATTAAAAAAAAGTTTTTTAAAGTTGGCTTTTTCTTAAACTAAAGCCAAAAATTATCAATAATGATTGCTGTATTAATGCTAAGCAGAAAAGAAATTCTCATGATGTGATTGTTGCCTTGTTGTCCAACCTGATTGAGCCAATGTTGGAATGGTTTGGCAATAAATGATAGCAGCAAGAGAAACTATTCTATGACAAATTTTTATTGTTAATTCAGATTGAAATATTTGATGTTTTTGTGCCATATCTCTTTAATTTACTACACCTGTAGGAACAGGTGCTGGATCTTCCCTTGCCCAAATTATTTCCTTTTGTTTTTTTATAAAATGGTCTGCCCAGTTGAAAATACAAATTTGAAACTATGTTATTGGTCTAAATTTATCTCTATCAATCAGTCAGCGCTCAGAATTAAGGGGCTCGGACTTTTCCCAAATTCAAGTTCCCTGGTGGTGCTCAACTTTGTATAATCTTGGGTAACATCTCATGGACAATTAGGAAACTCTAACTGAAGTCTAGGATGAAATCCTTGATTGCATGAAGAATGCAGAGATGTGAAGGAGGTAACGGGGCCATATTTCTCTATTTGAAGAAATTTGATTTTCTATTTGGTGCCGTGCTATCAACAGTGGTGATGGAGCATAGGTAACCATTTCAAAGGTGAGTGCCTCCCTCCTTGTGGGGTGCAGATTAGCCTCTCTCACTTCCAAACCCACTTTTACAGGCTTGTTTACTCATTAAAACTGAAACAATGATTTATATTTTCTTATTTCATTGATGTTGTTGTTACAGACTCTTATTAATCAAAATAATAATTAGTTTATTATTATTATTATATTATTATTATTATTATTATTATTATTATTATTATTATTATTATTATTATGTTGTTGTTGTTGTTGTTGTTGTTGTTGTAATTTCAGTTTAGTATGTGGCAAAAAAAGGAAAATAAATTGGCTTTAGACAAAGCTGTTTTTACTGTAAATTTTTATGTGGCCACTGTGACTGACTACATTGCAGTTGTTGGCATGTGCTAATGTTTTACAAGGGAGATGATCCTAGTGCAGGGGAAAGCACAGTACCATAGCATTGTGCACCAGATGTGACTTGGCACTTGTGACTTTGGCAGGGAAATTCTTATTATTGGGAGGACACCAGATAGACCAGAGGAAACTCATGTTGTTGAATGGGAAAGACAATTGAAAAGAAACCTGCTAGTGAGGTTTGCCAAATTGAGCCATCTTTATGGGTAGTGAACTTGGACTCTCAACCTTAGCAGTACAGCAGGCTAATCACTGGACCACTGCACTACCTACAGTATTTTGTTAAAAAACTATACTTTTGTAATTTTATGTAAGCAAAAAAAATCTTTACAAGATCTGACTTCAACAGATTTTCAAAAAAGGTTTTGAAAATCATAAAACTCACTCATTTCCTCCTGGTAATTATGATCATCTTGAATTTAACATTTGTAGACACTTATCTTCATAACTATAGAAAGACTAGAAATCATTAATGTGTGTTGATTCATTTAAAGCTGTTATATGTTATGAAAGTTATTGGAAACCTGATAATATCTTCCAGAGTATTATTGGGAAAGTTGGCAGGTGATAAAGATTGGGAAGAAAGCTGTCATTAGTAATATTAGAACCATGGTGATGGAAAAAGTTTAACACCCTTAAAGTATTATTACTTCTTTTATTTGTATTTTTTAAAGGGGTGTTTAATGCCACCGGTTGACAAATGATATCTAATAATGTTGACATTATTTATATCACACATAAATAAAACTGCTTTCACATGTTCTGTGGTAACCGTGATTGTTTCTAGTGTAACTGTACACGGTGGACCATGACAGACGTTACTAGCTTTAATGATAGCATATCCTTCTTTCCTGGATTCAGACTTTCAGTCTTTTTGATTAGTTTGTTTTGTTGTCATTGAAGGATGTGGAGGATACAGCTACTATGGCCTTCCATCGATTTTAGTTTGGGATGATGTCTTCAAGGTTTTCTTCTGAAGTCTGCAGCAGCAGCAGCAGACGGTTGTTTCAGTGGCTGGTGCAATAACTGCTCTGACTCTTTATAAGTGGCTAAGCCGGACTTCACTTTCTGTTCGCCAAACAGCTTGCATTTTACATTTCTGGGATGCTTCCGGAACTTGAAATATTTCCTGCCCTTTCCAGATATTTCTCAGATAAGAGACCATTGTTCTGATCTTTTCATTTTAATGACTATTATGACTGACGTTTTTTGGTGGAACAAGTCAAAAGGATTGTTACTGCTACTTAAATAGTTTCTGCTCATGGTTCTTTATTACAAGTGCTGCAAGATCAAATATTTTTCAGGTTTTTTTTTGGTCTAGCTGATTTGCATCTTGAACTTTGGTTGGCTGCTGTTTGCCACAACTGTAGGTTGTATTCTTACCAGTTTTCTCTTAGGTGCCAATGATAAGCAGGCTCAAAGTGATTGCCTGGTGCATTAGCGAAATCTTCATGCATAAAGTTTAATATAGTGACTTTATTTTCTAAAAATGGTGGCTCTGTTGCTTCTAGTGTTTTTTTTGTAGGTTAGACTTATTCAGCCCTGAAGACTAAAAGTTTGTCTAACATTAAAGTAAATGAACAACATCCATAATTAGTTGGTTAAGTGGAAAATGAAGTTTAGGATTAAAAATGTGAAGCTCTGCAATCAGCTATGAAATAGGACATTCATGAGATAAACAGTAAACTGATGAAGGTCAAATTTCAGAAAAAGACTTAGGAGTTGTCATAAATGATGCATTTTTCCTGCTAAAAAAAAACATTAAAATTCTAGGAATACTTAAAGCATAAAAGAAAACTGAACAAAGTTTAATTCCATTAAACATGCCCTTGGTTTTTCCATTTCTAGCGTTTACTGGAAAAGTGTGGGGACCATACTTAAGAAAAGATATTGAATTATTGGTTCTTTAGGATGTTTTCCATTTCGGGTATAAGACATTTGGGGTTCGATCAACAGCAAAGGTTTTAAAATTAAGTGATGTTTTAATTATGTGAATAGTCACAAATTCTTTTAGTTATTTGCTATTAGCAATACTGGGAATCAACTATAAATTAGCTAAAATTTTAGCATGGCTTCATATTAGAAAAGAGAAGATGGTGCTTAATATTGATGAGGTGAATTGGTTTAAAAATCAGGTTCATCAAAGTCTTTGTAAATTTAAACCTTCCTTTAAAAATTAAACTAAATTAATGTTTTTTAAATATTTATCATTAACATATGGATCACATGAAAGTCTGTAATATCTTTGTTTTATTGCTTGGGTGTCGGGGAAAAAAATTTTTTAAATTAGTTCTGACAACTGTTATTGATGACAAGTGTTTTTAATGTGCAGCAGCTGTTTCTTAGGTATTTCATAAAAATGATTCAGCTGCTGGCTTAATGTGTTTTGTGAGATGAACTGTGAAATGAAAATCGAAAGAAAAGTTGTAATTATTGGTTTAAAACCTGGCTTCAGTTTTGCTGGTTAGGAATTAATGACGTTGTAGAAATGTCTTGTGGGTCCACGGAATCAGTCGTAGGGGTATCAGCAATGCTTTTCTCTCAGAGATTTTCCGGCTTGATGTATATATTTTTTTTGAAGTATGAAAAGTATTCAATAGAATGGTGTATCTAGAGCAGAGTTACAAGCTGTAATACGAGACCGCATTTCCAATGTGTTTAAAAACAAATATTTTACCACAAAAGGATTCCAGAGACTGTTGGATTATGTAAATTCATGTCACTTTCAAGCCTGGAGACACTAAATCGTTAGGTTAAATTAAATAACTCTGTCTGGATGTGCTTCCATTTATGTATGGTGGGCAGAATCCTCGGAGACCTCGTAGCAAATGTTTGCTGATAGTTTTGTTTTAAAGAGAAAAGAATGTTGACGATGAAGACAAATTTCAAAATTAGGAAAATCTTGGAATATGCATGTAGTAAAGGTGCTGCACAGTCTACATTATACACACTATTAACCCTGGCCACACTAGTTTACACATCCCACCAGAGCAAGTAATTTGTACTTTGAAGAAGAAACAAATAAAATGAAACAAGCTGTGGAGAGCAAAAGGAAAACGTTTAAAATGCACAGAATGATCAGCATTTAATTCCTTTTTATGACAGGTACCTTAAATATTTAAAAAGTAATGTAATTGTCTGTTTTGTATAAGGGATCTGCAGATGATTTTTGTGATGCTTTCCTTATGAAATGAGTGATTTTCAAAAACAATTTTTCGACAGCTGCACATCCAGATGGGTCCACTGTTTTTAGTTTATACAAAAAAACTGAAGAAAAAAAAAATTAAAATTTTGATTTATCCTTTATTATGTTTTAAACTTTTATTCTTAATTCTTTTTTAAAAATTAAATTAAAAAGAAGCTTATTATTATGTTTTTCGTATTGAAAAATGCTGCAATTTCTCTGCCAAAGTCAGTTAGAATTTTTATCTTTGTAAATGTGTTATTTTCCTTGACTTCATCAGAAATTAAGGATTAATGCTCTTGCTATGTTTCATGTGTAGTAGATATGTTTTATACCTTGATGTGTCACACCAAGAAGTGATGCATGAATTCTGGGTAACATATAACTTACTGAAAATTATTTGGAATGTAAATGATACAAAGATAAATTAGGTTATAAGATCAAATTCATTATATTTACTTCCAAAAACTTTAGTCGAAATGTAGAATGAGGTCATTAACATTTTTTAAAAAAATTACAATGAGAAAAATAGTAAAGACTTGCATTGTTTTATTCTTTTGAGATAGTCAGTCATTGCTTTTTTTGTTTCATTGATTGGTTTTCTTCCTTATATTCATATATGGTTTACATAGAACTAGGTTATTAGTCATTAGTGTGTTCTCTTGGTGCTCTATAGTTTGGCATGGTACTATGACTGATGCAATGATCAGGAATCAAGTCTTTCTCTTCTTCCTTTTGCTCGACTCAGCTGTTTGTTCTTGAGTTGACTTCATAATCTCATCGTCAGATATTTGCTTGTGGCCCAATTCACAGTAACTGCTCTATGGCCATTCTTTAATTTTTTTACTCAGCACTAACTTTTTCACAGTCTTCCGACTATTGCAAAATTCTTGCTAAGGTAGCTGCTGAAATTTCATTCTCATCAAATTCTTCTAAGTCTTCACTGTTCAATATAATTTAGCTCCATTATCTTGTAAATGTAAGAGGCTTCTATAGGTTCCATATTTTAGTCACTTTGTAAATTGTATCCAAAACTGTTAGCCTGGTCTAAAATGATTTTAGGTAAAATTTTTTTCCATACACTTGTTTTTGTGATGATTCCACCTGATGGTGCCAGTTTGTGCATGCTGTTATGTCCTGATTCATGGGCTAAATCAGAGACATCACATTTGGAGGTAAATATTTTATGAAAATGCTGCCATCTTTAGATTTTAAAACACTTGTTTGAGTGAGAAGGCGCATTTTCTAATAGCAGAACAGTTTTTCTGGAAAGTCTTTGGATCTTGAGTGTCTCAGACTTCAAGAACAAACTTTTCGTCAAACAATTCGTTGAAAATATCTATGGTTCATCCATGCTCCTTTATTGTTAAAACAATTTATTGGTATACTTGCTGTTTTGAGGATGACAAGCCACAAAGGTAAATCTGATAACAAGATGTTTAATGCTAGTGTTGAATGCTTTATAAATTATGCTATAATTCATATACAGTGTATGCATGTATAGGCTTTTTTATATAAGAAATTATTTTAACATAGAGAATATGTTTACAGCAGAGTGGCTTATTCTGAGTTAACCAGGGTGCTGAAAACAGAAGTCACAATTGAAATATTTAAATAAAAATGTCTTACACTGATCATAGGAAAAAAATCAGTCTGTGAATTTGGAATACTAAATACTAAAAATATTTTAATTTTAATTTATATATTCACAAACAAAGCTGTATTGTAGATGAATTAATATTTTTACTCTGAGTTGTTAGATATGTGTGATTGCTTTCCTATCATAATATTATCATATCTTGTTTTGAATTTAGACACTGAGATTTGCAATATTGAATGCAGGTGTGACTTTACTTCAGACTTGTTGATCTTCATTTCAGAAAAGTTTCATTTACATATACATATGTGCTGCCAAAGAGAAGAGTGATTTTCATAGCATTCAACACCAGAAAACCTTTTAGATAAAGAAGCATAGAGGCCCCAAAACACAGCTTCTTTAAATATTTCTCTTAAGGTCAAAGTTTTCTTGTATCTCAATTAATTGAAACTGTGCATTACTGTGAACATTGTCCAAATGGCTGGTGGAAAACATCTGAATTTCTACAGAAATCTTAAAAGCATTTTCTGAACCTTTTCTGCAAATTTACAATCCTCTCTCAATATTTTCTTTTTGAAAAATAAATCTTCCATCATGCTCTTCATCTAATGTCTGACATGCCGGAAAACCCAGTCGATTACATTCTTGGATATGTTTTTTAAGTAGCAACAATTTTTTCTCAAATGCTTTGACACTGTCATACATTTAAGATATTAATGCTTTTTCACCCTGGAGTTTTAGCATTAAACTTATTTAGCAGTCTTCTAATGTCCACCAACAAAGCAAGACCTCACAACCAAGATAAATTTGGTGACCTTTGACCACCATGAAGGAGTCTGTTTCCTGCTGAAGTTTAAAGTGGCATCTCTACTCAACAACCATATAACTTACATTTAAGCTGGCAGAGACTTTAACTGCCAATTGTTTAGTCCTAATTTACAGCTTTAATTACTAATGCTCATAATGTTTTCAATGTAAGACTCCCAAGGTTTTTTGATGTACAATACAGTGGTAATGAATCAGTTATTTACTGCAATCTGTTTTGTACACTTTCTCTTTATATGCAAAAAGAGTCCATTTTTTTTTTTTTTTTGTATACACAGCTGGTGCACTGTCAGTATCTGCTTCCACAAGCCTTCATTTTTGTTGAATACTTCTGATAGTGCTGTTAATAAATTGTGGCCCTGGGGTGGTCTTTCAATGAAATAACAGATAGCAGGTTTTCTGTTGATCCACCTCACAAATAATAATAAAAAACAGTATTGGTACTCCCATCAAGGCAGTGAGTATATTTCTCAAACTTTTCCTTTTTCTGGTTGCAGCTGTGCTTTTAAGTCAGATGCAATGTCATCTGTTTGCCTGGCATTGGTGTTATGGGCTAAACTTATTGTTTGAAAAATATTTTTCTTCTCTAGACATAAAATATTCATAATACCATCCAAACATTGCTTAACAGACTCACCTTCTATTAAAATATATAGCCTGTTATTGCACTCAGATGAGATATTGCCAAACTTACACGAACTGCTGCTTCAGAATAACTGAGGAATTTCACAAAAAAATGTTTGCTGAAGTTAAATTGTCTTTTAATTTTCTAATTCTGCTTTTCTTCACTCTTGTAAATATGCTGTATTGCATGTTTTATATCATGGTATCTTCTGTTGTTTTATTCTTTCAGTACGACAACTACATCTTTGCAGATTAAACAAAGATCTTTATCGTTACTAGATATGAAGAAATGGTTGTCCATTGTTCTACATTTACTCAATACTCTTTGTCAACATTGCACCTTTTTGTGTTCATGATGACAGCCTTAGTTCAAATCCAAAAACTCAAACTTTCAACCAACTTATTACATTTCAAAGAAATATTTGAGATAAGCAAAAGGTCACATGACATGCAAGCTCATGCATTTTGAAACAATAATGAAACATGCACTCGAGCGACATTCCAAAGTCGTGGAAAGCAGTCAACACATGAAAACTATACAATACTGCTGTACAGGAGAAACACTTCATTTTCAAGTCTTGTACAGCGCTATCTTGACTCATAGCTGCAAAAACATTGATGATAAAATTTAACAATGGTGTTGGCAGCTGGTAACACTAATTTTGTCTTGCGATGTGCTCAGAATTATTTATAGGGGGGTTACCTTGAAATAAATTTTTTGTTTTAAATGAACTGACATCAAAGGCTCGACTAGAAAAAGTGTTCAAGTGGGCCAGGTATTTATCGTAGGCAGGCCATACTTTGAACTACCCTGGTTTGAACAAATGTTGTTTCTTAGCTTTAGTGATCATACAGAGTCCGGGTTTGTGTGAACCAGTTACATTTTCCCAGCACATAACTGTCATCCTCTCTCTACTGGAGTCTGATGTTCATTTTAAAGTGCTCAAGTCCTCGTTGGTAACATTCCCAGTACATCCACATTGTATGTCTGCTCTGGTGGCAGGTTTCCATAATTTTCTGGGAATCTTCACAAAAATCAGCAGCAGCTGAATGGTCCTACCCAGAATGCTTACCTTTGCTTAAGTTGTATAAGCCGCCCAGATGTTTCATTGAAATCTCCTCTCAATCTTAACACCAGAGTTCTTCTGGCTCTTTGTTGGTTGAATCACTCCATCATCATTAAAAAAATTCTAAGCTGCTCTCATGCAAAATTGTTTGTTTTTTTTTTAAATCATGAGCTGCTTTGTTTGTTCACGAATTCCATACATTGCAGAAAGATGTTCAGTCGTTAATATACCACACTTACGCCTATTTACCGACATCAAGAAAAAATACAATGCAGCATATTTATAATTAAACAGAAAATAAAATTTTTGAAATCACAACACTTTCCACTTGCAGCAGCAACAGAATGATTAAAATGGCACTGACCGACTGAACATGTCACTGGTGATGGCAGTCTAGAATCAGTGCACATGCACAGGTGCGAATGAGAGTGTCACCGACAGAGTGTACTGTGGTACCAGTATGATGATTACTTGGAAACAGATGTTTATACAGATTATAAGCTTAACTGTAATGGCTCTGTAAGTTTTTTTGTTTTTTCTCACATGATATGCTTAATCTGCAACCCAGATAATCCGCCCACACACATAATTGAGAATAGATTATAGTTTATTTTGTTGTTTATTGTATTAACCAGATTAAATGCCTCTGGGAAATGGAGTAGACAAAAACATTATCAAGCAACTAAACATGTATAATCTGATAATATAGCTATCCTCCTCCCCCCCCCCCACAATAGCCTGGTTACTTTAGTTCATGAGTGATCTGGTGGTGGTCAGACTGCTGTGGTTGGGGGAGCTCAGTCCAAGATTGGCTGGATTGGGCATATATCCATGGCATGGTTTTTCCTCACTCCTCTTCACCAGCCGGTGGCCATGTGGGTTCTCCCCGCATAATGAGAAATGAAATGTTCTAGTAAAGACTTTTGTGCTGGCCATGGTTTTCATTGTGGTGCTTTCGATTTTTACCCAACTGGTTGGGGAACATGACAACCAATTAGCTAGCTTTTATAAATTCACTGTACAACTACCCAATTATACCTTTGTAATTTTTTTCTACCTCAGCTCTGTCTGTTGTGATGCGTGAATTAAATGGTATACCTGTCACATGCTCTCACAATCTGACACATTCATCCAGTCATAGGGTGGGGTGATTGAGATGAGTTATGTTTAGACATGCAGTAGTAATAGGAGTGGCATCATCACTGATGCTTTTTATTTTATTCTTGTGCTAATAAATACTCAAAACCTGTACCTTGTGCATTTATGTAGGTGTGTGTGCGTGTGTGTGTGGATATGTATTTAAAATTCCAAAATAAAAGTAAAATCCAAAAAGAAGGGAAGAGAACGATTTTAAGAGTTGATTTTGTTTTTAAAAAAAGTCATTTACAATGTTAACAAAATAAGGGGAAACGTTGCAAATCTGTACTTTAGTATTTCAGTTCTATGCTCTCCTGTAACAATAATGTCTTGGAAGTTGGTTTGAAAAGTTGATGATAGTGTTAATTAAAAGCATGTGTGTTTTAAATTTGAACTCAATGAGTGGAGTTATTAATTATTTTAAAAATAGTCATTTGCAACATGAATTGTATTCATCAAGTTGATTTGTTTTGTTGTATATAACTTTCAGCATAAAGAGAAAAATGGACTAAAACAACTATAGAAGTTTTAAAAGTCTGTGAATAATCTGTTCTAAAATACAAATATTTTGACTGCTTTAAATCTATTTATGGAATACCTTAATGTTTATGCAAATAATCTGTATCATAAATAATTTTTTTAAAGAATTGGACATCACCATTTTGAAATTTCTGACACGTACATTCTTTAAGTTGCCTTGTTATCTATGTGAAATACAGAAAGATGCCTATTAGTAGAGAAAAGTAACATGAGATAAAATAATACATCATGTCTAGTGTTAACAAAGCTTGCATAAATATCTGGTATTCAAGTGAGCATGTGCACTGGTGTATGGCACATTGGGTTAAAATCTTCCAGAAAACATGATTTCAGAACTCAGAAAATAAAAAAAAAGAAAAATAAGAAACAGATAATAATTTAAGTTTTAACCACTGTCCAAAGAATGACATATATTGCAAATCAAAACTTAACTGGCCTTTTATTTACAGATAATAAGAGATGTTTGGACACCAAAAGAGTTCTTTGGAGAACTTTTCATAATGTGACTGGTGACTAAAAGAGTTTGTAAAGAAACCTTTTGTTCTAATCATAAAGCATTACATATTGTTTATATATGTCACACCAGCAAGAATTGAAACTCTTGTTGTTGATGAAAGAAATACCCAAGTTTATGATTTTTGTATTAAGAATAAAATGTAGTAAAATATTTACTCTTTTATCTCAATCTATAGCTATCACCATCTTGCTACTTAAACGACTGCATGATGTAAATATGCCATTTTTGTTATTGCAAAGAATCCATATTTGAATCTTCACCACATGTCACTTAAAGAATAACAACAATTTTTTGAATAATAATTCTTAGGTCTTAACAAAGATCAGACAAGTTCTGTTCTGCTTAGGAAAAAGATTAAATCAGTTAAGAGGCCTACAGTTTGTAACTCTAGGGAAATAAGAGGTGACTTTGTTCAAATATTAGTGTATTCAGAAGTGTGTCTAAAACACTTTCTGAAAATGTTTATGTTTACTGAAGATTCATGGCTTAAGAGAATATTGCAAGGTCATGCGTATGTTTAATACTACAAATTATGCACCAGGTTTCAAATATTTGTTTGGAGAAATGAAAACAGATTTAAATTCTTTTGCTAGAGTTCTTGACAAATATAAGGTGTGCTCAAATGAATCCTGGCTTCTTATGATTATGGCAATTCTATTTTCAACTGGTTTTCATTTGAGTGCCTTTAATTGTTCTGTTATTGCATCATCTTTGTGGGGCAGTTGTGGTTGCATTACACATTTTGTGCTTGAGAGTTTTAATTGTGGCATTTTCTCATTTGCACTATGCTGCTGGTAAGAGGGGAGAGGGTAATGAGAAATTACTGGAGCTGTAACAATATCTATCACCAGTTTTCTCTATAGTGTGTAGCTGTCATACCGAGTTCAGGAAACTATTGTAAATGCATTATTTATTCATTTTTGCAAACAGAATCACCACAAGTCAGCTGCTGTCAGCACAATTATTGATCTGGTTAATGCTTCTGCAATTGACACTTTTTGTCAGCAAGTAACCATGGTATTTCTTAACAAAATCAAGATATGCAAAAAGCTAAATGGAACTACAGTACACCCAAAAATTTGAATAATACTGACAGTTAAACCTAAATATAGATCCTTAAATTGTGGAAGTTGAACAGATTTGTAAGAACTGCCCATGTAAGATTAGAAAAAAAAAAAGAATTTAGAGTTAATATGTAAACTGAGATTCTTTTGTTACATAAATCTTCTTTATTTGTATTTATTACATAAGTGACAACTAGATATTATGTATGTATGTGTTGTATACGATATATTTTTTACAGACTCGATATTTAAATAGATTTTTATAATTAAATGGATTTGTCAGATTGTCTTAAACGTTATTAAAGAAATATTGCTGAATTTGTTATTATTTTAGCATATTCATAAAGCTGGAGTCCTTCATGTAATTCACATGGTGGAAGTGGATTATCAGTACGGTATGTTTTGTTTGTCAGCATTTTAGGGATCAGATATGTCTGTTTGACTCGTGGTTCATCTTCTGTCTTTTAAATTCTTGTTCATTTCAACCTGTCAAGGGCATCACTTAATACTTTTGACAATCACTCTTTTCTGCATTTTTTTTCATGTTACGTATGTACAGTGGTGGACAAAAGTTAAGAACGATAGCAGAACAAGCATGAATATATAGTAAATATGTAGAAATCATCATTTCAGCATGGGGATTACACTGATGGAAAAGAAATCTCTTGTCTTTTCCAATGACTTGCACATCAACCTGATTGATACTAAATATTTTACATACACATGTTTTTCTTGCATTATGATGGAATTTCATGGTGAAAAATGTTTAAGAACAAATCAAACATATTTGAAATTTTGAAGTTTTAGAGATTACATGAGATAAACAGATCAAAGAAGTATTATTGTTTGGTTGCTTAGCTATAAACATCAATTACAGCCTGACATTGCTTTTGGATAGTGTCCGCAAGACAAATACACCAGTCCACACAAATATCATCTCAAATGAACTGAATAATTTGGAACAATTGAACTAAATTTCTCATCTTTTTCATCTTAACAGCTTTATCTCTATATCATTCAAAAGATTTTCTATTGGATTCAAATCAGGGCTTTGAGCTGGCCACTTTAGAAGTGGAATGTTCTGATTTGTGATATGCTTGATGACGGTGGCTAAATGTTTTGGATCATTATCATTTTGGAAAAATCCAGTTGAGAAGGAAGCAGTCTTCCTAACCCTCCATAATGGAACTACCCTTACCTTTTATCATCAGTTTGGTTTTGGATGGAATGTTTTACCAAATCTTTGCTGCACATAAATCCAACCATCTGATCCAAACCTCTGTAACTTTGATTCGTTGGACCAGAGCACCCCAGTCTATATTTTCTGAGTCCATTGAAGATGGTTCTTGGTGAACTGAAGTTGGATCCTTTGATTCTTCAAGGAAACAAATGATTTCTTTAATATGTCAGCAGCATTTCAGACAGATGCCTAACTTTTCTGATCAGTCTGAGCATCACTTTTTATGGGTTTGCCATTTCTATGGCATTTGATGTAGCACACACATTTGACTTACTCAGCTATCTCCAAATATAAGAGTTTGTTCTTACACAATCTGAGCATGGCTGAAAAAAAACTTATACGTTAATTTACTACATTATATTGGTTGTATGAAAAAACAAAAACAAAACATAAGCAGTTGATGTTATGTTTAGAACTTTTAGCACCATGGAATTCTGTCATTATGTAAGAAAAGTGAGTCTATGGAAGATATTGACCACTGATCATGTTGGTGTACTTCTCAATCAAAAGAACAAGACACTACTTTTCTATTAATGTTATGTCGATGCTGGAATGTTTATTTTTACATATTCAACATCAGTTTATGATTGATCTGCCATTATTCTTAAACTTTTATCTGTTACTGTAAATAAATGTGTTAGAGGATAATTCATTGATATTGGCTTTTCTGTCATTTTTTTAAAGCAGGGTTAATTTTGTTAGCCTTTTGACTGTCAACTTTAGCTTCCATTGTCCCAACCTGTTGTTTTCATAAGAGGCTTCATTGAGCTCTTTACCTCACCTAGTTTTCTTTACTCATGCATCCTTTGCAAATGTTTACTAAGCAGTACTGACCTCTACCTCCATTTTTTTCCCTGTGATTAATGGTAGTTGGAGAATTTCTCTATCACTGCCTCATTTGTTTCATGGCCTAGGATGGACTATTTGGTGCTTACACATCTAGTGCCTTATAGTTTTACATTTACTGCATTTTAACCTTTGTCAGTGCACCACGAGGCATTCCCTTAATCTGAAATTTGAATTCTGGCTTCCATCATCAATCTTTTTAGTGTGGCTGAATACTCACTCTAGGCATTCTTTTGTCAAGCACAGATTTCATCTCCCTCCTCATTGCCAGCAGCTTCAACTTTGGGCTGCTCACATCAGGTGCTCTTATTTGGACATTTAAAACCAAATGTACTTCTGATACTGTCCTCTATCCAGCCACCACTTACGAATTTGGTGTCTTCTAGCTTTACTGCCATAGTTGTATGTGATTTGTGGAATGATTCCCTATGTTGTTTGCTGCTGACATCATGGCTTTGGTTGCTTTTAATTACAAGCCTTTAATTCTAGTTAATTATTTTGTCAGTTCTGTTACTTCTGATACTGTGACAGGCTTTTGTCAAAACATTATTGCCTAGTGCATAAAGCCGAACTTTTGATGTATCTGGCAGAAATTCACAGTATGTGTTGTTGAGTATGATACTCCTGTTCCCAAATTTTCTGTTTTTCTCAGCTTTAGAATTTGTGTTGTTGCTGCATTGTCTCTGGTAGTTAAACTCAGATGCTGCTGTTGATGCTCTGTTTCCAATGGTTAAGTTTATCCTTTAATGTTTAGCTGATTATTATCAAGGAAAGATCAGGTAAAATTGCTTGGCTGATTCCTTGCTATAACATCTTGATCTATTCTTTGTCTGTGGATAAGTATAATTCACTTAAATATTTTGTTTGTTAATACTTTAGAAGTAGTAATTTAACTGCACTGTTGTTATGTATCCAGATGCTCGGTGCTTGTCAAAGGAGCCAAACACTTTTTTATCCCAGATATGCCACAACACTACACATGGTCAACTTCACCTGCCAATATGAGCATTACAAAATGAAAACTCAGATTCAGGTACTACTCAACTGTACTCACCTCTATGCTGTATTCTCTGGTTACTTTTTCCTTTTTTTCTTATTGCCCCCAAATGACCATAAATTCTAGCTGATATGTTACTGAGGACAATCTTGATATAAAACATGAATATTTTAAAATTCTTATTCTAGTTCAGCCTATGTCCAAACCATTTTCCCTCAGTTTAAGAAAATACCTAAGTACTGCAAGTTATATCTTATCTTCATAATTAAGAAGTTTTTTCTGAATTAAAATGCTGTTGTCTTCCTCATGTCAACTTGATGCCAGTCATACATCAGTATTCTATCACAAGACATGAAGTGTGACATAAAGATTTTCCCACACAACTGTTAAATATTTATAACTTTGTATTCTTGCTGCACTGTTACCACAAAATACATCAGTAGGGAGTGTTCAGTGGTACGAAATGTTCCTCAATCTTTAAAACATTAAGCATAATTGTAAATACCTTTTGTTGAGGTCTGTAATGGTAACTTAAAACGTTTTCTCTTGGTAGATGGTGCTATCACATCTCTTTGTTGATCAGCTGGTTATATGGAGCTCCAAATCAAATAATATGCCATATCTTTTCCTGTTTGGTCCATAATGGCCTTGTTCATTAGCTGTGTCAAAATGCGGTTCATGTTATGCTAGTGACTGGGACAGGTATTGTAACCTCAATGCCTAATAAAATTACTAAATTAAATTTTATAGCACAAAAAAAAAAAAAGTAAGTTCAGAGGATTAACAGTGTTGATTGATAGCACTGGGCTATAGCCACATGACTGACACCTGAAGCCAAAAGTGAAGCTGATTAGCAGGTCTTCTATTTACAGTTACTTACAGTTATCTTCACAATTCCGAAACATTTTCTGTTTCTGCCAATGTGATTTTGCAGTGGAAGTGAACATGATTACAGAGTAATGTTAGCTTAAGTAAAAAAAAAATGAAAATATTTAACAAACAAAAAATTGTTTTAGCTTTTGTGTCAATAAAGTTATAGAAATCCAGCTATCTTTTTGTGTTGTTTCCATAAAAAACCATCTATGGTTATTTGACTGTGGCATCCTGATTAATGCCAGTAGGAACAATCTTGTATTTTCACAAGAGATAGGCTAAATACCGCCATCTCCATTGGTCACGGGTTTCTATTATGCAAGCCTTTTTTCCTTTCAGTATACAGTCATCACAATCAGCTTTTTAATCTTAGTGCTCTGTAGTACTCCTTGCATTCAAATATTCTATTGGTCTCTTTTATAATTTTCCATTTACTTGATGTTTTTATTTTTTAATACATGACCTGTCTAATTAATCTCTTGATCCCAGTATAGCAATCCCATAAATGTATGTTTCCTAAAGTCTGTGAAACATTGGAAGTATATGGGCATACTTCTCAAAGGGTTAAAAAAAATTAATTCTGCAAAGAGTTATAAAACTTTTCATAAATACAGAAGAAGACAAATTCCTACTGCAGTTTATTCACTCTAACGTTTATTGCTAAAATGCCCTACTGTCATATTAAAATGATCACTTTTAAAACTAAGGTAATTTATTGTGACATGGTTTGTATTACAAGGTAAAGGAAAAAAGACAGAAAAATTATGTATTTGCTAGAGAGAGCTACCATGTGTAGCGTGCGTATTGAGCCCAAATCCATTTAGGCATGAAATCATTAAGGCTGTCAGTCAGCACTTGGTCCTGACTTTACCATGGATGAGATAGTTTTTGTTTTTAATGTACTCATGCTATTGATTGAGATAACTCAACAGAGTGCTGTAAATGTTGTAGAGACATTCTTCTGCTAAGCTAGGCTGGCCATTTTTTCTGGGTTACACAATGGCTTTTAAAGCAGAGGGTTTTACTGAGCCACTCACCCACTGCACCTGAATTTATGAAGAACATTTTATAATGCCTTTTGGCTTACGTTTTGAGCATTCTATGTCTACGTCAATTTGTTATGGATTAGTATGGACTACTTGTGTTCAATGGTTCATTGAGTGTGGTTATCGATTGCCTCCTGAGGCTTTGTTGAGTGGCAGTTACATGTGTTTGGGAAAACTTCAGGATGATATTATGCATACATATATTGGATAATTCAAGGTCTCTGCCAATTTGACTTAACTTTGACCACAATCTGAGCCTAATTATATGGTTTTGTGAATGGTGAAATATCTCGTGTATCGGGTGTCCTTAGCATGCTGTATTCGCCAGGTGCTCTTGGTTAGTTATGCTGTGCTTGGCCCATTATACTGATAACTCAAAAAAATGGGAGTATTCTATTGTTTTAAGAAGGGTTGATTTTAATATGGCAGACTTTGTTTAATTTCGGTGTAACTATATTCTTCAAGAGTTATTGTCACTTGAATCATGCCAAATAATAGTGGGTATATATATAATAAAAGGTTAAAACCAGGAATCCTGCAGATCATTTATTTTATGCTCATTTGTGTTTACTTTGTCTCAAAACAAGTCTTTTTAGTATGTTGCTTTTGCCAAAACTTTTACTTTGGAATTACATTGTTTCCTTAGTTTCATTATCCTAGTTCTTCTGGTAGTTGTTTCATCTATTAAGTGAATTTCATGCTTTCTTTATTTGCTTCAGGTTTGATTAGATTTAATGCCTTTCTTGTTCACATATTTCTTTCTAACAGCCAGGCTGTCTTTTCTCTCTCTCTCTGATTCTTCATGCTGATCCCTGGAGCATTCAGGGAGGAACATGTGGCAGTTGTGCTATACGTTCTGTACATCAAACTGCAGTTTTCCACTGAAAAGGTCTTGTTTTTTTTTTCAACTGTTAAATACTTCACCATGATGACTTTCACGCTTTGCCCAAGTCATCACATACTGGTCTCAAGGCAAAGTTGTCATTCTTATGTATTTACAATCTGGCCCTGACAAATTGCAATTCTACAATGTCTTTGGAGACTTGATTTTAACCTGATCTTTCAGTTTTATGGCTCTTGTTGTCAGGGGAGGGAACACATTTGAGGTTAAAGACTGACAATGCGTAGATCATGGTAAGTATTTTGTAGAACAATACCTTTTTTTGATGGAAAACTAGAGTTTGATAGTACTCACCCCCTGTTGTTTCCTGCTCTCACCACCAGGATGCAGTCAACCTTGTTACCTCGGATCTCAGAAGTGGATTGTTGGATCTGGACCAGCAACACATAAGTCTATTACAGGTCAGTATTTTTTTTTCCCTATCTAATTCCTTCCTGATTTCTTGGGTTTCAGGCATTGGTATTCTTTTGTCTCTTGTTTTGGTATCTTTGGTATCTCAGTTAATGTCTCTTTATCGTGGTGTATTCTGGTTTACCTGACATTTCTTTCACCTCTTTTTCCATCTCTCTGCTTGTTATGTTTTGGAGTTCTATTGGTTCTTTGCGGTTTTGTGCTTCTGTTGTTACCATGCTATAAGAAGGTAGGATCTCCAAATGACACTTAGCTTACTAAGGAAATTTTAAAAACACAAAAAGAAAAAAAAAATTACTAAGAAAAATGCATGTATCTGTGAAATTATTTTGTTGTTGTCTTAACTCTTTTCCCTCTAGCTGTTAATCTAGGCCTGGTCCTGGAACACTAGTGAGCAGGAAGGAAGGAGGGGTTGCTTGACAGTAGTAACTGTCCAGCACAAAAGCATGCTCTGATTTTGGCCATCTTAACAAACCTGCCTACTGCAAGAACTCTTCATGTTTAAATTAAGGGACTGGAATATCAGGAGAAAACCCACATGGCTGACTTGGGAAGAAGAGAAAGAATCTATACTTCAGAGATATACCAAACTAAGTCTTTTTTCCCCACAGGAAGTTAACTGGAGGGGCCTGACCTGAGCCTTCCACATTTTTTTAAATAACATTTCTGATTGTATTTCAAGAAGGGAAATACTGATGCAACAAAATTTGTGAGTTGATAGTAAGTTAACTTATCCCCTAACTGATTACACATCAGGGACTAGTAGGGATATTTTTTTAAATATTGTGTAATGATAAGAAGACGCCAAACAATGATTATTGAGGCTCAGTGTTTTTGTTTTTCCTTTTGTGTATGCTGGTATGAAGTTAATTTTGGTAAGTTTACCCTACTCCACCAGGAAGTATGAGCAGAAGAATGGCTAGAAGCCTTTGGACCTAAAATAAACAGGCTCCTGAAAGTGAGACTCCTTTTTATCTCTCATGGTTAACTCTCCCCAATTCTGCTGACTGGAATATTATGGATGAGTAGACCAAAGGGAATATGTCTCCTCCTCCCCCCCCCACTCTCTCTCTCTCTCTCTCTCTCTCTCCATTGCTTCTTAGATAGGTGATATTTTGTGGAAGGGTGATGAGGCATAGGTCCCTGGCTTGTCAGATCAAAGGTAACTAAATCTGAAAGATTGAAAAAAAGCAAAGGAATCAATCATCACAGAATTGGCTTCTGTTACTTTTCCACTAACAGAAAGATAAACCAATCAATAAATCTTCCTCGATTTCTTTAACAACTTCTATACTAAGTTACTATGTGTGTTTTAGTGATAATGTAACAAGGGAGGTAACTTGTTAAAACTCAAATTGAAACAACTAAAATGAATTGCTCGTATTTTTGTTTTTTTTTACATTCAAAATACAATTACTATATTTTTATCTTTCTTTTATTATTAAAAAGTGTTGCAATAGAATCACACTAAAATGTAATCTTGCACAGTAAATATTTTTCTGTAGGTATTAAACCTAAACAAGTTTTATGTATATGTGTAAAGAAAAATGTAGAAGTAATAAGAGAAAGATGCTAAAGTTGCTAACTGGGAGAACTAGATTAAAAAGTTCTTTGTTCCATTGATGTCATCTGATTCACTAACTATAATTATGGTATTGGGGAAATAAGTCACGTTTTTGTTAAAGTTTTCTGTTTGTTTTATAAATTCAGTGAATGTACGTATGTATTTTATAATTCCAGTTTGTCATTGGTATATCGAATAGACTAGATTTCCTTTTGCTGCAAAGAATGTTATGTATTTTCTGAAAACAAGGTAATTTTCTTTTTTTCTGATAACAGAAGAGTGTGGCTTTCTTAACAGTAACAAATGTCAAAAATGTGTTTTACAGCAATTGAAATTTTATATTCAAAGCTTTTCATCAATTTAATTGTGTTTGTGTGTTAATGTATCTTTTGGAGTATAAGCACAGGGGGCCAACTGGATTAATGCTTCAGAATACCCTGCCTGGAAAAAATTTTACTGTACCCGGTTTTGATGGTAGACAAATAAAATATTTTAAATTACATATTTTCTAGTAAGCAAAACAAAAACTATCTTTGATTAAGGAACGTGACAGATTTGAGCATGGGACCAAGTGTAATAAATGATGTGAAAGCTGACATAAGATTTTCTAAGCAATTCTGAGAAAACAGAAAACTCAATGTGACACCATTATATTGTTTAAATACAACTCCATAATTTAGCAGCATTTACTGGATTTCTTTTCACCAAGATTCTGCTACTGATAAAATTATTAAGGATTATATTGGCTTTATTTTTTGTGATATTTCTAGATGCTGTAAGGTAGACACTAGATCCTATTTCAGTTTTTTCTTATAGGCTCTGGCCATGAAGATTAGTGCTTCCTTTACCTCTGGCCAGTCATGTAAACTCGATTCTTAACTCTTCTTTTTGGCCGTGTCCCGAGGTCTCAGGTCATCTCATAGTAGTGAACTAGAAGGGCAAGATATGAGTTATTACAAACAAGTTACCTGGGCATATATGGTTTGGGGCTTTTGAGCAGTGTTCAAGGTGCAAGTTAGTGAAGAGTGAGCTACCTGCAGCACTTCCACAGTATGTACCAGAATACCCTACTACTGTATCTATTCATTTTTAGATGTGGAAAGAAATTGGAGCTTGGATGAAATTTACATGGCTAGTGTTGAAGAAGAGTGAGAATAAATCATGCCAGGGAGATACACCAAAGTGTAGCAGTACTCTGGATTACCAGCCACCCTTATATTTTAGTATTATATTAGCACACAATTGCATAATAAGAGCATATATATATACTTTTTTATTTATGGCTTTTTTGAAAAACACATCTCATGACTAAGTAAAGTTTTCATGCCAGTTTGATAAAACTGCCATAATTTTAAAAAGTTGATTAATTTGTGTAAAGGAAAGGTTGGCTTATACTTCTTATATTCTGAGGATACAGTATTGTTATAAAAATTATGTGTTATGTTCACTGTAGCGTTTCTATTTTTTCATCGTATCAGCCCACTAATTATTTCGATTATAAATAGCATTGATAGTTAGTCTATAATATTTTATAAATATTTTAAATAATAATAATAATAATAGCAAATGATACATATAACCAAAAATCAATTTAAGAAAAATGTATGAAAATGAAAAAGATGTCTAAAATCAACTTCTATTATGAATGATAATAAATGTGCATATTATAACTTTAAAAAAAATTTGTGATCTATATGTAGAAGGATAATATAAGATCATTTATTATTTATAGGAAGATGCGAAATGATTTTGAGTTTGACTGTATGATGACGAGCAGGGTCTTGAGACTTCTTTCTTTCTGAGAAGTTTATGTTGATTGAAATTTGCTTAAAAAGATTTAAATAATGCATTAAAAAGTATAAAATGAAAGTTTAGTTGGACAGAGCATTTTTTCCTTCACTAAAATCTACTTATAAATGATTTTAATTCTGATTCTTGAAATAAAAATAAAAAACAAAGAAAGAAAAGTATAGTTTCCACTGGTAGAATATTTAAAGTGATCAGTTTCACAAGTTATATTGATAGTTGGTGGATATTTAGATACTAAGCTGGTAAAATGCAAAATATGTTTGAAAAGTGGGAGCTCCTTCCAAAAAAAAACAGGAATAAAGAAAGTGATGTGCAGTAAACCATAGATTGGAAGTTATCAATCTGCAGCTGCAGTAGTTAGAGGAACATCTTTTTATTCATGCTTTTTGGCTAAGTCTGATACAGGGCCTGATTACCATCAGTGGATGAGCACATTATTGGCCACACTACACAGATATAAAATGAAACAGAATTTCACCATTTACAAAATTAATGGATTTGTTTATTTTTTAAGTTTCATAGATTGCATTTTGCTAAATGTTACATCTTACAGTACCTGTCTAACTATGGTTCTGCTGTATATTCAGTATTTTTATTGCATACACTGATTGTCAAGCTGTTCTGTCATTTTTCTCCAGGCGAATTTCTTTCCTGTAGGTGGTGAGCCTTCTTTCCAATGTGAAACTAGACAAGTTGGAAGAAACATGTCTGTTTTGGTAGGGAAATCTTTACTAGAGCTATTAATTTTTAGATATGGGAGAGTTTCTGGAAGGAATGATAAAAAAAGAAAACAAAAACCATGCTAACTGAGGTACAGTTGTTCTCACCCAAGATTCAGACCCAGGTCCCTAATCTTTTTTTTTTTTATTTTATATATATATATTTTGTGTTGTAATGCGTGTATGTGCAAGTGTAAAATTCGTGTATGTGTGTGTATCTCGGAAGAGAAGGGTGTGGGAGAGGCCAAAACTTCTAGTGGAGCAAACTCCTTGTAAAGGCCAAAATGGCCGGGTGGAGGCGCCGAAGCCCCTCATGTTGCTGGCCGTAAAACGACCGTAGTTATGGACACCAAAGCATCCCATGTTATTGGAAGCAAAAGCTTCAATCGGAGCTAACTCCATTTGGGAAGGATCGCTTCCCCAGTAGCCTACCTACTGGTTCAAACTGTTACACCTGCTTATTAAACTATGGTTTTATGCATTGAATATGTGTTTAATACTTTCTTTTTAGTTTAACTGATATATGGAAATAAATTAGTAGTGTTTTTGAGATGAATCTGTAATCACATTTCAGCATATACCTGGTATCCAAACAATGTTTAGATGACAGTTTCAAACTGTAGATAAATTGGCTAAGAGTTATGCTGTGGTATCACATTGTTTATGTAATTCTTAGAAAAATGCATCTGACACTTTCTAAAACAAACGCACACATTTGGAGACTCTATTTCAGCCAAAAGGATAGTAACACAAAATCCTATGTAAGCATTACCCTAATGGCTGAGGTATGATGTAAAAAATTGCAATTATAATACAATTAATTCTGGGAAAGATAGAGAAACTGTTTAGCAAATACTGTTAATTAGCAACAACAAAAAAGACTTTAATTTGTGCAGTTTCAATATGTATATTTATTGATATTTTTACACAGACATATGTGATATGGAATTTTGTTCTGTTTATATCTATCAAATTAATTGTGTTTGGGTATTTTGTGTGTTAACGTGAAATCACTTAAATTACATACAATCTTTGCTTTAGTTTTATTTCTCTCTCTCTATTATTATTATAAGAAATAGAGAATCTAGAAAAGAAATTTCTGATACATCTTTATAAGACTTGCACTACTGTAGTAACACAGGTCTTTTTGCACAAAATGATCTTATCAGTAAATAGCATGCCAAAAGTTGTATGTAATTATTTTGCTTTTATAGTTTGATAATATTTTATACACTGAAACCAGGAACTTTCTCCCGTGGATGCTGTGTGTGCTGACACAGGTTCAAGTAAGAAATGAACGAATATTTTAGGTAGATAATTGTTTCTGGACTACATGTTTTTTTTTAATATGTACTCCTATGGACTCTCTTGTGTAACAAAAGGGAAAATGTTAATTTCTGTGGCTTTTTGCCTTCCTTTGTGATGGTTTATTGGAACTTGATTGTGGGTGACTAAAATTACTGTTATTCTCACAAAACAAGACCAGAATAGTTCGTAAAATGTCATAAAAGGTAATAAAAGAAGAGAAGTCTTTTGCAATTACAAATAGTTGCTGCTATAAATGCTTAATCTGATTAATAGGAGGGTGCAGAAAACTGTGATATGTTATAAAGACTAGCTTCTCAACAGGGGGAGCTAGTGGTAGTTTCTTCTACTGAATAATTCACCAGAAAGTATTTTGAAGATGCATAACAACAGTGATAGCAGAAAAGGAAAAAAACACACAAAAAAGCAGAAGGAAGATGACATGGATGTGGCCCCAAGATTGATTTGCTAATGGTTATAGTGACAACTTTTCCAAACACTGAAGTACAATAGTCACAACTTTGTTATAATTATAAATGAGTTCAGAAAATGTTTATTTTGAGGGTGGCTTTCATTTTACTTTTAAAGATAATGGCTGAAGTCAACCGACGAACATAAATGAACGGTTTCATGGTTTAAGGGCACACTCCTGCTAGTTGGGATTTTCCAGGTACATGCAGTGGGAGGTTCATTGGTAACTAACTCTTGACCAGCTTTCATTGGTCACTGAGGCCGATAACTCACCTTCACACTTTTCCACTTCTAGCTTACTGCTGTGAGATATCCTTGGAATTCAAAAGTCAGGGCAGGAAGTCAACAGAAGACAACCCTTAAGAAAATTACAAGATATTTTCAATCTCAAAGTCATCAAGCAATCAAGGCACTCTCACATCTACTACATTGGCATGTTCTTTCTTTGCACTCACAAAAGTCAATATAATTAACAAAGTTGTTGCATTTTTTTCCCTATTACCAGTGGTTGGTGTGTTTTTATTTTTATGACTCAGTTTATATTAAGTTATTTTTACCACAAACTTTGTTGTATGTTTTATCTGAAAAAGTCTTCCAGCAGCCATGTCTTGCTGCACATTTGTGCATCACATGGAAACCTAGACTTCTAAAACATTTTTCCAAGTTGCTTGCTGGTTGGTGCACTACCTTGTGCTCTTACTCATTCAGGTACATTGCACAGTCAACAAGCACAGAATGTGAGCAACACTGCTACAAGCCATCACACCAGCAGTCAGGCACTGACGAACCAGGTTTCTCCCTTACCTCAGCTATTGACCAGTGCTCAAGGACAGATTTTAGCTGTTGGACCACAGGTGACTTAACTGTTTTTTTACAGTAAAATGTTCTAGAATGGTTGTATATTTTATGTGCAGGTTTGGAATTCTCATAGTTGCTCTTTGTGTATTTCTCCCATGCAATTCTCTCTTTTAAAAATGCAGTTTTTTTAAAGCAACTACTACAGACCTGACTATATATACGCATTAAAACCATACAAGCATATTACATTTTTTTTTCCTTTTATAATTCTTTGCTGGGTTCATTGAAAAGCAGATCTGCAGTACATTTATCAGAGTAGTTCATCTTCATACTCATCATGGAGGCAACAGTTTGGGAATAGATTATCTGAGATATTGTAAAAATAAAACAATGCCAGAATTGAACGTCTTAGGTGTTTTCATTTGTACTCTATATTTATTTAAATTATTATGTTAAGTTATTTTAGCATTTGCCAACATTAATGTATTTCACAGATTTTTTATTGTGAAAGCAAATTTTTCTAGAATTCATATTATCTAGTTGCCTTTTTTTTTGCTAATTACTATACACACATATATATATATAGGGATGTTCAGATTAAACTCTGCAAAAATACCTGTCACCATAACCATGTACAGCTGGGTTTCATTTGAAATTTTACATTTTCTAACATCTAATTGGGAATGTTTCTTATGTATCTTGATGAATCTACTCGACTTCCTGCATTGCTTTCCAGAAATTTTTTTTCTTTTTATTATTAATCTGCATTCCCTAATTAAGCCAAGTAAAGCATTAATTTTCTTAATGGGAACAGTAATATAAAAGGTTATTTTATTGACTGAAACCCTAGCATCGAGTAAAACGTGCTTTCATTTTGATTTGTATGAATAAGCCACTGTCAGCAGTTTCGTGATGTGCAGTGACACCCAGCTTCCTTGTTTTGTCTGGGTTACTGGAAAAAGTGGCCATAGTGGGGGAGATCAGCATTAGTTGTTATATGGATAAGCTGTTACAGAACCAATAATTAATTAAATGTATAGCTGCAAAAATTAATGTTAGATGCTTTAACATTTATGATTATAATTCACGTATATGTTTAATTAGGAATTACTAGTGTCGTAACAACTTACCCATTTAACAACTATCTCTGATTTCCCCATAATTTCTATTATATTTATTTATTTTATTTTTTAATGGTATTATGAATGGTAGCTGACATGTATCTTTAAAAATTTAATGGAATTGGTACCATTTATTCAAATCAAGAATATACTTAATTAATAATTAATCTACATGAAATATTGTTATCTCCAAGATGGTTACCTTGACATTGATGTTGTATTTTGTTCCCAAGATGCTCTGTTGAGCTTATTAAAACTTTGAAATGGCTGCAGAACATTTAGCCAATTTCATACCTATGTATGCTTTCAATCACTTTAATGTATGCTTTGGGTCACAGTCCTATTGAAAGGTATAATTCCAACCCATTAATATCTTGGCAGGGCAACATTTTATTCTTCAGAATTTCCTTGTATATATTTGAATCCATATTCCTTTTTTTGTTGTTGCTGAAATGGAGCTGCCCGACATGCTTTCCCAACATATAGGCCCAGATTAAGTCATTGTCACCACTGTGCTTCGTTGTGGGCTGCAGGTACTTCAGGTGATATTTCTTGCCCACCTTGTGCCATACTAAGTGATATTCATCTGAGCTAAACATGCTGAATTTTTACTTATGTCCCAGAACTCAGTGGTTGATTGTCTACACGTTCAGTAAAGTTGAGGAAGTTTTCCCAGTTTATTGCTTTGCTTGGTCCCCCTGCATGCCAAAAATAGCAGTAATTTTGACCCCAGCAGCATTCTCCACCTTAGTATAGCCAACAAGAACGCTGGTAACTTCATTGTTTGTTTCTAGTCTGTTGGTTCTGGTATTTGTTTTCTTGAGGCTTATTTTTTTAAAATAACATTTATTACTAGACCAGATTTCTTGAACTTATGTAAAATATATTCAAATATTTGGTTGTTGATGCCGACCCTAGACACCCTTCTGGTGACAGTCAGCAGAAAACTCTCGTCATTTTGGTCATCTTTATAACTAAAAAAAAAAACAAATGAGAAACATCCAGATTATAAAAGAGCATCACACTTTGTTACTATTATTATGGAAAACAGAAGAAAGGACCCATTATTGATCACTACCTGATTTTGTGGGTAGATTTTTAGTGTATAGATATCTCTTGTAGATAACAATGGTTTATATTTTGTGTAGATTTGCTGAAAAAGTGAATATGTAAAAGACTTTCAAGTGAAACCCAGCCAGACACCATTATGGCATTGCTATTCTCATTTGAATGTTCATAGTATTTGATTATTGCCTATAAAATTACAGTTTTACATTGTTAGTATCTTGTGACTTTTTTTTTTTTTTAAGTTGCACACTGCATGAAATATCAATTTTTAGGTTTCCATTATCAGAAATTAGACAGTGGAGCTAAAGCACCATCTTTATCTGGCATTTGCATGACATTAAAGATGATGGATAGTGTGAATCTTATGTGAATATCCTACAAAAATGGTCTTTTTTGAGATTTCCTTTGGTCAGGTGTTTCCACTCAATAGAAACCCATCTTTTCAACCAGTAGCTGGCAATGACCATTTGTTTCTCTCAAGGGTAAGTTTTCTTCCTTTCTGTTTTGTAGCAGGTGTTGACCCCCGTGTCTGTACCTCACGTAAACTCGTCAACCTCCAGCTCACAGCAGCAGCCTGCAGTCACTGCCAGCGTGCAGTCCACTGCTCATCTCACCCAAACAGCAGCACAGAGCAGCGCCACCACCCTTCATCAACAGATCACCCAACCCGTTCATTCCAGTCAGAGTGCGATCGGCACACAGTCCGCAGCAGCCCGCGTGACCTCTCAGCCCATGTCACAGACACCTACCTCAGATGGCTTACCCCCAAATGTCAGCCAGCTCTTACCAAGTGAGTGTGCCAGCTATACTTACTGGTTGTCTCAATGCCACATTAGCCTCAACATTGAAACTTGTGGATTTGGATTTTACTGATTTCATCTGTACTCGTATGCCGGTTCATTTGTTCTAGCATTTGTTAATGGACATTAATGTCTCTGTAGATTATATTTAATCAGCACATAGTGTTCTGCAAATTTTAGAGAAAGCTTAAGATACTCTTGAGGAATACACATGAAGCCTTCCTTCAACTGACATTTGCATTCACAGTATTCCCATGTGTTTCTGGTGGGTCTTCAAGGAATTCTTTCACTGTGCAATCTTCACATGTCTGGAAGATGAGTTCTGTTGGAGATTTTGTGCTGTTGGTAATGTACATAATAGTAACAATTAGCAGAATGGTCGGTCTATTGGCATATCCACTCAGCTAGCTATATGTGCACTGTGATTGGTACTATACTAGACGGCCTAATAATTGTTTTTTTAAAAACAAACTGATTTTTAAGATATATATATAGTTTTTCACTATTATTTGCTCTTTCAACACTGCATTGAACTAACCCAGGACACAATGGAAATCTGATGTACTGTATATTAGAAAATATAAATCATTAATTGTGAAATTGTTGTCACTCTAAGCTTTCAACCCTCAAGTTGTTTCTGTGAATGTTAGATTTAGTTAATGCCAAAAGCATGATGTTATCATGTTCTTCCAATAATGTTTCTTACTACTGATTTAAATAATAATTAGCTCATACTACACTTTTGTATGAATGTTAATGGACTCCATTATTGATGACTGCTATTGCATTGTTTGATGGGTGAGAATAGTACCTAAAATCAAAACTGTATATGAAACAAGACTTTCCATTGTCTCACTTTATAAAGCTGGTTACTGTAAATGCAAAATTTTGAAGGAAGTTTGAGTTGCACAAGGTTTTATGTAAAGAGAAAAATTGCCATGAGATCAGCTGGCTCCCATGGAGTGGAAAGATAGGTTGCTGGTTTGAAATATAGCTTGGAGCAAAGGTGCAGTGTATTGTGATCAGTTAAAAGTAGGTTAGAAATGTTTGATTCTAAGTGATTGATGACAGTGTGTTAGAAGGAAGGTCAGATGAATGTGTAAGGAGAGCTGTGTTAAGAAGGTTGGTAGAAATGCGAAATTATGGGGTGCTTTTACTGGTTAATTCATCACTTGATAAATTTCATGCAAAGGAAAGATATCAATATTTTGCAATAACGTACAATTCCATCAGGGCATCATTGCATGATAGCTGATGGGCTTATGCTGCAACAAGATAATGAAGCAGAAATCACAATACACAATAACTTGCTGGAAAAGAATTGGAAGGACATTGAACCAATCAATCACCAATTCTCAACGTCATCCAGTTTGTGTGAAATCAACTTGAAGAATGAATGAACCAACCAATGCCAGTTAACTATGAAATTAATTGCAAGAGAAATGGGAGTTAACTTACAAGATAATATTTTTAAAAGTTACCAGACAGGATGACAAAAATATGTGTGTGTGCAGCAATCATTCACTTGAATGATGTCTGTTACGGTGAAAAAAAAGAAAAGTTGGAGTTATAACATTATCACAATTAATGGTTTCAAAATTCAAACTGAGTAAATCCAGTGGTCTTATTGCATAGTCTAAATGAATAAAATCCTATTTAAAAAGCAATTAAGCATATAATGATTTATTTTAAAAATATTTATTTAATTTTTATTAAGATGCTTGCTTTGTCTATGTATGATAGACGGAAACATTGAAATGTAGTAACATCAGGGGGAGACCACCAGGGTTGTTACAGGAGTAAGTTGTTATGGCACCAGTAATACCTAATTAAATGCATCTATGAGGTAACCAAAGGTCAAATCATATCATTGATTAAAGATTATGTATGCCTTTAATTAGGAATTACTGGTGCCATAACAACTAGCCCTTATCTCCCCTACTGTTCATATTTTTTTATTCATAGTTTTTTATTTGTAATAGGAAAATCTATATGTTCTGGC